>JAAGEH010000540.1:0-20771 GCA_011751065.1 Lasiurus cinereus
AAAGTGACTAATTGTGGAAACCCCTTTCAAGTCCTGCATGGGTCAGGGTTCCCTGTTCAGGGTATGGGTTCTGAAGGAGTCTGCATGCAAATGAAAAGAAACTGGAAAATTATTAATTTGGGACTATTGGGGGGTCAGGCAAGAGCCTTCCTCTAATGAGAAGCCTCCCCTTGCTCTGGCCTTGCTCTCCCTTTTATTGAGACTTTGGGGACATACCCATAGCCTTTAGGCATGAAATTTCAATAACAAAAATACAAAAGGCAAACAGAGGTGGAGGCCACTTCAGCTAACAAAGTCATATATATATATATTTTTTTTTTAATTGTTTTTTTACAGAGAGGAAGGGAGAGGGATAGCAAGTCAGAAACATCGATGAGAGAGAGACATCAATCAGCAGCCTCCTGCACACCCCTTACTGGAGATGTGTCCCCAAGCAAGGTACATGCCCCTGACCGGAATCAAACCTGGGACCTTTCAGTCTGCAGGCCGAAGCTCTATCCACTGAGCCAAACGGGTCTCGGCCAGCTAACAAAGTCTTGACTAAACAATGAGGAGTTAGAGCAATTAAGGCTGTTGACCAGCCTTCCAGACTTCCTGTCCACATCTTTCTATTAGAGAAACAATGTTCTCCCCGTTTTCTTTCCTCTAAAAAATCTTGCATCTGCAGACTAGAAATAAACGTATAAGAATAAAAAATGAGACAAGCAACAGTGGCTATGCTGAGAGGTAAATGAATCAGTCTGCAGTAAGTTTCTTTCTGGGCCAACAGTTTTTTTGAGTTCCAGTTTCAATGACCAACAGCTTTTTAAGTGTATATGTCAGCATGATATTTCAGTTCTGGATGGTGGACAAATGATGCCAATGCAGGTCCGACCCTCTCAGGTTTGGTCCTGGGCAACCTACAGCAACGCACAGCTGCTGACTGCTAGCAGGCAAGGCATCTTCAGCATCTTCCATTTCTGGACTGTTTCTCCTCTTGTCTTCATGGCTGGAGTAGATCTGTCAATTCCTCTCTGTTGTAGGAATCCACATGGTCTTGGAGTTCTTTTCTGAAAATATACAAACATACTGTCGACCAGAAGTTAGTAAAGGAATTTTTTCTATAAATTTGACTTGGAATCCTTTTTATTTTTTGCCCAAATGATTTTCCTTTGGCTTATTTTGATACTATGTATGTTTCTCATGGGTGTCTTGCTGTTAGCATTACAAATGAAAATTAATTTTCAAAGTAAAAAATTTTTTTCTACATGTAATTTCCTTACCGGATACTTTTCCTAGTATAATATTACTCCACTATCCCCCTTTTTTTGAGTTAATTATTAGGAGGCTTTTGGAAAATTTTTATAATGCAGTCTTGATTACTTTAAAATTTAATTTTTTTGCACAAAAATATGACTGCTTTAGGTTTATTGCATGTTAAGCAATTTTACCATGAGATGAACTACCAATAGAAATTTTAGTTAATACTTTAGGAACAACTTTTTTCCAGTACAATTAAATTTTCTTGAATATTCATTTATTTCAATTAGCCAATTTAAATTAATCTGAAAGCTTGACTACTATTTTATTGTCAAATTTAATATTCTAACAACTATCTTAGTTTACCCTGTAAATATAGTGGAAAGGGTTATTTGCATCCTTGAGTAGGCTCTGAGCATTCCTGGTGTTAGGCTGGATTTAGATATAGGGCAACTGCTTTTGGCCAAGTCTCTTGTCTGTTACATTGGTCCCAATTTGAACTGGGCCAAATCTCTTTCTGTCACCTGGGTCTCAATTTGAGCTGGGCCACGTCTCTGTCTGTTACCTGAGTCTGGATCTGAGCTGGGCCAAATCTCTGACTGTTACCTGGGTTCTGATCTGAGCTGGGCGTGGGAAGCAAAGCAGCCTTGGGGCAGGAGACCTCCCTCAGAACGGTGAGGGTTCAAGCCCCTGCAATGTTGGGGGTTGAGGATCTGTGTCTCACCTCTGTTGATCCCCAAGTTCTCTCCTGATGGTCCCTCTGCAACTGTGCCTGATGTGATATAAAAAGGATATTGTCTCTGTTGTACAATCTGCTGAACTTGTTTAAATAGTTTCTTCCCTGAGGAATCTTACCTGTCTCTGGCTAACCAGTCCTCTGGGGCCAAGCAGAGTAATGTGAGGTTCAGTTCTGTCTCCTTCGTAGCCAATGCCCCCGTGGCCTCCATGCCCAGTACCTGCCTTGGGATCCCCTCACCTGCTGGCAGGACTCCGGCACTGACCACATATCTTGGGGAACCCAGGTTTTTTCTCCAGGGAGGGCCCAGCTCACACCACTGGGTGAGAGAGAGATCCATGGTACCAGCCACCACGAGGCTTCACCCTCAGCATGAACAGAAAGCTCAGGGAACAGCTGTGGGAGGGTCCCTCTTGGCAAAAAGAGCAAGAAAAGCCAATATAGAATGCTCAAGTGCCTTCTCACTGCCTTAATTCCTTTCATGTTCTTTTTTAAAATTGCTGCCAAACATTCAAAGAATTAGATTGTAAGTTTGTTTGGGATAATTGTACAATATGCTGTTGTAAAATATCAAAAATGACAATGACATTGTAGAATAATATCCTGTAAGGATATTCATGGCAATTCTATTTCAAACTGGCTGTCAATTTCTTTTTATATACACAAGGTCTTAGTTACTTTATTAGAATACTTAGTCAAACTGCTTACAAAGACATTGGCTTTTTATTTAGCTGAAAACTTTGATTTTAATTAAAAAAGCTAATTTATTTTTTAAAATATATTTTATTGATTTTTCACAGAGAGGAAGGAAGAGGGATAGAGAGTTAGAGACATCGATGAGAGAGAGACATCGATCAGCGGCCTCCTGCACGCCCCCCACTGGGGATGTGCCCGCAACCAGGATACATGCCCTTGACTGGAATCAAACCCCCAGCCCCTTCAGTCGGCAGGCCTACGCTCTATCCACTGAGCCAAACCGGTTTTGGCAAAAAAAGCTAATTTATTAATTAAAGTAGGTATCTTCATTTAAAAAGCAATGCAAATTTAGTAAATGTTTACGTCTGATTCAGGAGCCACACATGTTGTCCCACCTTTAGCTTAAGAATACAGTGTCTACAGGCTTTTTGTCATTTTAAATTCTGCTAGTGGAATTTTAAGAAATATTTAGTTACTTCATTTTGCCCTTCTTAGAGACTACATTAGGCAGGGGAATTAGCCCACATAAGGGTTCTTACCCATGAAGGGTCAGGAACTTAAGTCCAAAATACTTCCCCATGTGCCCAGGTAATATTACAGCTGGTAACTGTTAGCATGGCAAGAAAGATGTTCTCAGGTGTCTGTACCGTCCTCTTTACCATGCTCCCAGTGGCCTTCAGGCTGTTGTTCGCTTGTCCTCCTCCTGCTCCTCATCTTCAGGGGATTGCTTGGAGTCGCTGCTCTCTGTGGCTGAGGTAGTTGAGTGTCTGCAGCTGCATGGTGTGGCTCCAGGCGCAAGGTCCTCATTAGTCTGACTAGTTTCTCTCTTGGATCCCTGTTACAGTTTAATATTTCTAGCAGGAATCCACACGGGTTTGGAAAAATTCTCTGGAAATATACAAGCATACCCTCTCCCAAAGGTCCCTTCCATAAATCAGATTTGGGATCTTTCCATTTAACTAGACCATTTCCTTTTGTTTTATCCTGACACCAGTGTAGCTCCATAGGTGTCTGTCCATCAGTGAACAAATTTAAAGTAATGAAGGCTTAAAAATAAATAAAGTAATTAAGGCTTGGTGCAGCCTACCCACAAGTGATTTCTCCATCATCCCCTCTTTTTGTTTTTCAAGTTGGGATTTTAGCCACTGATGCTGTCCTTCAATAATGGCCTGTCCTTGAGAATTATATGGTATTCCTGTAATGTGCCGAATTTTTCACCTTTTACAAAATTCCTGGAATTGACAGCCTGTGTAAGCAGGCCCATTATCAGTTTTAATAATTTTTGGAACTCCCATGATGGCAAAAGCAGCGAGGCAATGATTAATAACATGTTTTGTCATTTCTCCTGTAGATGCAGTAGCCCATATGACTTTGAAAAGGTGTCTACAGAGACATGTAATGTCCCAAGGCATCCAAAGGAAGTATAATGCGTTACATCCATTTGTCAGATATGGTCTCTTAACAAACCTCTAGGGTTGACTCCTGTGCTAGGCCCTTGAGGCAGATGTAACATACAAGTGGGACATTCCTTAATAATCTGTTTTGCCTGTTGTGGAGTGATTGAGAATTGTTTAGACAGTATTGTGGCAGGCTGATGTAAAAGCTGATGAAATTCTAAGGCTTCTTTTAATCAAGCAATCAATTAATCAGCATGTGCATTTTGTTAAAGGACCAGGTAAAACACTATGAGCCCTGATGTGAGTGATATAAAAAGGATATTGTCTCTCTTGTACAATCTGCTGAACTTGTTTAAATAGTAAAAATAAACTTTTG
Source organism: Lasiurus cinereus (assembly GCA_011751065.1). NCBI lineage: Eukaryota > Metazoa > Chordata > Mammalia > Chiroptera > Vespertilionidae > Lasiurus > Lasiurus cinereus. The sequence goes on from JAAGEH010000540.1 coordinate 4,445, forward strand.
TCGCGGAACCATTTCAACCGGGCAGTTTCAATTCTATTCACTAAGTTCGCAGCATAAAAGGAATTAGAGACTATATAAAGAGGATCTTGGAAATCCTGCAAAGCAGCCTTAATAGCTTCTAGTTCAATTCTTTGTACAGAAGTATGACTAGTCAGTATAACTCGATCCGAATTTACTGTATGATTTAGGCAGCTTTCCCATTAGATGATCCATCAGTAAAAACAGTTAAAGCTCCAGGAATAGGTTCCTGCCTAGTATTTTTTGGTATAATGATGGAGGTATTATATAAAAATTTTAGTAATTTATGTTTTAATAGGTGACAGCTAAGTTCCCCTGAATATCCACTTAACCCAATTTCCAATTGATTATCATTCTGAAATAACATTTCTAATTGCTTCCCAGTGAGAGGGAGGTAGATACACTGGGCTCTTCCCTCCAAGCTGTTTACAACGTTTTCTAATTTGAAATATTAACTGGGCCAATAGTTCTACATAGGTAACCGCAGTTTGGAGGATCGATGTCCTAGGTGGATCAATTCAATAACAGCAGGAGAGTTTTTACTTTGAAAGATGACTCCAGTGGGACTGTTTGCAGTGGGGTTAATTTGTCCCAATAAAGGTAATTCGGGCTGTACCTGCGCTACTTGGGCTGAGGAAATTGCCTGCTCAACTCTTAGCAATTCATTCCTAGCTTCATCTGTTAATGTTCGGGGAGAGGAAAGATTAGAGTCACCTCTAAGTGTCGAGGGCGGTCTCGGTTTGACAAAGTCCCGAGAAGGCAAGCGTTCACAAAGTGAGCTGCCTCAGCACCTCGACCTCCCTAGTTTTACTGGAATTGTTTCTAGCTTTGCTTAAGGTTGCTTGCTTAGTTAGCTAAAGCTTAAGGAACGAGGAGATCATAAATGGAGTTTGCTTAACCACGACATTCCATGAGTAAATGATCCTGAGTGTCTATTCTTGCCTGAGGTTTAGTGATTAACAAACTGATTGTCCTGAAACAAAGAATGGCTAAAAGGTCAGATAAGAGAACTGAAACCAAGAGTCTCTGTAATAAAGAAAGTAATGAAAGGCTTGCAAACACGCTAGCATAACTAACATGTATAAATAGGCTTAGAGAAATAAACTCGGGGCTGCAGTCTTGAACTGTCAGTCTTCCCGATCCCATCTTTGTGTCTGTCTTTTTTTCTTAATCCTCACCCCCCTTTCAGGTGCTGTTCAACAGTAGTGCCGGCTGGCACCGGCAAGTGGCGACCAACGTGGGGCCTGAAACAGGGGACCAGGTGAAGGACACCGCCGGAGAAACTGCGACGCGTCGGAATCAAGGTAAAGGGGGCGGTGAGTGATTTAGAGTCGGGAGAGAATAATCATGGGACAAGGCAATAGCCGAGTTTTGTTTGTACATATGCTTAAAAATATGCTCCGTGCTAGGGGAACTAGGGTTGGCCAGAAACAGTTAGAGCGCTTCTTAGACTTTATAATAGAAGTTTGTCCGTGGTTCCCAGAAGAAGGAACTGTAAATTTAGAAACCTGGACAAAAGTAGGAGAGAAACTACAGGATTATTACTCAGTGCATGGACCAAAAAAGATTCCAATAGATGCATTTTCTTTGTGGAACCTAATTAGAGATTGCATTGACCCCAGACATGAGGCAAATAGGTGGGAACCTGAGCCTAGGTTAAAGCGCAGGAGCCCTTCTTGCCCCAGTCTGGGCAGTCAGAAAAAGGAAGGACTCGTAGTAGCGCCCTCCGCTCCACCGCTGTTGGAGCCTGAGGAGAAACCCAATCTGCCGTTACCACTCTTGCCCCCATCGGCGGATAGTATTTATAGTAAAGAACCAGGAAAGGGGCCTCTTGAGGCATTTCAGCAGTCGCTGAATAATCATAAATACGATAACCCTTTTGAACTATCTAAGGGAGACCAGGAAGATTTAGAGGAAGATGACTGGTTAGTTCTGTCTTCAGGAGACAGGAATAAGAAAAGAGTAGTAAGCAAGGAATTCCAAAAGTTACAGGAAGCCATAGCGGCACTGACTCAGAAGGTCGAGCGGTGTGCCGGCCCGACTCCAACCTCAGTTAAGGTCCCCTCGATCGGGCATTCTCGCACACCCAGTCCCCCGCCGCCAACTCAAATGCCAGTCATAGCTGTGGTATAAGAAGCTGAGGGACGGCGGCCTTTAGTCATTCCGCCTCCGCCTAATCGGGACCTGCCATGGGAGCCCACGAGGCTTGGGGCGAAAAGATACAGGCCGCAGAGCAGCTGGTACAGGAGCAGCTAGAAAAAGGCCATATTGCCCCTTCTAATTCTCTCTGGAATTCCCCCATTTTTGTAATTAAGAAAAAATCAGGCAAGTGGAGACTACTACAAGATTTAAGAAAGGTCAATGAAACAATGGAACTAATGGGGTCTTTACAACCTGGGTTGCCGGTCCCTTCTGCCATTCCGGCTAAGACATATAAAATCATCCTAGATCTTAAAGATTGTTTTTATACCATTCCTCTAGCTCCCCAAGATTGCAAAAGGTTCGCTTTCAGTGTACCCTCCACAAATTTCAAGGAACCAATGAAAAGATATCATTGGTTGGTCCTTCCTCAAGGCATGGCCAATAGCCCTACATTATGCCAAAAATTTGTAGCCCAAGCGCTTCTCCCTACTCGGGAACGTTTTCCTGAAGTATATATTATTCATTATATGGATGATATCTTGCTGGCCCATAAGCAGGAAGGAATGCTTTTAGCTGCTTATGCGCATTTACAGCAAGGTCTAAAAGAGCAAGGTTTAGTTATTGCCCCAGAAAAAGTTCAGCGTAAGGATCCTTTTTCCTATCTGGGATACTTTTTGCATCCACATGCCATTACTCCCCAAAAGGTTCAGCTTCGAAAAGATCAATTGACCACGTTAAATGACTTTCAAAAATTATTAGGAGACATCAATTGGATTAGACCATACCTAGGATTAACCACTGGACAATTAAAGCCTCTCTTTGACATCCTTAAAGGGGATGCCCAACCTACGTCTCCCAGGCAACTCACAGAAGAAGGCCGTCAGGCTTTGTCCTTAGTAGAGGAGGCCATAAGCCAACAGCAAATCACCTTTTTTGATTATTCTAAAACATGGGCTGTTTATATTTTAGCCACCCACCCCTCACACACCCACAGCTGTTTTGTGCAGGAAGGACCGCTTTTATGGCTTCACCTCCCTGTATCCCCAGCTAGAATTCTAATTCCATATTATGATTTAGTCGCCACCCTCATTCAATTCGCAAGGGAGGAAACACGCCGGATTATAGGTCAAGAACCTCCCCTTATTTGTTTACCTTATACTAAACAACAAATTAATTGGTTACTCCAAAATTGTGACGATTGGGCTATAGCGCTGGCTCATTATCCAGGAAAAATAGACAACCATTACCCTAAGGAAAAATTATTACAATTCGCTAGTCAACATGCCTTTGTTTTTCCAAAAGTAGTACGAAATACTCCTATTGAAAAGGCCGTACTGGTATTCACTGATGGATCTTCCAGTGGGAAGGCCGCTTTTTCTATTAAGGGAAAGGTCACCACGTTCCTCACCAGTTCCACCTCAGCCCAGGTAGTTGAGCTGTATGCAGTCTTTGCAGTACTAAAAAGTCTTCCTTCCGATGCCTTTAATCTTTACACAGACAGCCACTACGTGGCACGAGCTATGGAGGTCATAGAAACTGTACCTTTTATTGAAACCTCTAATCCCATCATCCAATCCCTATTTCGAGATATTCAGGAAACGCTCCGTCAACGTATTCTTCCCTGCTTTTTTGGTCATCTACGAGCCCATTCTAATCTTCCTGGGCCACTAGCCGAGGGAAATGATATAACTGACAGAGCCACGCGACTTGTCCTTCTTTCTCAGGAACAGTTAGCACAACAATCCCATAATCTCCACCATCAAAATAGTAATTCCCTCCGTCTGCAATTCAAAATCTGTAGAGAAGCCGCACGCCAGATCGTACGCCAATGCCCCCGCTGCCCAGAGCAGCATAATGTCCCACAATTTGGTATTAACCCTAGAGGCCTGTTACCTAACCATCTATGGCAGATGGATGTTACCCATATCCCCGCTTTCGGCCGATTAAGTTATGTACATGTCACCATTGATACTTTTTCCGGGTTCCTAACGGCCACTGCCCAAGCAGGAGAGGCAGGAAAACATTGTATTGCTCATTGCCTGAGATGTTTCGCTGTCATGGGACAGCCAAAATGCATTAAAACAGACAATGGTCCTGGATATACAGGACGCCAATTTCAAACATTTTGTCAGACTTTTTCTATTCAGCATAAGACAGGAATTCCTTATAACCCTCAAGGACAAGGAATAGTGGAAAGAGCAAACGGTACCTTAAAAAACCAACTGCAAAAAATAAAAAGGGGGGAGTTATATCCTACATCCCCGCAAAACACCCTGAACCATGCTCTCTTTATTCTTAATTTTTTAATTTTGGACTCTGCCGGTCAGTCCGCTGCCCAGCGTTTCTGGGGAGCAAAAGCATCACGCACTTTTGCTCAAGTACGTTGGAAGGACCCCTTAACCGGCTCCTGGCAAGGACCTGATCCGGTACTAATCTGGGGGCGAGGGCATGTGTGTGTTTTTCCACAGGATGCCGAAGGCCCGCGGTGGTTGCCGGAAAGGCTCGTCCGACAAGTGGGAAACCACGAATCTGGAACACAGGCTGAGGAGGCTGCGCCTAAATGATCCTGCTCATCCGCTATCTCACTCCACCCGGGCCGCGGAGACGCCCACCTGGGGACAACTGAAGAAGCTGGTCTATGAAGCACAGCGGGTTGTCCAGAGCCAGAGCTGGTCCGTTTTCAACAAGACTAGGTGGACTCAAGGACTATATGAAGGGTTATGGGGAGTAAACAGCGGGCCTTTTCAGCTATTGCTCTGGAAGCTGGCTGCGGCTTCTCACGAAGTTGTGGCCACCGTGACATACCCAAGGAATAACAACTCAACTACGACCACTTGGACTGTTAATGTGACTGCTTGTGTACCAGATCCTTACGCCCTGCTGATAGGGAAGGTAAACATTTCCCATCGAAATTCCACTTTTAATGTAACCTGTACAAATTGTCAATTAACTAATTGTATTGCTAACATACCCTGGGGGGAGCAGGTGGTCGTTCTCCACCAACCAGCTTTTGTGATGCTTCCCGTAGATCTCTCTGAGCCTTGGTATGATGATCATTCCGTTCAGGTGTGGAGGGAGCTGACCTCAGCTCTCAGCAGGCCTCGGAGATTCGTTGGGTTACTGATAGCTGGCATCATGGCTTTAGTAACCTTGATTGCCACGTCTACTGCCGCAGCTGTAGCCCTTACCCAAACAGTACAAACAGCTCACTTTGTTAATAATTTGTCTAAAAATGTTAGTACAGCTTTAGGGACTCAGGAAGCAATAGATAATAAGGTGGAGGAAAAACTTAATGCTCTCTATGACACAGTTCAGTACATGGGAGAGGAAATTCAAGCATTAAAGCTTCGCACTAGGCTAGATTGTCATGCATCCTATAAATGGATCTGTGTGACTTCCACTAAGTACAACCAAAGTATTCACCCCTGGGATAAGATAAAAAGGCACCTTATGGGAATATGGAATCATGCAAACGAATCCTTAGACTTACTAGCCTTACATGGGGAAATTCAGGGGCTACAGTCAGCTGAGCCCCTCCATTTTGATGCTGCTCAAACAGCATCAACTTTTCTTCATCAACTGTTAGGAATTCTCCCCTCACCTAGCGATATTCAACATTTAGCCATAACTATAGCTATTGTTGGAACAGGGGTAATTATCATATTATGCATACTCCCTTTGTCTTATCCGAAGGGGTGCCGCTGCAGTCTTAGCTTTACAAACTGGTATACATGAAATAAAGCTTAGAAACAAGCCATAATAAATAAAAAAGGGGGAGATGTCGAGGGCGGTCTCGGTTTGACAAAGTCCCGAGAAGGCAAGCGTTCACAAAGTGAGCTGCCTCAGCACCTCGACCTCCCTAGTTTTACTGGAATTGTTTCTAGCTTTGCTTAAGGTTGCTTGCTTAGTTAGCTAAAGCTTAAGGAACGAGGAGATCATAAATGGAGTTTGCTTAACCACGACATTCCATGAGTAAATGATCCTGAGTGTCTATTCTTGCCTGAGGTTTAGTGATTAACAAACTGATTGTCCTGAAACAAAGAATGGCTAAAGGTCAGATAAGAGAACAGAAACCAAGAGTCTCTGTAATAAGAAACAACGAAAGGCTTGCAAACACGCTAGCATAACTAACATGTATAAGTAGTCTTAGAAAAATAAACTCGGGGCTGCAGTCTTGAACTGTCAGTCCTCCCGATCCCATCTTTGTGTCTGTCTCTTTTCTTTTCTCAATCCTCACCCCCCTTTCAGGTGCTGTTCAACAGTAGTGCCGGCTGGCACCGGCATCTAAGCATACTAAATAAATTTGTCATTTCTCCCGTAGAGATCTTCAGATAAGGTCTTAACCAGTTAATGTCCCCTAATAATTTCTGAAAGTCATTTAAAGTTTTAATATAGTTTTTTCTTTTTATTTATTTATTTTTAAATATATATATTTTTTATTTTTATTTTTAAAATATATTTTATTGATTTTTTTACAAAGAGGAAAGGAGAGAGATAGAGTTAGAAACATCCACGAGAGAGAAACATTGATCAGCTGCCTCTTGCACACCCCCTACCTGGGATGTGCCCGCAACCAAGGTACATGACCTTGACCGGAATCGAACCTAGGACCTTTCAGTCTGCAGCCCAATGCTTTATCCACTGTGCCAAACCAGTTTCGGCTAAGACAGTCTTTTCTTATGTCCATCTTCTGAGGCCTAATGCATTGGTTTTCAATTATGGTTCCCAGATATTAAAAAGGCGTTTTTCTGTACCTTTTCTGGAGCAATTCTTAAGCCCCATTTAGGGAGCTCCTCTTCTAATTGGGCAAACATGGCCAAGGTCTGCTCTTCCCGTGGGCTTGCTAAGAACAAGTCCATCCATGGTAATGGATAATGTAACATTGGGAGTATTTGTCTCTTAAAGGCTGAACAGCTTGAGCCACATTTTTTAAAAAATATTTTTTATTGATTTTTTACAGAGAGGAAGGGAGAGGGATACAGAGTTAGGAACATAGATGAGAAAGAGACATCGATCAGCCGCCTCCTGCATGCCCCCCACTGGCGATGTGCCCACAACCAAGATACATGCCCTTGACCGGAATCGAACCGGGGACCCTTCAGTCCGCAGGCTGACTCTCCATCCACTGAGCCAAACTGGTTTCGGCATCGAGCCACATATTTTTGACACAAAGTAGGGCTATTGGCCATTCCTTGAGGTAAAACCTTCCATTGCTGTCTTTTCATGGGTTCTATATTATTAATAGATGGCACTGAAAATGCAAATCTCTGTTTATCTTGAGGTGCCAAGGAAAGGGTGAAAAAAAAATGTTTAAGATCTACCACTATAACAGACCAATTTAAAGGGATTTGTGAAGGCACCCGGAATCCAGGTTGTAAAGCTCCCATGGTATGCATGTAGCATTAATTGCTCTAAGACAGCGGTTCTCAACCTGTGGGTCGTGACCCCTTTGGGGGTCGAACACTTTCACCGGGGTCGCCTAAGACCATTGGAAAACACAGATACGATTCATAACAGTTGCAAAATTACAGTTATGAAGTAGCAACAAAAATAATTTTATGGTTGGGGGTCACCACAACATGAGGAACTGTATTAAAGGGTCGCGGCATTAGAAAGGTTGAGAACCACTGCTCTAAGATCACGTAGCAATCGCCATTTTCCTGTCGCCTTTTTAAGGATTGTAAATAGAGGCATATTCCAAGGACTAGTGGAAGGTTCTAGGTGGCCAGCTTCTATTTGTTCTTGTATTAATTCAAGAATATGACCTAATTTCTCCTTGGTTAACGACCACTGATCCACCCATACAGGTCTATCATCTTTCCATTGTATAGGATCAGTATGAGGGTGAGGAGACTGAGCAGTGACCACTTCTCCAAAGGTTGATAAGCCATCTGAGTCATTAACTGCTGTCCGTTGCCTGTAACAATACATGCCTGTAAACCTTCTAAAACATCCCGGCCCCATAAGTTGACTACAATTCCAGAGATGTTGTAGGGCTGAAACCATGCTGTTTGTACTTCCTCATCTTGCCATCTTAACACTGCAGCACTACGTTGTGTATCATCAGGAATTCCTACCCCCTTAACTGAGCGCATAGCTTCCGTTGTGGACCAATTTGGAAGCCAGAATTCTTTGCTGATAATGCTAACATCCACTCCACTAGACCCCTAAATTGTTTTCCCTCTATTTTTAAATTAATCATACGATGGGTTTTGCTAATTTCGTGTATCCAATAGATGTCTGAGCTTCCAAATCCTTGCATTCCTTTTTTCCTATGTATAGCCTCGCCTTGCCTTGCTGAACATAAGGTAGAAATAGTATCTGAGCAATTCTTTGTCCTGGAGTAACTTGCATAACATGATTACATTCTAGTATAACTTTACTTTCTCCTTCATAATCTGAATCAATGACTCCAGGCAGGACAGTTAGTCCTTTTAGAGTGTTTCCACTCCTTCCTAAGATTAATCCTGAAGTACCCGGTGACATCGGACCCCAAATTCCTGTAGGAATAGCTTGCCAAGCAATATCGGGAGTCAAAGTGACCGCTAGAGTGCTGTTAAGATCCAGGCCTGCGCTTCCTGGAGTTGCTCTGATAAGGGAATCCACTGTGGGCCTTGCAGGGCAGATTTCCCCCACTGATAACGGGGTTGCGGGGGCGCCCCTCTGGCTGTTTCCTGGCGGTTGACCATGCCCTCTATCTTGATCTAGAGGCTGCCCGTTTCTATGAACTTTCTATCTACACAGGCTGGCCCAATGGTTCCCTTTCTGACATCTAGGAGACAGAGAGATTGATCTCTCAGAGGCTGAGTGTTTACGCCTCTCCCCAGAGTGCTAGCTACCTTGTGTCCTTCTCAGCTGCCTACATTCCTTTTGGAAGTGTCCTGTTTTTCCACACGTATAACACCTTTCATTTCCCACTGCTACTGCAGCAGCGAGTAAACTCGCTTGAAAAGTGCCTGACCCACGTTCTGACACGCTCGAATCATCTCTGTGATGGTACTATTTCTTCTCAGAGGTATCAGGCATTTCTTACAATCAGCATTGGCATTTTCATAAGCCAATTGCTGAGTTAAAATATTGCCTGCTGTCTCATGTTGCATCTGTCGTTTCACTGCTCGAGTGAGACGAGCCACAAAATCAGAAGATGAGTCTGTAGGTCCCTGCATACACTTACTAAAAGCTCCCTCAGGGTCCCCTTTTGCTGGTAAAGCACACCAAGCTCTGCTTCCACAAAGTCTAACTTGTTCATACGCCTGTTGCACATAATGTAGCTGATTTTGTACATCCACATACTGTCCCAGTCCTGCCAGCATTTCATAAGTTATTTGAGCATTCGGCCCTCCGTTTGTGCGGGCTTGCTCTTGACATTTCTCCAAATATTCCCCCTTCCATAGTAAATAATCTCCTCCAGGCAGAGTTGCACGAGCCAGAGAATACCAATCATAAGGGGCTAAAAATGCTTCAGAAATATTATTCACAATTTCTCCTGTAAAAGGAGCTGTTGGACTGTTCTGAATAACGCTTTCTCGCAAAGCTTTTATCATTTTAAAATCCAGTTTTTCATGACCTCTCATTATCTGATTTGGGAGTTGTGGGTTAGCTACTTGTATAACAGGAAAAGCGAGCCTTTCTTCCACCGACATGTCCTTCATTCCTTCTCGGATGGCTCTTTGTACAGATGACTCTATTGGCGGCGAAATAAATGTTTCAGGATTAGGACATGGAGGTGGAGGGGCCCAAAAAGGCCGTTCCTTCAATTTTTCTTCCTGCTCCTCACTAGGAGGAGAAGGAACCAGGGGAGGAGGCTCCTCCTCAGCCTCGCTAAAAGGCTCTAGCAAACGCAATAGTATGTTCCCCATGGGGAAACTGTTTATTTATTATTATTATTATTATTATTATTATTATTATTATTATTGAAGTGAGTTTTTCCCCTGCTGCTGAGTGTTGTAGGGCGACTTCCATAACCAGTTGCAAATGACCACGGAGCTGCTAAGTTGGTAATAAGCAAGCAAAGGTTTATTGAGCTGGCCAGCGACAGCCGCGAGGGCACCACACGCAGGTGGAGTCCACACACTCACGACTGCGCTGTCTCAGGGGTATGCAGCCCCTTTTAAAGACCCAACCACATTTTTTTCCTTGTTCTAAATCCCAAACAGCCACGGAGGGGGTCAGTGGATTTCAGTGGGTCGCAAAGGTTCCTGTTGACTGTTCCTTATCTCCCAACCACTCCCTGCTACACAGTGGAAAGTGGACCTACCTTGTGAAAGCAAATTGTAAAACTGAGCAAAGTTAATCATCTCTAAAGGTCATCTTCAGTCCCAACTCCTGGAGCTACTGAGTCAACAGGGATCAATCTCTTATGTTCTGGTCCTCAGGCACAGGAGAATAAACTTTGTGACATGGGATCGTTTTATGTGAGCTTCCAGGTCAAACAGCAGTTTTTACCTGATGAATACTCTTAAGGTCCTATTTCACTGAGCTCTTTTTTTTTTTCTTCAAATTTTGACCAACTTTGTGCCAAACGCTCAAGATCTAATGTACCTTTTTCAAAAAAGCAAGAATTATGTTCAATAACATCAAACAAAAACTATAAAAGAATACCTTCTGAAACTTTTAAATATATATATATATTTTAAAATATATTTTATTGATTTTTTACAGAGAGGAAGGGAGAGGGATAGAGAGTTAGAAACATCGACGAGAGAGAGACATCTTTCAGCCGCCTCCTGCAAGTCCCCCACTGGGGATGTGCCTGCAACCAAGATACATGCCCTTGACTGGAATCGAACCTGGGACCTCTCAGTCCGCAGGCTGACGCGCTATCCACTGAGCCAAACCGGTTTAATTTTTTATACATATCTCCACATTGCCCCCCCTCCCTCCCAGGCATACCCCAACCCCCCAGTGTCTGTGATCATTGGTTTTGCTTATATGCGTGCATATAAGTCCTTTGATTGATCACTTATCTACCTCACCTAACTTTAATCTTTCTGCTGTAATTTCACAGTCTGTTTGATGCTTTATGATTTTTGTCCCCCTGAGAATTATCAGTCTACTCCTTTTCTGTGCTCCTGATTCTATTATATTCACCAGTTTATTCTGTTGATCAAATTTTTAATTCACTTAATTTTTAGATTCACTTGTTGATAGATATGTATTTGTTGTTTATAATTTTTTGGCTTTTACCTTTTTCTTCTTCCTTTTCTAAAAGAGTACCTTTCAGCATTTCATATAATACTGGTTTGGAGTTGATGAACTCCTTTAGCTTTTTCTTATCTGTGAAGCTCTTTATCTGCCCTTCAATTCTGAATGATAGCTTTGCTGGATAGAGTATTCTTGGTTGTAGGTTCTTGCTATTCATCACGTTGAATATTTCTTGCCACTCCCATCTGGCCTGCATCGTTTCTGTTGAGAAATCAGCTGACAGTTGTATGGGTGCTCCCTTGTAGGTAATGAACTGTTTTTCTCTTGCTGCTTTTAATATTCTCTCTTTGTCTTTTGCTCTTGGTATTTTAATGATGATGTGTCTTGGTGTGGTCCTCTTTGGATTCCTTTTATTTGGGGTTTTGTGTGCTTCCTGGACTTGTAAGTCTATTTCTTTTACCAGATGTGGGAAGTTTTCAGTCATTATTTCTTTAAATAGGTTTTCAGTATCTTGCGCTCTCTCTTCTTCTGGCACCCCCACAATTCTGATGTTGGTATGCTTGAAGCTGTCCCAGAGGCTCTTTACATTATCTTCACATTTTTGGATTCTTTTCTCTTCTTGCTTTTCCAGTTGAATGTTTTCTGCTTCTTTATATTTCAAATTTTTGACTTGATTCTTGCCATCCTCTAGTCTGCTGTTAGGACTCTGTATAATATTTTTTATTTCAGTCAGTGTCTCTAGTATGTCCTTTTTCATCTCTTGGGTCTCACTAAATTTATCCAACTTTTCTAGCATTTTCTTGAAAAACCTTATAAGCGTGGTTTTGAACTCTCTATCTAGTCGTTTTTTCCCCCCCATTTCTTTTATTTGTGATCCCTTCCCTTGTCTCGGCATTTTCACTATGCTGGGAGAACTTCTGTGTTGGATTCAGCCTTATGATACCAGACTTGCAAAACCGAAAAAGCCTCTGTTGAGCTTGGGAGGGTGGAGTCTCAGGGCTTAAGGGACCGCCTTGTCTTCCAGTCGGCCCCGCCCTCCACGGCCCCTGAGTCTCACGTGACTGGGTAATCACTGGAGCCGTCCTTGTGCCCGAGTGCCCACAGGGTCTCTAGACCGCTGCCCCTCCGGCTCTCCTGCGCACCAGGACCACACGAGACTAGGTCCCCAGGGTTTCGCCCAAAACAGGGGCTTAGTGGAGTCAGAAGTGGCACAGTTGGAAGGTCTGTCTCCCGCCCACTCTCGAAAGCCAGCGGCACAATCAGCAATCTGTCCTCTGTGCAGTGCCGTGTGTGCTACCAGTCCTCTGATCTTTTGAGACTCCCCTAAATTTCCGTGCACCTCTCCCTTTTCACAGTCCAAACTCCCTCCGTATGAGTTTCGGCTGGATCTGGGGTTTAGTGTTGTAAGATAAGGGGTTCAATGCCTTTGAGAGTCTCTGTTTCCCTCCTGCCAGAGAAAACCAGCCAGGTACTCCGGCACCCGCTCTCTCCACGCGCACGTTTCCGTACCTCAGCTTTTTGCAGCTCCTCTGGGTCTCTGTGAGCCCCTCTCTTTCTCTCTAGTTGTAGAACTTACACTCAGCCAGCTTTCCTGTGGTTCTGGATGAAGTTCGTTCTGTCTTTTAGTTGTAGGTTTGAAATTGTTGTGCGAGGCAGCAGTGTAGGTGTTTACCTATGCCGCCATCTTGGATTCTCCCCTAAAAATATATTTTATTGATTTTTTTTACAGAGAGGAAGGGAGAGGGATAGAGAGTTAGAAACATCGATGGGAGAGAAACATCGATCAGCTGCCTCTTGCACACACCCTACTGGGATGTGCCCACAACCAAGGTATGTGCCCTTGACCAGAATCGAACCTGAGACCCTTCGGTCCGCAGGCTGATGCTCTATCCATTGAGCCAAACTGGTCAGGGCACCTTCTGAAATTTTTAATTCCTTAAGCATACAAACCAAAATTCTAATTCTTCCCCATTAGCATGGTTGAAAAAGATGTTTCCACCCTACTTACAGATCATGACTCTGCAGTTAGTTTATGGGCTTTGTGTGCATTGAATTTCCCTCACCTTTTTCTAGGTGAATTTTCTACACCTTTTCTCAATGTATTTTTCCTTCTTCGCTCTTAGGCGAAAAGTATCTTCTCCTCCAGACTTCCAAAGGTCAGGCGCCAAATGTGGAAACACCTTTTACGTACTGCGTGGTTCAAGGTTCCCTTTCAGGGTTCAGGTTCTGAAGGAGGCCGCACGCAAATGAAGAGAGACTAGAAAAGTATTAATTTGGGGGCCAAGCAGGAGCCTTCCGCTAGTGCAGTGGTTCTCAACCTGTGGGTCGCGACCCCCTTGGGGGTCGAACGACCCTTTCACAGGGGTCACCTAAGACCATCGGAAAATGCAGATATTTACATCACGATGCATAACAGTAGCAAAATTTCATGGTTGGGGGTCACCACCCCATGAGGAACTGTATGCAAGGGTCGTGGCCTTAGGAAGGTTGAGAACCACTGCTCTAGTGAGAAGAATCCCCTTGCTCTGGTCTAAGTCTTTTTCCTCCTGTGAAAAACCAGTATGAGGTATGTCCCCAGGCCAGGCTATTGGAGGTCAAATGGGGGCCAAGTAGGAGCCATCCTCTAGTGCAGCAGTTTTCAACCTGTGGGTCACGACCCCTTTGGGGGTCGAACAACACTCCACAGGGGTCGCCTAGGACCATTGGAAAACACAGATACGATTCATAGCAGATGCAAAATTACAGTTATGAAGTAGCAACAAAAATAATTTTATGGTTCGGGGTCACCACAACATGAGGAACTGTATTAAAGAGTCGTGGCACTAGGAAGGTTGAGAAAAGCCTCCACTTGCTCTGGCATTGCTCTCCCTTTTATTGAGACTTTGGGACATACCCATAGCCTTTAGGCATGACATTTCAATAACAAAAATACAAAAGGCAAACAGAGGTGGAGGCCCTTCAGCTAACAATGTCTCCACTAAACAATGAGTAGTTGGAGTAATTAAGGTTGTTGACTGACTAGCCTTCCTCCCATCCACATCTTTCTTTTTCTTTTCTTTTTTTTAATATATGTTATTGATTTTTTACAGAGAGGAACAGAGAAGGATAGAGAGTTAGAAACATCAATGAGAGAGAGACATCGATCAGCTGCCTCCTGCACGCCCCCTACTGGATATGTGCCAGCAACCAAGGTACATGCCCTTAACCGGAATCTGTTATAGTAATAATAATAAGGAAAGAATATAAATATAAAATAAGAAATTGGATGTGACATATTAGAGAGTGGAATGAAGTGTGAACGCCCTTAAAGAGATGTGCATGTAAGAGATAAAAAAGTTTGTACCCCACATGTAAAGACCAGATAGCAGAACACCTGGGACCCGCTGATAAGACACACTGAAGACACACTGAAGACGTCTGCTTGAGCACATAAAAGAGAGCAAGCTCCGAAGGAGATTAGAGCCGCTTGTCTGCTCCTCCACAGACGGTCGCTCTCCGCTCCCCTCCTGCATCCTGCCTGAACTCTGAGCTCTGCCGTGGACCTTGGGTCCGACCGTGAGCCATGCGCCGAGGCCTCTACAACACGCTGAGCAGCAGCTGCAACGTCCAATGTCCAGTGTGTGTGTGTGTCAGCGCGGATCTCCGGGTGGCCTGCCGAGGTCTGGAAACCACCAGGACTCTGGTAAATAAACCGCGTGTGATTCGTGCATTGCCTGTGTGTCTCCTGTGTAATTTAAGCTCGGCCAATATTTAATAAGTGCCTGAGTCATCTGTATAAGTCCATTCTATTGGCAGAGGATACTCTTGGCCACCTGTGCTTACGTCCTTAGATAAATTCTGGGACAAAATCGAACCTGGGACCTTTCAGTCTGCAGGCCGGCGCTCTATCCACTGAGCCAAACCAGTTTCGGCCATCTACATCTTTCTATGTATTAGTGAAATAATGTTCGGTTTCAGGCAACTGATCATCAGAGAGATGCAAATTAAAGCAACAATTAGGAATCACCCACCACTGTCCAAATGGCTGCCATCAACAATTCAACGAAGGACAAGGGCTCAGGAAGATGTGGAAAAAAGGGAACCCAGTTCACTGCTGGTGGGAATGCAAACTGGTACACCCATTATGGAAACCAGTTTGGAGATTTTGCAAAATATTTAGTATGGAACAGACATTTCATCCACTGATTCTACTTCTAGGACTATATCCTAAGACACCCGAAACAATCAGATGGAAAGTATGGACCCCTCTGTTCATAGCACCACAATTTACAATAACAAAGGTCTGGAAACTGCCCAGGTCCCCATCAGTAGGTGAGTGGATAGAAAACTGTGGTACAGCCCGGACTGGTTTGGCTCACTGGATAAAGCATTGGCCTGTGGACTGAAAGGTCCCAGGTTCGATTCCGGTCAAGGGCATGTACCTTGGTTGTGGGCACATCCCAGGTAGGGGGTGTGTAAGAGGCAGCTGATCAATGTTTCTAACTCTCTTTCCCTTTCCTTTCCTCTCTGTAAAAAAAAAAAAGAAAAAAAAAAGAAAATCAATAAAATATATTAAAAAACACAGCCATTTAAAAAAAAAAGAAAGAAAAAAAAAGAAAAGAAAACTGGTACATTTACACCACGGAATACTATGCATCAGTAAAAAAGGAAGTATCTCTTACCCTTTCAGCTGGATGGACCTGGAGAGCATCATGCTAGGTGAAATGACTCAGTCAAAGAAAGACAATATCACTTGATCATACTCACATTTGGAATTCTAATTAACAAAAAACTGATGGAGTGGATTCAGAGACATGGGAGCATGGAAATTACTGCAGAATCTCAGAGGGAAAGTTAGGGAGGGTAAAAAGAAACAATTCAAGCAAGGATTAAAAACACAGACGTAGTGAAAACACATTCACCTGAGCCTTGAAGCCAAACACACTATAACTTTTAAAGACAGCCCCTCATACCTACACAGCTTCAGCTCAGCCCAGGGCCCCTCCATTCCTGGTCCCTGAGCAACAGCCACTGCTGAAGAGCA
>JAAGEH010000541.1:0-11966 GCA_011751065.1 Lasiurus cinereus
TAGGATTATATCTATTCTTCAAAATTACAAATAAAGTAGATAAAAGTTGGATAGCTGTCTCAATTCTAAACTATCTACATTATAAAATAAAATTTAAAGCTGTTAAATCATTTTTTTCTCATTGTCTAAAGTTTTACATGTGTCTCCTTTTTCCCAATCATTCTTATTGTGATTAATTTTTCCCATTTATTAATTCTTCTATCTAAGATTATTATTCATGAAATTTTGTGATAAATTTCTGCTTTACAGTAAGCCAGTCTCCTCCTATATATCCAAATTTTGATGGCTGGCTGAGAAAAAATCTCAATGCTTCACTGGAATTTTAACTTTTTACATACATATCATATATATGTATGTGTGTGTATAATAATATATATATATATATATATATATATATATATATTATACCTAAAGACAATTTCCAAAACTCTTAAGCAATAGAAAAATGTAGAAATCACTGCACTCCTACTCAGTTCCTGAAAAACACTGGAAAATTGGGAAGTGATAGTTTTTCTGAATTAGCATTACTGGCACACTGATTTTCATCAGTAACTCTACAATGAATGGAGATAATATATATTTCCAAATTTGCTCTATAAAAACAAAGGTACAGGAAAGAAAGATATTCTCTCTACACTTCCAAAAAATTCCCTGAGAAGAAGTAAAGTGGAGAATCCAAGATAGCGGCATAGGTAAACACCTACACTGCTGCCTCGCACAATAATTTCAAAACTACACCTAAAAGACAGAACGGACATCATCCAGAACCATAGGAAAGCTGGCTGAGTGGAAATTCTACAACTAGAAGGAAAGAGAGGGGCTCACAGAAACCCAGAGGAGCTGCAAAAAGCTGAGGTATGGAGACACGCACGTAGAGAGAGTGGGTGCCAGAGAGCCTGGCTGGCTTTCTCTGGCGGGAGGGAGACAGAGACTCTCAAGGGCATTGAACCCCTTATCCTACGATACTAAACCCCAGATCCAGCCGAAACTCATATGGGGGAAATGTGGACTGTGAAAAGAGAGAAGTGCATGGAAATTTAGGGGAGTCGCAAAAGATCAGAAGCTGTGGCAAGCATGGCACTACGCGTAGAGGACTGGCTTCTGATTGTGCCGCTAGCTTTCACGAGTGGGTGGGAGACAGACCCTTCCAACTGCACCACTTCTAACTTCACTAAACCCCAGTTTTGGGCAAAACCCTGGGGACCCAGACTCATACGGTTCCGGAGCACAGGGGAGCCGGAAAGGCAGCAGTCTAGAGGCACTGCAAGAGCGCGCGCTCAAGCAATTGCTCCAGAAATTACCCAGTCACTTGAGACTCGGGGGCTGTGGAGGACAGGGCCAAATGGAAGGCAAGGCAGTCCATTAAGCCCTGAGACTCCACCCCTCCCAAGCTCAATAGAGAGGCTTCTGCAGTTTTGCTAGTCTGGTATCATAAGGCTGAATCCAACACAGAAGTTCTCCTGGCATAGTGAAAATGTTGAGACAAGGGAAGGGATCACAAACAAAAGAAATGGAGGAAAACAAACAACTGGATATAGAGTTCAAAACCACACTTATAAGGTTTTTCAAGAATATCCTAGAAAAGATGGATAAATTTAGTGAGACCCAAGAGGAGATGAAAAAGAACCAACTAGAAATGCAAAAGAACCAACTAAAAATTAAATATACACTGACTGAATTAAAAAATATTGTACAGAGACCAAACAGCGGACTAGAGAAAGGCAAGAATCAAGTCAAAAATTTGAAATATAAAGAAGCAGAAAACACTCAACTGGAAAAACAAAAAGAGAAAAGAATACAAAAATGTGAAGATAATGTAAGGAGCCTCTGGGACAGCTTCAAGCGTACCAACATCAGAATTATGGGGATGCCAGAAGAAGAGAGAGAGCAAGATACTGAAAACCTACTTAAAGAAATAATGACTGAAAACTTCCCACATCTGGTAAAAGAAATAGACTGACAAGTCCAGGAAGCACACAGAACACCATATAAAAGGAATCCAAAGAAGACTACACCGAGACACATCATAATTAAAATACCAAGAGCAAAAGACAAAGAGAGAATATTAAAAGCAGCAAGAGAAAAACAGTTCATTACCTACAAGGGAGCTGATTTCTCAACAGATACGATGCAGGCCAGACGGGAGTGGCAAGAAATTTTCAACGTGATGAATAGCAAGAACCTACAACCAAGAACACTCTATCCAGCAAAGCTACCATTCAAAATTGAAGGGCAGATAAAGAGCTTCACAGATAAGAAAAAGCTAAAGGAGTTCATCAACACCAAACCAGTATAATATGAAATGCTGAAAGGTACTCTTTAAGAAGAGGAAGAAGAAGAAAAGGGTAAAGATAAAAATTATGAACAACAAATACATATCTATAAACAAGTGAATCTAAAAATCAAGTGAATTAAAAATCTGATGAATAGAATTAAACTGGTGAATATAATAGAATCAGGGGCAAATAAAGGAAGTGGACTGACAATTCTCAGGGGGAAAGGGGTGAGGGGAGTGCAGGGACTGGACAAAAATCATACACCTATGGATGAGGACAATGGAGGTGGAAGGTAAGGGTACAGGGGTGGGGGTGGGAGCCTGGTTGAGGGGATCTATAGGGGGTAAAAAGAGGAACAATTGTAATAGTCTGAACAATTAAGGTTATTAAAAAAAATAATATACCTATGGATGAGGACAGTGTTGGGGGAGGGAAGAGCAGAAGGTGGGGTGGGAACCATTTGGAGCAGAGCTAATGAGGAAAAAGGAGGAACGATTGTAATAATCTGAACTATAAAGATTTATTAAATTAAAAAAATAAATAATAATAATTCAAAAAACATTTAAAGTAATTATTGACAGGTATGTATTTATTGCATAATGAGAAAGCTTGTTTGCACAGTTAGCTGCACTTACTGAACTTCCAGATGTTCTGCAAATAATGAGACAGATGGGATTTTTTGTTTAAATTTATTGTTGACAGTATTAGGGGTGTTCCTCATTTTCCCCTCATTTGTCTCTCTTCATCCAGCTCTTGCCCTATCCCAGATCTTGCCCACACTATTGTATGTGTCTATGGGCTATGCCTATATGCACATATGTTCTTTGGTTAATCTTTTCCCATTCCCTCTGCACCCTCCCCTCTAAGATTTATCATTCTGTTCCATGCTTCCAAGTTTCTAGATCTTGTTTTGCCTGTCAATTTATTTGTTCCTTAGATTCCATATATAAGTAAAGTCATGTGATAGTTGTCTTTCTCTAACTGGCTTATTTTACTTAGCATCATAATTTCCAGGTCCCTTCATGCTGTCATAAAAGATAAGAGATCCTTTTTTTAAAGCTGCATAGTATTCCACTGTGTAAATGTACCAGTACTTTAAAAAAACATACAGTGGTACCTCGAGATACGAGTGCCCTAACATACGAGATTTTTGAGATATGAGCAGTCGAGCGAGCGATTTTTGCTTTGAAATACGAGCAACAGTTGAGATAGGAGTAATCGCGCGGATCAGCCAGCTGCACACAACCCACCAGTTTACCACGACTGGAGCGTCTCATAGTTTACCAGGCCTCAAGGTTACAGAACGAATTAAACTCGTATCTCGAGGTACCACTGTATATTTTTATTGATTTCAGAAAGGAAAGGAGAAGGAGAGAGAAATAGGAACATCAGTGATGAGAGAGAATCATTGATTTGCTTCCCCACACTGGGATGGAGCCCACAACCCAGGCATGTACCCTGACCAAGAATTGAACCAGTGACCTCTTGGTTCTTTGGTTGATACCCAACCTCTGAGCCACACCAGCCAGACTTGTACCAGAAATTTTTTATCCACTCACCTACTGATGGTCACTGTGGCTGTTTCCAGCCCTTAGCTATTGTAAATAGTGTTGCTATAAACAGGGTGTACATGTATTCTCTCTGATTGGTATTTCAAAATTCTTAGGATATTTTCCTAGAAGTCGGATTACTGGGTCAAATGACAGTTCCATTTTTCTATTTTTTGAAAAACCTTCATACTATTTTCCATAGTGGTTGCACCAATCTGCATTCCCATCAGCAGAATACTATGATTTTCTTTTTTCTACATCCTCACCAGCACTTGATTGTTGATTTATCAATGATAGCCATTCTGCAGGTATGAGGTGATACATCCTTGTAGTTTTAATTTGCATCTCTCTGATGATCAGTAACCTTGGACATTCTTTTCCGATGTCCATTGGCCATCTGTATGTCCTCTTTGGAGAAGTGTCTATTCAAGTCCATTTCCTATTTTTTAATTGGATTGTTTGTTTCCTGGTGTTCAGTTGTATGAGTTCTTTGTATATTTTGGAAATTAACCCCTTATTAGATGTATCATTGGCAAGAATATGTTCTCCTATACAGTGGAGTACCCTTTTCATTTTGTTGGTTTTTTGCTTTCAGAAGATTTTTGTGTGATGTAGTCACATTTGTTTATTTTTTCCTTTGTTTCTCCTGCTCTAAGAGATGTATTAGCAAAAATCCTGCAATGCATGATGTCTGAAATTATACTGTCTATGCTTTCTTCTGGGATTTTTATGGTTTCACAACTTAAATTTAAGTTTTTTTATCCATTTTGAATTTGTTCTCGTGTATGATGTAGGTTGGTGATCTAGTTTCATTTTTTTGCATATCTCTAACCAATTTTCCCAACACCATATATTGAAGATACTATCTTGACTTCATTGTATGCTCTTTCCTCCTTTGTCAATATTAATTGGTCATAAAGGCATGGGTTGATTTCTGGGGACTTTCTGTTCCATTGGTCTATATGCCTGTTCTTATCCATATTTTCTCATCTGAGGACATGCCCATTGATAGTAGAGTGTAAGGGATAGAGAAATATCTATGTGAGAAAGAAACATTGATTAGCCGCTTCCCATTCACACCCCAATAGGGGACTGAACCTACAAACTAGGTAGGTGCCCTGTTGGGAATTAAACCTGTGACCTTTCAGTGTATAGAATGATGCTCCAACCAACTGAGCCACAGTGGCCAGGGCACATTCCATATTTTTGTAAAGTATGTGGTTGTCTAACCAATATGCTATCAACCTGAAACTAATACAAAATAATGTTAAATCGAAACTATAATTGGAAATTTTTCTAAATTAAAAAAAAATAGTCCAGTAAGTTCTTATAAAGTGATCCCATAAAGTAATTCTTATGAAGTAATATTATAAATAATCTTAGCACTATAGTTATTCCAATCAAACATTTTATTCAGTTTATGAAAGGAGGAAAAGGTATACAAAAAGAATGCATACATAATTTCCCAGACTTCATTAAATAGTCATTGCACTTATGCCATTTTTTCACTTTACTAATAATCTAGCCAATACAATACTAACAATTATAATTAGAGCAACAAAGTACCTTGATGATTGGAAGTATGTCCACTCATGCCATAAATAATTTCGAATAAATCTTTAAGAGTATTTTTTTAGAGTCCTTGGATTTATACTTTCTGGGTAGAGAGCTTACAATGCTGGGTGTTAGTAGAACCTAAAAAAAAAATTTACTGAGGATTTCTAGACTAATAAATGGTAGAAAAAGCCATTGCCATCATCTAATGCTACTTGAAGAAATATATCATTAATGTGAAGTTCAAAGAAAAGTAACTTGGGGATGTCCGCTCATTCTCAATGCACTGACTACCTGCCCCCAGGGTCATGCAGTTTTGTTTTTCTTTGCTTCTGGGCCTTCTACCACAACCATATTCGGGCCAAGAAACATCCAAGCTGAATCCCCTTCTTTGAATTTCTTGGAGGCAGAGGTACTGAGCACTGCTGTTTATTTTATGCCTGACATTGTTCAATATAGATGTCGATTGGGACTGAAAAAATAACTCTAAACCCTGGAACAAATTTGGTTCCAATAGTTCTACTCAAGAAGAAGAAACTGGAGAAAAAGGGTCCTAATTTCTAAATGAAATGTTTCACTATACAGCTGTTTAGAATGAAGATCTTCTAGAAGCCATCTGCACAATCGTTCACTTAACTGGGAATATTTCCCCTCCAAATGCATGAAATCATGTTGGTGTATTGTGTTGGTATTTACACTGATGACTAATATATATTTGAAATTTGAAATAGGATAGGTAACTTGTATAGAATGATATTCATCTCGAATGGAAAAAGTAAAAAAAAAAATCCTAGAGACTAAAATTTTACAAAAAGAATAAAAAGGGCTTGATCCTTGGGATAATGGTGGCGAAATAGACGGATGTGTCTGGAGCCTTATCGCTGGGCAGACGGAGAGAGCAGCTGAGAAGTTGCACTGGGAGTGTGTGTTGGCAAGTTAAGAGTTAGTTATCCTCCAGGAGAAGGTGGGGGACTGCTGGACGGGGCTCTCCTGACCAGGCAGCCCCCCTGCCATGGGGTTTTTGTCTCCTGGAGCCACCAGCATGAACATGGAGAACGCGCCATCTTGCAGGGGGAAGTGGATGTCGATGGTGGTCTGAAAAGCTACAGCTGCAGCACCCACCGAACAGCCAGGGGACCCAGGACACTGCTCTCCAATCGGCGCAGACAATCAGACTGAGAGGAGCTTCACACTCCACATGGAAAGGTCAGATTTTGCCTGGGATAAGGTGAGATCTCCTGTCCCGCAGAACAGAGACGTGCACACTGTGGGAACTGGACTGAGAGAAAGCTGCTCTAAAGAGAAATCCGTGGATGTGGGGCAGGGTATGATCCCTAAATGTGGAAGGGGACCTTCAGAACTATTAACAGAGAGGAGCTCTAGAAAGCAACCTATTTTGATCTGAGGCAGAAGGACAGCCTGGGAGTTATTACAGGCTGCTCGAACAGGAGCAGGGAAGGGAGACAGCACAGACAGCATTCTCCTCTTCAGACCCTGGTTTCTGATTGCTAAGCCCAATACATAGGATCACACAATTGGAAACATCCTGAGAGTCTGCAGGGGAAGGGTATTTTTCTGTAACCTGGGGATTGGAGCACAGAGTAATCATCAGAGAATCAGCTCTGGGGCAACCCATCCCCACAAACCGGTATTGAGAAACACAGAGTAGCAGAATCTAAGCACAGCCTAGAGAGGTCCTGTGCTTAGTCTCAGAGGTCAATTTTGAAACACTGCCACCCAGTGGATGACTCACAAATTTATTCTCGCATGAGCACAAAAGAATAAAGAGATTAAGATACAACTTAGCAGTGGAACACAGGGAACTGCAATACTCTCTCGACTGGGAAACAGGAGTGTCAAACAGAACAATAGTAGAAGTGAATGAGCTCCACTACTGCCCATTCTATTTTTTTAATTTTTGTTTTTTATTTTTTTGCATATTTTAATTAAAAAACTATTTTTTTTCTCTTCTCCCCAATTGATTTTACCTTTTTAATTATTACATTTTTACTTTCAACTAGTATTATTACTACTACTATTTTGCTTTTTGGGGGGGAAAAAACAACTGTCATTTTATTTGCTCTTAATTTTACTTTGAGATTAGAGTTCTACATTCTATTTTCATCTTTCCTTTAGCATAATTTTACTCTATCTCAACTCTACCTTTAAGTCAACACTCTCTTCCTAACTTTCCCAATTTTGTTGTCTTGTTTCTCTTTCCTTTCTCCAACTTTAGATTCTCCTATTCTTTCTCTTTACCTGGTTAAAATCTCACTCCACTTATTTATCTAATTTCAAATCTCCTATTCCAAGTCCATACAGACCTCTCTCTTCTTGTATTTATCCAAAAAAATGTTTTACTCTATGTCCTTTTGTTGTTATTTGCCTGAACGGTGATTATATCAATTTTTTTGTGAGATTGTTTTTGCTTATTCTACCTGTTTTATTTTACTTTTTGTTTGCTTTATTTTGGTTTGTTTATTACCTCTCTTTTCCCTTGCCTCCTTGATATCAGTTGTTATTTGTAGTTTGTATTAATCTCCAGGTACTTGTTGCCTGCATTTCTTGGGATTAGTGGCTGTTCTATTGGAGTTTCCTCCTCACATCTATAACTTTTCCCCCCTTTCTCTCTTGTACTCTTTCTTTTCTCTCTGACTTTTTTTCTCTTTCTCTTTTCTTCTTCTTCTTTTTTGTATTTTTTATTTTATTTTATTTTATTTTTCTCCCTCCTCCCAATTTGTTTTTGGCACTTCTTTCTTTTCTTCTTTCCTCATTTTTCTCTTCTTCTTTCTCTACTTACCCTTAATTTGTCTTTATTGGTGGTCACCATATTTGTGGTTATTAACGTCATAAACACATTTATGTTCAGACCCTTGTGTGTTGTACCTGGTCATGTTGTAGTTTGTGCCTTTAAATCAACGTGGGAAAGAGAACTACATAACCAGACACCTGGAGAAGAAAGACCATGGGCAGACAAAGAAACAGCCCGCATATGACAGAAAAGCAGGTATCACCAGAAAAGGAAGTAAATGAAATAGAAGAAGAAATAGACCTGCCAGAGAAAGAGTTTAGAAAAATGGTCATAAGGCGGCTGAAAAGAATGGAAGACAAAATCGACAATGTAAGAGCCAAAAGGAAATAAAGAAGAGCCAAAAGGAAATGAAGAAGACCCAAGTGGAAATGCAGAAAAAGCAAGAAGAAATGCAGAAGAACCTGAAAGAAATGTAGAATAATCAAGAATAAATTAAAAATGACATTGCTGCTGTAAAAAAACTTAATAGAAAGCATCAAAAGTAGACTAGAAGAAACAGAGGACCACATCAGTGAGCTAGAAGACAAGGTAGGAAAAAATACCTAAATACAGCAGCTTCTAGAAAAAAAAGTTAAAAAGCAAGAGGAGAGCCTAAGGGAACTTTGGGATAACATGAAACAAAACAACATCTGCATAATTGGGGTTCCAGAAAGAGTGGAAACTGAGCAAGGGATAGAAAACCTGTTTGAAGAAATAATGACAGAAAACTTCCCCAATATAGAAAAGAAAAAAAAACCCACACAAATCCAAGAAGCTCACAGAGTCCCAAGCAAAATGAACCCAAAAAGAAAAAAAAAACGACAGCAAGGCACATTATAATTAAATTGGCAAACACCAACAACAAAGTAAGAATCTTAAAAGCAGGCAGAGAGAAACAGAAAGTTACCTAAAAAGGAACCCCCATGAGACTAGCAACTGATTTCTCAAGAGAAACTCTTCAGGCCAGAAAGGAATGGAATGAAATATACAGTCATGCAAAGGAAGGATCTGAATCCAAGAATACTGTACCCAGCAAGGCTTTCAATCAAAATTGAAGGTGAAATCAGAAGTTTCACAGACAAAAAAGGACTAAGGGAATATATTACAAAGAGACCAGCAATGCAAGAAATGTTAAAGATTTTGCTATAATAAAAAGAAATGGGAAGCAAAGAAGGAACTCGGGGGGTAAAGACCAAAAATGGCAACAGATAAGTACCTACCAATAATAACTTTAAATGTAAACGGATTAAATGCTCCAATCAAAAGACATAGGGTAACTGATTGGATAAGAAAACATGATCCATATATCTGCTGTCTACAAGAGACCTACCTCAGAAAAAGAAATGCACACAGATTGAGGGTGAAGGGATGGAATATGGTATTTCAGGCATATGGAAATGAAAAAAAGCTAGAGTTGTAAGACTTATATCTGACAAATTAGATCTCAAAGTGAAGGACATAACAAGAGATAAAGAAGGCCACTTCATAATACTAAAGGGAACAATCCAACAAGAAAAAATAACTATGGTAAACATATATGCACCCAATATAGGAGCACCTAAATACATAAAAAAAACTCTTGGAGGATATTAAGGGAGAGATTGACAGCAATACAATCATAGTAGGAGGCTTTAATACACCACTGGACAAATCCTTTAAACAAAAAATCAGCAAAGAAACATCAATCCTAAAGGAATCACTAGACCAGATGGAATTAATTGACATCTTCAGAACATTTCACCCCAAAGCCACAGAATATACATTCTTCTCCTGTGCACATGGGTCATTTTTTTCAAAGATAGACCATATGTTGGGTCATAGGAAAAGTCTCTTCAAATTCAAGAAGACAGAAATCGTATCAAACATTTTCTCAGATCACAGTGGCATAAAACTGGAAATCAACTACAATAAAAACAATACAAAGAAATCAAACACATGGAGACTGAAGAGCATGCTATTAAACAACGACTGGGTAACCAGAGAGATCAAGGAAGAAATAAAAAACATCATGGCAACAAATGACAATGACAACAAAATAATACAAAATTTATGGGACACAGTGAAAGCAGTCTTGAGAGGGAAGCTCATAGGTCTTCAAGCCTATTGCAAAAAAACAGGAAACATTGGTAATAAATTGCATAACCTTACAACTCAAAGAGCTAGAAAGAGAACAACAAGAAAAGTCCAATGTATGCAGAAGGAAGGAAATAGTAAAGATCAGAGGGGAATTAAACAACATGGAGACCAAAGAAACAATTCAAAAGATCAGCAAAACCAAGAGCTGGTTCTTTGAAAGATTAACAAGATTGATGGACCTCTAGCTAGGCTCACCAAGAAGCAAAGAAAGAAGACCCAAATAAACAAAATCAGAAAAGAAAGAGGAGAAATAACAACAGATACCTCAAAAATACAAAGGATTGTTAAAAAATACTATGAACAATTCTATTCTAACAAATTGGACAAGCTGCAAGAAATGGACATATTCCTAGAAATATATAACCTTCCAAAACTCAATCAGGAAGAATCTAAACATCTCAATAGTCCAATTACTATGGAAGAAATTGAAGCAGTCATCAAAAAGCTTCCAGCAACCCTTGTTCATTGTTGGTGGGAATGCAGACTGGTGCAGCCACTGTGGAGTTTTCTCAAAAAACTAAAAATGGATCTCCCATTTGACGCAGCAATCCCACTCTTAGAAATTTATCCTAAGAAATTACAAACACCAATCAGAAAGGATTTATGCACCCCTATGTTCATAGCAGCCCAATTTACAATAGCTACAATTTGGAAACAGCCTAGGTGCCCGTCAGCAGATGAGTGGATCAGAAAACTGTGGTATATCTACACAATGGAATTGTATGCTGCCATTAAAAAGAAGGAATTCTTACCATTTGCAGCAACCTGGATGGAACTGGAGAGCCTTATGCTTAGTGAAATAAGCCAGGTAATGAAGGAGAAGCACCACATGATCTCTCTCATTTGTGGATAATAAAGGACATTGTAAACTGATGAACAAAAGGATAGATACAGAGGCAGTAAAGCATCAAACAGACTGTGAAATTATAGCACGAAGATTAAGGAGAGGTGGGGTAGATAAGAGATCAATCAAAGGACTTGTATCTATGCATATAAGCATAACCAATTAACATAGACACTGGGGGCTTGGGATATGCTTGGGAGGGAGGGGGACAATGGGGAGATATTTATACATGTAACACAAAAATAAATAGATAGATAGATAGATAGATAGATAGATAGATAGATAGATAGATAGATAGAAGCTTCCAGCAAACAAAAGTCCAGGACCAGATGGCTACACAGGAGAGTTTTACCAAACATTCAAGGAAGAATTAAAACCTATTCTCCTCAGACTATTCAAAAATATTCAAGAAAAAGAAACACTTCCAAACACCTTCTATGAAGCCAGCATCACCCTAATACCAAAACCAGATAAAGACAACACAAGGAAAGAAAATTATAGTCCAATATCTCTCATAAACATAGATGCCAAAATCCTCAACAAAATTCTAGCAAATCGGATCCAGCAATACATCAGAAAGATCATACACCATGGCCAAGTAGGATTCATCCCAGGAATGCAAGGATGGTACAATATCCACAAATCAATAAATGTGATACATTACATAAAATAATTGAGAGATAAAAATCACATAGTCATATCAATTGATGCAGAAAAAGGATTTGACAAAATTCAACACCCTTTCTTGATAAAAACTCTCAGCAAAGAGGGAATAGGAGGATCATACCTCAACATCATAAAAGCCATATATGATA
>JAAGEH010000542.1:0-16671 GCA_011751065.1 Lasiurus cinereus
CCTGGATTGCTCATTTTGCTTGCGTTTGTTCATCCAAGGTCTTCTGAAATATATCATATTTTAAAAACCACTCCTTCTAGAAGCCTCACTTGTGGTCCCAGCGCATGTGATGGTTAATGTGTTAGCACACACACTGTCTTTCCTGGGGAAGTATGGATGTATTTCTGGCCTTATTTCTGTGTCTTTGAAGAAAGACTGATTGGCCAGGTTATTTCTAATCCTCTTTTTATCCTCAGCTTTTTATTTTTATTTTAAATCTACCTCTTTCTTACTCCTGATTATATTTTGTGTGACGAAAGCTGCTTTTGATTGGATGTGAGCTTCAGCCCGTCTTCTTCTACTTCCTGTTCTTAAACACGGGCTCATAGTCAGACTCGTTAATATCATTAACTCCTTACAGCATCCTCATCCACATGGTACATACAGGGCCACCATGACCGTGTTTGCAGACCGGTCGCAGCTAAGGGATGATGAGGCCTTTTTGTAAACCATAGGATTTCTTTAAATGCTCGGCAATAACCACAGGGCAACTTTAATGTGGCTTCGGATGAATATAAAATACAGGAATTATTTGAAACACATGGAAGGAGAAGCCCACTTATATTATTAACTTATAGGTTTTACATATGGAAGACGTTATCTTTTGTTTAATTTACCTAAAGAGACCAGGAAACTGAGCACAGTTTATCCAGTCTGAAGATTTGGATCATTCATGATATTGGGCCTGCCGCTGACCTGGTTGAGTGAGCCATGTTTTCATTTGTTAAATGAGGGAAGCTGAATAAATGAATGGCTTCCAAACTGTGCCCAGGTTCTGGGAGTTGATGGAGAGGGCTCGGGTACCACAGGGCATCTCCCAGCGTAGCTCAGCTTTCGGCTCTTACCTGCTGGGTTCCCTCCATTTTATCTGAAAAAGCATTGTATAGCACTTTAAAAAAGAGTCTCAAAACCTGCTCTCTCCCAAGGTTTTGGGGTTCTGTGAACCAGTAAGATTTCCGTAATTCCAGGTTGGCCAGGATGGGGGAGGCAGTCGCTGCCAATTGTCTGCCAAATGTAAGGGCATGAAATGAGAGGAATCCCGTGTTCTACCGCTGTCATCGCAACACCAAAATAGGGAGGAAGGCTACATCTCAACGAAAACCTCAATCAAACAAACAAATAAAAACAGGTCTTCAGGCCAAACCACTGTAGGGCTGTGAATACTCGCCACCCTCTTGTTCCGGGATGAGGGAGAGGCTGCTCCGAGCAGGTGTTCATCCATAATGTTCCTTTCTCAGTGGGGACCAAAGAGGACTTGCTGGCTTATTCTCACGATGTTGATTGCATTTGGTTTATTTATACATTGCTTTCGTTTCTTAAAAATATTCATAAATTTGGTAAGGCATTATTAAGCAGGAGGGTTTTTCTCTCTCCCGTAATTAGCATATCAAAATATTCCCATTTCATTCTATTTCAATCTTTTGTCCTCTGGGAGATCTGAATATTTTAAGCCAAGCGCCTCCACCAGAAGTCTCCCAGCCTAGACAATGCGACCTAGAGGGAAACTCACCCAGAGGGCTTATCAGCCCTGGCTCAGCAAAACAGGGGACAGGAGAGGCGACAGGTGCTGTCACAGGTCTTAAATTGCTCCTTGTCCTGAGTAGCACGAGGAAATCTTGCTCAGTCACTCCCCAGGTTGTGAATCATCCCTTTTGTCCAACGTGCTCAGTCACTCCCCAGGTTGTGAATCATCCCTTTTGTCCAACGCTGTACACACGACCTGTCCTCTAGTCACTTAGCCGTTTCAGTCACCAGAGAGAGAGGCCCACATTCAACTTTTATTGTTACAATTGTTCTATTTTAATATTAGTTGTTGTTAGTCTCTTATTATGCGGCGTTATTAACTAAACTTTATCATAGGAATGTGCACATAGGAAAAACCATATTATATATTGGCTTCTGTACTATCTGCGGTTTCGGCATCTACTACCGGGGTCTTAGTTCGCATCCCCCACGGATAAGGGGGAAAGACTGTGTTTAACCTTCGTGTTAGGGGCTCTGGCACATCCTGCTTTGCATATGCCCAGGCCCCCAATGAATAGAGACTTTGGCCCGACCCATCGCATGAAACGCAGTCCTGATGAGCGAGCGCCACTGCTTCTCACCTCTGTTGGGCCCTCTCATCGGCAAGCGAACAAGAAGAGGCCTCATTCTTAAGCCTTCCCCTGGGTCCCCCTCCCCCCTCCAGTCCTTCCCGCAGCAAGCCCGGAATCACATTCACTTTCTCCAGCCCGTGCATCTCGCTCTCCGTCCTCTCTCATCCCTCCAGGCCATGCGGGACGCGTTGGCGGACCTCCCGGAGTGGTACGGCATCAAAGGCATGCAGGCCCACTGGATCGGGGACTGCGTGGGCTGCCACCTGGACTTCACCTTGAAGGTGAGTGGCAGCGCCTTCCCAGCCGGTAGTGCTGGCCAGGCCCTCGGCTCCGTTGCAATCCCCTGACCATGGCAGCGTGTCCAGCGGAAAGCGCGGGAGTCCCATACATAATTTCAAAATTCCCAGTAGCCACAACCTTTCCAGTGCAAACAAACAGGTGAAATTAGTTTTAATAGCATGTTCTGCTCAACCCATTCTATTCAGAATGTTACTGTTTCAAGATACGAGCAATTAAAAAAAAATGACGTGTTTAACTATTGTTAACACTCCTGTTTCAGTACAAAGCCTTCAAATCCTGCTGTTGTCCTCTCACAGCACCTACATTTCAAGTGCTTGTGGCTACACGTAGCTCTAGCTACCACGTTGGACAGCACAGATCTAGAGGGTGTTCTGGTGGGTCCACAAACGCCCTGAAATTAAGTGCAGGATGTATGTGTGGGCCCTTCCTAAGCAGCGGGTCCACCCCTTTCACTGTGTCCTCAAGGGGGTGCATGTCCCAAAACAGGGAGCCAAGGCTAACGAATGCATGTACTACGCAGACGTGAAGCTGTTATTAGGGTCTGGACCTCCCCAGGGTCCACAAGAGGGGACCTGCCTAAGGTCACTGCTGTAGGTCCACCTGCTCTGGAAGGACCCCTCAAACTTTTCTCTTTGTCTCTGCTGGCTGGAAAGTTGTTTTTTCGCCATTTCCTGCCTGGGTGTTCTTGTTATCCTTCTGATGTCGCCTCCTCCAATCAAGACCTGTGTGCCCAGTTCATTTAGCTCCAGACCCTTCCCTCCCCTCAGTGCCAGTTAAAACCTTAGAGGGGGCAGCAGCCGGGGGACAAGGTGGACCCACTTTTCTAGGCTCCTTCCTCCTGACAGTTGTGCCTGTCTCTGAGCTCACGATTCCCGTGCCATGTCCTCACCCACGTGACCAGCTCACGCCGGGCTCAGACCTGCGAGCCCCCATCAGACCCAGAGACTGTGCTTTAAAACCTTTGAAAATCAGACGCTGACCTGGGCTTTTCCTCCCACTGCTTTTCCGAGCAGGTGGTGAGATTTCCGGCAGTGATGGCCTCTCTCTGCGCATGCTCTGGCCACCTTCGATCTGGGCCCAAGTGGGGGGCCCCAGGCAGGGCTTCTGAAGGAGGAGCTGTGACCCTCCTCTTCCGCCCTCCTCTGCCCCTGCCGGGTCCATCTCTGACCCCCCCCCGTCCCTGGGGCTGTGGCAGAAGCTGGCCCCCCTATTTGCGGTTGAGGGGGTGGGGAGAAGGGGAGTCGCCCAGAGGGAGGACTGAGAAAGGAATGATTGCTCTGCTCTCTCCCCGCCAGGTGGACGGGCGAGTCACAGGAGAGAAGCTGACCGCCTACACGGCCACCCCCGAGGCCATTTACGGCACGTCCCACGTTGCTGTCACTGCGGGCCACAGGCTCTTACACGGGCACAGCCCACTGAAGGAAGCTTTGCGGCAGGCACTGGTCCCTGGCAGAGGTGCGTTGGCAAGTTGAGGCTAAGACGGAGGAGGATCATGTCTTCCATCAGGCCTCACGGTGTTTCAGAGGTCACTGTCTTTCCCGTGTCATCTCGCGGGATTTGTTTTCCACTCGGCCTGACTTCTGAGTTTTTGATTTTAAGGCAGGAGGATTACAAAAGAGCTTTCACTGTTAAGTTACCCCCTGGCTTCACTTTGAACTACTAGGTTGTGTGCGTCCTGAGTTTCTGTTGGGAAGCTCAACACTTTCCCTTTAAAATAGAATCTGGATCTATAGCTCTTTTTTTTTAATTTTTTTATTAATGTGTTACATGTATACATATCTTTCCATTGCCCCCCCTTCCCAGGCACACCCCAGGCCCCCTAGTGTCTTGTGTTCATTGGTTATGCTTATATGCATGCATACAAGTCCTTTGGTTGATCTCTTATCTACCCCACCTCTCCTTAATCTTCCTGCTGTAATTTGACAGTCTGTTTGATGCTTTACTGCCTCTGTATCTATTCTTTTTTTATGTGTGTAATATATTTTATTGATTTTTCACAGAGAGGAAGGGAGAGGGATAGAAAGTCAGAAACATTGATGAGAGAGAGACATCGATCAGCCGCCTCCTGCACACCCCATACTGGAGATGTGCCTGCAACCAAGGTACATGCCCCGACCAGAATCGAACCCGGGACCTTTCAGTCCGCAGGCCAACGCTCTATCCACTGAGCCAAACCGGTCTCGGCTATATCTATCCTTTTGTTCATCAGTTTATAATGTTCTTGGATCTCCAGCTCTTTGCTGATAGGAATAGAATCGTCTGCTTCATTAATAATTCCGTCATCAAATAAAACTGTACACACAGGGGCAGGAAGGAAGCCACGGAGAACTGGAGGCAGTATTTTTCAACAGCTTGATTTTATTATTGTAACAGACTCACATAGTGATCTGAGCGGATGAGCAGAGGCCTGCTCAGCAGAGCTCTTGAATGACTGGGCCGAGGGGACCTGGAGTTGGCATAGTGCATATGCGTGGTCAGTGAGGATCGGGGAGTGCCACTACGTTGGGGCCTGTGGTTGCCAGCCAGCAGCTGCCTCTGGCTAGCCCAGAGAGAAAGGGGAGCCTCCTGGAAGGCTATGGGGAGCTTGCTGACCGGAGGAACCCCTGGAGAACCGGTCTGGAAGAGGGCTTGGACCGGCAGCCCTGGGAGCTGGGGCAGCAGGAATTGACCCCCTATTAATACTCCCTCATTGTAATCTGTGTCCCCAAATAAACCGTTTTTCCATAATAGGTATTATTCAATCACCATAGCCCTGAGGAACCTCAAAATGCTCAAGAAGTAAAAAAATATGCCTTTTTCTTTTAAAAGTGAACGCTACTGACTGTGGGCCCTTGCCCCCTCTCTCGCCCTCGCCCTTGCCTTCGCCCTTGCCCTCCCCATCACCCTCGCCCTCGGGGCTTGGGGAACGGGGTACAGGACTCCTGCTGCAGGGAAAGGTGTCTGTTGGTATCACCGGGGTCCCTGGCCTTTTTTCTTGGCCAAGGGAAGGCCAGGGACCTTCCCTGAGAGACCACCAAGACTACCTAGGGAGGAAGGTGGGGGTCAACTCAGAGGCTCTTTCTTCCCAGAGGAAGGGGAGGTGGATCCTGGCCCAGAAGGATGGATCAGAAGGAGGTCTCTGGGGAAATGGAAATATTTCTATAAAAATATTTCCAGAGTATCAACTGTAGCACATACAGTCAATCACTGGGATCTATTTGACTTACTTAACTAACAAAAAAATGCTTTGGATGGTGCTATAAAGCTTTTATTTTTTTAATTGCTCTTCTTTAGGGAATCAGAATGAAAGATTTCCTGACATCAGGCTGGAAGGATAGACAGTGTCATCCCGGCTCAGGTGTCCTGATCGTTTACGTACAGGCATAGAGCCAGGGTTCATTCAAGTCAGGGACCACTGACTGGGGCCTGCCACCTGCCATGCACTCGGGGACACGGAGATGACCTTCTGTCACACGGGTCATGGTGGAGGCGGCCAGATACGTGTGTAATTCACTCTGGCGCAAGACACGGATAACTCGGTTTCATCTCTTTTGCTGTTTTATATTGAAATCAAGAAATGACTCGAGTTGAAATGTAAATGTGTGCTTATAAAGTCCGATGTCCCTATCTCTTATTTTCTATTCAAAAAAATTGGGACCTTTTCAACAGTTCAGTTTAAAAGAAAAAGGCATATTTTTTTTTACTTCTTGAGCATTTTGAGGTTCCTTGGGGCCATGGTGGTTGAATAATACCTAATATGGAAAAACGGAACAATGTAAACATCTAGCCCTCAGATTTGTCTCTTCTGGTTTATTTGGGGACACAGATTACAATGAGGGAATATTAAAGGGGGTCAGTGAGCTGGCAAGCTATCAGAGAAGGAATCTTGACGTGGAGAACGCTATGTACATTGAAAACATCTTCATGTGGAAGAAGTTACTGTAGCAAATGCAGAGAGCTGCTGTGTTTCTGTGATCATTTGGGAATCGGCGTGTCTGACTTGGTCTGATGGTTTCATTTTGGCACCGAATGACTCGTTAGCGTCGATCCCCCCTCTTTCTAATAATCCCTGAAATAATTCCGCCTGGAACATTGTACTTGGCTCTGAATTCTCCAATTCTCATTTTCAGAGTGGAGTTATTCTTTATGCAGATATCCATTTATTCCAAGTCCCTAGGTTAATTAGCATCTGATGTGGCGTTCATCCCTCAAGGCCACATGGCTGGGAGGAGGAGGAAGTTTTCCCAAAAGGTGAATTAAAATGACCCCGTGAATATGGCTCCGCGCCTCCTTTGGCCTTTGAGGCTGCACCTTAAACCCGAACATTGCCACTGACCATTGCCAGCTGGCGCCGATCGCCAGCCGGCTCGGTTCTCCCTTGGACGTCAGGTTCTGAGTGCCGGCCAGGTGACCATTGAAAGTCCTGGCAGCTCGTGGTTGTGACTGGCTCTGAGGGAGAGGGTGGCCCACCTGGACAGGGTCGCGCTGGACTGGCAGAGTGGTGGCAGCAGTGCCAGCTTCCCCAGCCGCTAAGAGCGGTGGAGACCGAGTAACAGCAGTCATGGGCACGGCGGGCGGCACAGCTCTGGGAACCGCTGGAAGGTGGCGGGGTCAGACACCGCTTTCTGGTTTCTGACTTGGGTTGCTGATGTTATTGATTATGGACTAAATAGGCTGTTTGGCACAGATGCCTTTAAGAGGGCAAAAAGTAAGGTCCCTCCCCGTAGACTTCTTGCCTTCGAGCTTTCCATAACAATTGGCGCTGCCTCCCTTTCTCAGCTGACCGACCGCCTCTGACTGATCATGTTACATGAGCCCTGACTTGATGGGAACTAGGAACCGTAAAAAGCATCATACAACAGACGGGCATATTTTGGGGGGAAAAGGGGATGGATAGAGATTAACCAAGGAACTTGTATGCAGATATGCATAACCCATGGACACAGGAGGGCGCGGGAGGAGGGTCGGAGGGGGTCAGTGAGGGAAAAAGGGACATCTGTAATACTTTCAACAATAAAGATAATTTTTTTTAAAAAAAAGCATCAAGCTGAGACCGGTTTGGCTCAGTGGATGGAGCGTTGGTCTGCAGACTGAAAGGTCCCAGGTTCGATTCAGTCAAGGGCATATACCTTGGTTGTGGGCATATCCCCAGTAGGGGGTGTGCAAGAGGCAGCTGATCGATGTCTCTCTCTCATCGATGTTTCTAGCTTTCTATCCCTCTCCCTTCCTCTCTGTAAAAAAAATAAAATAAAATATATTAAAAAACTAAATAAATTAAAGAAAAGCATCCAGAGGGAACTTGGGGCGGCGTTCTAGAAGCTGTGCTGGCTGCTGGATGCTTTCCCCACATTCCTGATAGTAAATTATTCAGACCCTGGGGCTTCGGAACCACGCATGCCAGCGCTGAGTCACCAGTGGCCTGCACAACGCATGTTTTTGCCAAAAGGGTAAATGAGGTCTCCCGAAAGGGTGGTTATGGACGCAGAGCCCCAGGACGATGAATAATTAATTGCTCCCTATTGTCTCCCTCCTCCCTCCACAGTGGCAGCAGGCAGCAAGGGGTTGGTTGGTTGTTAAACCCACTGTCTCCGCCAGCTTCCCGGAGGCGGCAGGGAGGGGAGGGCCGCTGAGTTCACGCACCCTGCCATAACTGAAGTCACCAGGTGTCTTGGCCCCGGACCTCTCGGGAGCTCTGCTGTGCTGATGTGCCCAGCCAGGGCCTGGTCACACTAGTGGCCCAGACCCACCTCCACAGACCGCCCCTGGGTGGACACCCCTTGATCTGCTGGGCACTGAGAGCATGTGCTGGTTTTCCCAGAAGACGTGAAGGACCTGCCTTTGGCCCGGAATGTTGCCTCTGGAATCATAAAAAGTGTCAGCATCACCTGCCTGCCCACCTGCCGTGGGCTGTGCCTCAGTTGCTCTGGGCCTCTCCATGAAATCCTTGTCTTCTGCTTCACGCCCCTGGCACAGGGTTGATGAGAAACACGGGAAAACTAGACCTGATCAGGATTTTCAGACTTGAGTTTTGCTCTGTTTTAAGAAACAGATTTTGACCAGGAGTGGCAAGCAGGCGGGTTACTGCTGTGTAATCCTTGCACACCTGCTGACATTTAAGTTTAAAGACCCATTGTTTTTCTAATGGAAAGACTGGCACACCAGAATTTTTTCTGTGGAAGATGAAAAAGATCCAACCGTTCAATACAAGAAGCTCCAGTGAGCCCACTACTTGCGTTCCTCCTCTCGCCCTTCTCCCTGGGGGACTTCACGCGTGTTCCCGGCCCCAGGTGCGTGCGGGGAAGGCTGGTGTGCATGTGGCTCGTCGCCCCGCTGCAGCGGCTGTAACCACCTTCCTTTTAGACAGAGTTCCCCGGGAAGTGCTTCATAATGACCACATAAACATCTTCGCCACTGAGCCCCGGGTACTGTGATTACATTTCCCTTTTACATAACTTTCTGTTTTTTTTTTCCCTGAAGTTCCCAATGTTCTCATTTTATTCCTTTGCTTTGTTCTTTGAATTTCTCAGGCTTCCCACACCCTCCCTGAAGCTCTTTAAGATGCCTCTCGGTTCAGTTTTCTGCACGTTCCAACTAGTATTGGCCCCCCCCTTCCCTGAAGAGGCTTCTTGGGGCCCCGTGTTCCGCTCACCTGTGACCGGCTACCCTCCCGGCCTCTTCTGTGCCCTGTCCCAGGACCTCCCCCCGCCCTTGTTCTGCAAATAACCTGCCTCTTTCCTTTGCTGGATCCGCTGTTTCCCGGGTCGCAGGTCTGTCCTTTTTGTGACTTACCCCGTCCTGTTGCTGGAACACGTCCTCCGGCACCTCCTGAGGAAGGGTGTGTGGGAAGGAACTTTCGTCTTGGTGCATCTGGCACTCTTACTGCTCGGTCATTTTCTACTCTCTGGCCCATTCCATCTGCAGGTGCTGTGGTTTGGAATTCCAGCCGTCTCCTCCTTTTTCCACAGGTTCATTTCTGTGTTGCTCATTGACGGGATATTTGAGGTGGTTTTCGAAAGGAAAAGGAGGGCGGGGTGATGGGAACATCCTTTCTCCTCCATCTGGAAAGTAAAAATGCCATTTTCACTTCTTTGGTTATGAGCCTGGAGGAACAATCTCGTGTACTTGTTTAGTCTTTTGATTCCCCCTGGTGTGAATTATCCAATAAAACCTTCAAAGAAGAAATTCTTGGACAATTAGCACAAAACAGGAACTTGGGTAGCAAGTCTTATGTGCCTATCTCTTCTATTTTTTATTTAAAAAAAAAATTGGCTTATTTTTCTCGCCTGTCTCCCCTGAGCTTCCAGCGGCTCTCTGATGGCATCCACAGTCATTCACTCTCATTTTCAGATTGCCTCACGCCCGTGACCGCTGTGAACATGCTCACCCAGCAGGAGGTCCCTGTCGTCATCGCGGCCGATGCCGAGTTTGAGGGCTGTCTGGATTCAAAAATAGGTAAGTAGTTATTGCAGTGTAGTTGGGATCGTGTATTAGCGGGCTTAAACTTAAAATACCGAGACTGTCGAATCCCAGAGGACAGACGGGAGAGGATGGGTGGATGGGAAGTGATTAACCAGAAAACTTGTATGCATACATGCATAACCCATGGACACAGACAATAGTGTGGTGAAGGCCTGGTGTGGGGGTGGGGGCAAGGGCAGGCTAGAAGGGGTCAATGGAGCGGGGGGCGGGAAAGGGGACAGGTGTAA
This sequence comes from Lasiurus cinereus, assembly GCA_011751065.1. Classification (NCBI taxonomy): domain Eukaryota; kingdom Metazoa; phylum Chordata; class Mammalia; order Chiroptera; family Vespertilionidae; genus Lasiurus; species Lasiurus cinereus. The sequence continues at coordinate 10,121 of JAAGEH010000542.1, forward strand.
TACTTTCAACGATAAAGATTTAAAATCCTAGCCTCTTGCCGTCCAGTGAAAGAGCCGACTGTTGGCGCCTTGATCCGTTTCGCCTCTTTGTAGAAATGAATGCCCCTTTGTTTAATCACCCTTATTTAAGAGCTGTATTTTGAAAGCATCAGGTATATCACACCTTGCTAGTTGCTATGGAGAATAATCAACGATGTCTGGCCCGAGGATCTTGCCAGCAGAGCTAGTGGGTGAGATGTGTGCCTACAACTCAGGGAACAGTACAATTCGGGCGAAAATCCCTTCTCAGGTCTCAGACCCCACGGCAGCTTCCCAGACGGGGGCTCCACACACAAACCATCCATGCGGGCTGGGGGTTTTGGTGGGGGGCTTTGAAGAAAGGGGAGCTTGAGCTGTTCAAGAAAAGGATCGTGAAATAGCAGCAGTGGAAGGCATATTAAAGAATGGTAAACTGGGTATCCTGGGCAGCCTTACTCATCTTGAGCATTCAATTTTTCTTTTTTATTATGTTTTGATTGATTTTTTAGAGAGAGAAGAAGGGAGTGGGAGATACAGAAACATTGATGAGAGAGAAACATGGATCAATCGGCTGCCTCCTACCCGTCCCCTACTGGGGATCGAGCCTGCAACCTGGGCATGTGCCCTGACCAGGAATCAAACCAGTGACTTTGTGGTTCATGGGTTGGCACCCAACCACTGAGCCACAGAGGCCGAGTCATGAGCGTTCTAAACCATCGGCATCGGAAGGAACCAAGGACACAGCCTCAGACAGTCCATCCGAGATCTGCCCTCACGCCCCTTTTCCACGTCCCTGCTGTAGTTCAGCTGGTCTCCGGAGCGCCAGACCCTGCAAAGAAAGCTATTTCACTCTGTTTCCTGACGCCCAGAGAAAATAGCATTTCTTATCAAAATCATGTTTTTCCTCATAGTCCTCAGATTCGTTTCTGACAGAGTGACTTGAAGAAACACCCACACAGAACACGGCTATTAAGCCATTCAGGGCTTTCTCTTCTGACAGCTTAAGCCAGAGAGCGTGTTAAAGGAAATAACATCTCCTCCTCTTACGCGCCTTATCATTAGTAAAATTCATTAAGACCCCTGGCCGCGATAAACAATAACGGCAGCGCTTGCTGGCGTGGCTTTTTTTTTTCTTCTCTTCTGTATTTTAAGTCCAGTACCCACATAAACTGAGTGTCTGAGAGAAAAAACATCTGCTTTCGTAGGTGTGCTGGGAAAATCATTTCTCCCGTGTTGTCTCGATTTCCCAGTTACATAACTAACATTTTCTGAGTTACTGCCTCTTGCCCTCCAAGAACTGAAACGCAAATCCAACAGGAGGCAACTCGATCATTTTGCCGTCTCCCCTGCATCTCACAAACAGTGCCGCGTCCTGCGCCCACGTGGTCAGCACCATGGCCAGCACCGCGGCCCGCGCATCCCTCAAGCGCTCAGATACAGTCCCTGGTGCGGCACCTGCCCCAGAGCCTTGCTCCAGCCGCCGCAGACCGCACACGAGGGATAATGACCGAGGGATAGTGAGTCTGACCTTCTTGACCACGAGCCCTCCATTGCTCGCCGTGCGTGCGTCCTCCCCCGTCAGCGGCTTTCAGGTCCAGCGGGAACGTCTCTTTGCTTTAGGAGGTGCTTTCTGCCAGCAACCTCCTCTGGCACGGGAGCCACGGAGCCCCCATCTCGCCAAGGAGCTTGCGAGCCAGCCCCCCAGAACGTGAATCCACCCTTTCAGGCCAGGGCTCCGGAGAGGCCCTTCTGGAACTCCGAGCCGAGTGTTGGGTGTGTTTCCCGTGGTTTTGTCTCATTTGCCACGAGATGTGTTGCGCCCGCGAGGATGTCGGCAGCGGTGACAGCTGTCCCTGCAACAGAAGTTCTCAGCCCGGGGACACCTGGCAATTGGAGGGACATTTCTGTGTGTCATACCCGGGGCAGTGCTGCTGGTAGCGGCCAGGGATGCCGCTCCCACCGGCCCTCCACACGGCCACCTGCAATGCCTGCTTTTATGAACCGCTGACTCCCAAACAGCAGGCCGAGGCCCTCTGGAGGGGTGGTTAACTCCTGGGGGGTGGGTGTGTGTGTGTGTGAAAAATAACTGTCTATTCACAATGTGCTCTGGCCTGTGGGAACAGAGCGAGTCTGAAAAAACAGTTCCAGCTCCCGGCTCCCGGCTGCATGGATTTCTCCAGATGCCGGGCAGAGTTGGGGTCAGCCTGCCTCTTCCGTAAGCACACTGTCCTCTGTCACCGAGAGGGTTCAGAGAGGAGGCTTCTCCTTCCCTCCCCCCTGAGACTTGTGACTACTGTTTCAGTGGCAAAAAGCACCCCACATTGTATATTTTTTAAGTATGTATTTATTTATTTACTTCAGAGAGAGGAAGGGAGAGGGGGTGAGAGATAGAAACATCAGTGATGAGGGAATCACCCACCGGCTGCCTCCTGCACACCCCTTACTGGGGAAGGAGCCCGCCACCTGGGCATGTGCCCTGACTGGGAATCATACCGTGGCCTCCTGGTTCATAGTTCGATGCTCAACCCCTGAGCCCCGCTGGCCAGGCCCCGGTTGTATATTTTAGCATCGCAACTGTTTCTGAAAGGAAACTGAGCAAAGGAAGAAGACCTGGTTGTAAGGTGGTGGGTGGTGACCTGGTTGGTAGGTGGTGCGTTTCTCCAAGACGGTGCCCCTTTCTCCAGCGGGCGCGGGGAGCTTCCTTAGCTTCTGCAACGAAAAAGGGCAGCGTCTCCCTGAGGAAGCGGACGCGCAGGGCCGGTGCTGCTGATCGTTCTGTGGTTTGGGCCTTTGCAAAGGAGACGCTGTGTGTCCTTTCTCCCCCCTCCACAGGCATTCCCTGCACCAGCCCCGAGGACGCCGTCACGGCCCAGACCCTGGGCCTGTCCTACTCCACGGTCATTGAGACGTTGCCCGACGGCACGGAGAGGCTGAGCCGCTCCGAGGAGGTGGGTGCCTGTGGCCTGGGCCTGAGAACTGACTTCTAAAGTGTGACCTTGCCGTGAGTCTGAGGGGACATGGGCCTTTGGTGCAAGGCACAGCCTGCCACTTCGCTCATCCCCACACCGGCAGTCTCGCAGCCTCCTTCCTTAAGCTGTGAAAACAAAAGGATCTTCTTTTTCAAGCTCCTGAGGTGTATCTCAGTCAAACCCAGTTCTAGAACAGTGTGGTTATCACAGTACCGAGGCTTCCTGTCGGGACTCGTCTGCGTGAAAAAAATGACCTCTCCCAGGAAATTGCTTTTGCTCCTGAGCTTCTGGAATGTAAAAACAGTGATGCGTGAAGATAGACTTTCCCTTTCTGTTTGTTTTGAGAGAGAGAGAGAGAAGAGAGAGAGAAACATCGGTTTGTTGTTCCACTGATTTATGCATTCCTTGGTTGCTTCTTGTGTGTGCCCTGACCAGGGATCAAACCCATAACTTCGATGTATCGGTAGGATGCTCTAACCAACTGAGCCACCTGGCCAGGGAGAAAGGTAGAATTTCTGATCATGTGCACCCCAATCATGTATGACAGTGGGAGTGAGAGACGTGGAGGATGCCCCTAACCCGGACATGTGCTCTGACCAGGAATTTGAACCATGACCTCCTAGCTCGACACTCAGCCACTGAGCCATGCCCGTCGGGCACGATGCTTGTTCTTGGGCAGGGAGGAACAGACCCCTTCTCTTCCTCTCAGTTCACAGGTCTGAGCCGGCAGGATGCGTTTCTCGCCCTGACTCAGAAAGCCCGGAGGCAGGGAGTGGGTGGAGACGTGACGAGCGGTAAACTGAAGGACTGGCTGATCTCCAGGCAGCGCTACTGGGGCACCCCGATCCCCATGATCCACTGCCCGGCCTGTGGCCCGGTGCCCGTGCCGCTGGAGGACCTGCCGGTGACCTTGCCCAGCATCACTTCTTTCACTGGCAAGGGAGGCTCCCTACTGGCCACGGCGTCAGAGTGGGTGAACTGCGCCTGCCCCAGGTAAGCCGGCACCTCCCCCGGCGGAGACTGACTGGCCCAGCGCCCTGCTGGGGTTTCAGACCCCCTTTTCTCTCGGGCTAACGCTGCTCCCTTCCGGGACTCCCGCTGGGCTGGTAGAATACCCTAGGTCTTTTGGGGAACCTTTTGAAAAAATATATTTATTGACATCAGCCCAACCGGTTTGGCTCAGTGGATAGAGCGTCAGCCTGCGGACTGAAAGGTCCCAGGTTCGATTCCCGTCAAGGACATGTACCTTGGTTGCGGGCACATCCCCAGTAAAGGGCGTGCAGGAAGCAACTGATCGATGTTTCTAGCTCTCTATCCCTCTCTTTTCCTCTCTGTAAAAAATCAATAAAATATATTTAAAAAGAAAAAAATATATTTATTGACATCAGAGAGGAAGGGAAAGGGAGAGATAGAAACATCAGTCATGAGAGAGAATCATTGATTGGCTGCCTCCTGCACGCCCTCCATTGGGGATCGAGCCCGCAACCCGATCACGGCCCCTTTGCCGGAATTGAACCAGGGACCCTTCAGTCCGCAGGCTGACACTCTATCCAGTGAGCCAAACCAGCCTGGGCCTCTTGGGAGCTTTGAGAGAAGGGGCTGGGGTCTGGGCCCGGCCGCAGGGAGTGGGGAGCAGTCATGTCCATCCACATCTTCCCCAGAAGCATCTGACCCAGCTGACGGGAAAGTGGCCCACGGTCTTTGTAGGTTTGCAGCGGACCACTCTCTTTCATTTACCTTCCAAAGAGCTGCTGCAGATGAGAGAAAGCGTTTCCCCTCCAGTGACTGACCACGGGGAGATTTTATCACCGGCAGCTGAGGAGCGGCTACCGCAGCGAGCCTGCTCGGGGTTCGCGCTCGGCGATCCTGAAATCTATCCCCTTCCCTTCTCCTCGTTTTGCAAGTGGGACTGTGGTTTTCTGTCAACTCACTGGCCTATCTCAAGTGTAATATTGGTGATGCTTATCTGCTCATTATGGAAACAAATAATCAATACCAAGTTCCCATGGTTTTTCTTCTTCCTTCTGTGGAAAAGCCCCTTTTCTCTGTTTTAGAGAAATCACGATGAGCGTATTTTTGAAAGAACCTAGTCCTGTGCCAGCACAGAGCTGAGTGACAAGGTTGGTCATTAGGTAACGGTTTCAGGTCTGGGAGTCGGACCATAGGAGGTTCCAGTCTGGCTGCGTGGCCTTGGCAAAGTCCTCTGGCTTCTCCGAGCTTTGATTTCTTTATTAGGAACCTACATTCAATAAACACAACTGCTGCCACGATGTTCCCATCCACCCCGCCCACCGTCCTCCGAGGGCCCCACCCAGGCAGCTTGAGACTTGAGAGGGGCTTGTGGGAAGGAACGGAGGAAGGTCTGGCCCACGTAGGGGTAGAACATGGGCTGTGGGAGAAATTAGTGCACCCTCCTTGCTGGTAAATTGCGACAAAGGTCTTTTCTTCGGGGAAAGATGGCCCTCAGGGCTTATCCTAGTAGTCAGGGCCTGGTCAGAAATGAGTTTTCCGACCCTGGAGGCAGGTTCCTAGAGGACAGAGCCAGGCTGTGGTACTAGGGCTGAGAGCCCCCAGGCCAGTGTGGCCAAGCGGGCAGCATGGTAGTGAGGACCCCGGGCAGCAGAGCCCAACAGACATGGCGTCCTTACCCCTGAGCTCCAAGACCTTGGGAGAATTTCTCTCTCTCTCTTTTTTTTTATTTTATTGATTTTTTTACAGAGAGGAAGGGAGACAGAGAGTTAGAAACATCAATGAGAGAGAGACATCGATCAGCCACCTCCTGCATGCCCCCTACTGGGGATATGCCCGCAACCAGGATACATGCCCTTGACCGGAATGGAACCTGGGACCTTTCAGTTTGCAGGCCGACGCTCTATCCACTGAGCCAAACCGGTTTCAGCTGGGAGAATTTCTTAACCTCTCTGAACCCTACTTACTCATCTGCAAAATGGGGCCATGAGTAGTATCTGCCTCTGAGCCCCCAGGGACTAAGTGAGATGGCACCTGTGAAGCATGGTCAGGGCCCGCTACCCAGTGTGGTATATCACGGTGGGAGCTAATGATGACGGTCATGTCCCCTTTGTCTGTCCCTCCCACTGAGCGAGTCAGGAAAACGGGTTGCTTGTCTGTACATCCCACGTGACCACTGGAGAGGAAACCAGTGCAGCCAGAGGTCACCCCTTTTCCCAGCGTTTTCCTCCCGCCGTGTAGGGCACTGATGGTGAGGGAGACGAAGTAACCCGTGCTTCCCAGTTACTTCCTGGAATAGTCTGCGTTCTAGCCGACCGCTCTCCAAATTAAAAGGCCTGGCGCTACCTGAGAGACGCACTGTTGAGCGGGTGTCTTAGGGCAGCACCGGGTGGGGGGATGCAGGATTCCCGGGGTCTCTCTGATAAGCTCCTACCCGCAGGGACCACCACTGCTCTCAGTGGGAGCCCCCTGACTAAAATGCAGGAGGTCCCTGGGGGTTCGCCGGAGAGACACCCCAATATCTGAGGCTCCTGTCTCTGCTCAGCCACTTCCATTTAACAAGTGGGAGGTGGGAGTGGCTGTTTCCTCCGGTAA
>JAAGEH010000543.1:0-10659 GCA_011751065.1 Lasiurus cinereus
CAAAGTCACGGCTCTCTATGAAGGAAGCGCGGGGTTGAAATGGTGATGAGGCTCCACACGAAAAGAAGCTGCTGCTGCTGGTGATTGCCACTTTCTAGCACTTTCCTGTCTGACCTCATTTGCCCTCAGAAGCCTGGAGTGTGTGGTCTGAGAATCCCCACTGTGCAGAGGAGTAGAGAGACTATTACTTTGCTGGGCTTGACCTAGTGAGAGGCAAAGGGGGGACTGAAATCAAGGCGTTCCACTCCTGGACTCAGTGCTCTACAGCCGCTTTGCAAAGACATTTAGGGCACACACCATCTAGTGGGTCAGCCCAATGGCTGTGCCGGGTGATGGTACCGGATGAGGGGGGCTGTGAGTGCTGCCAGCCAGAATACAGATGGGGGGCATGGAGGATAAAGCTTTCTAGAGGAGGCGCTGGTCCCCTGAGTTTTGAAGCATAAGTGTAAATTAGAAGGGAGAAGGAGCATCCAGCAGATTGATTGAAAAATGCCCACAGCCCAGCCAGTGTGGCTCAGTGATTGAGTGTCGACCTATGAGCCAGCATGTCATGGTTCGATTCCCTGTCAGGGCACATTCCCAGTTGCAGGCTCGATCCCCAGTAGGACGCATGCAGCAGGAAGCGAATCCCTAGCCCTAACCCTAACCTTAACCCTAACCCTAACCCTATCCCTATCAATAATTCTCTCTCATCATTGATGTTTCTATTTCTCCCTCCCTCTCCCTTCCTCTCTCTGAAATCAATAAAAACATATTTGGAAAAAAATGCCCACAATTTTTCACTCCTGCTTATATTCCTGGCCCTTGCAATAGACTTTGCAGTTCTTGTGAAAAGTTTGAGTCTATTTCTCCATGCCCTAAATCTTGTCACTTGCTTTGACCGAAAAGGATGCTGTGCCTGTTGCAAGCCTTGGCTTCAAGAGGCCTCACATATCCTCCTCCTCTCCCCCTCTCTCTCTGCCATTAACATGTGGAAGGCCTGGGCTAGCCCCCTGCATGACGACATAACACAGGGTCCAATTATCCCTTGTTACTCTAATGAACAGCCCATCAACCATCACACAGGAAAGGGAGCCCATATGAGACCTGCTGGTTCACGTGCAGAGACAATGAGTGAGCTCAGTCCAGGTCAGCCACGCCCGACCCTGATGAGCAGAACTTCCCAGCTGACCCCTAGCCTCATAGGCAGAAGTCAAAGTTTGCTGTTATATGTCACTCCGGCCCTGTGGTTGTTATAGAGAGTGCTGCCATCATGGAGGGGGCAGGGCCTCCTTCGTAAGACAACACCAGGGAGGTACACACTGCACTGCCATCTCAGCACACTGATTTGGAAAAGAATATGGGGTTCTCCTAAAGGTCCAGGAAGGACTTCTCAGAGTTAACACTATTGACATGTTGGGCGCAATCATTCTTGGGAACTGCTCTGGGTGCCATAGAATATTCAGTAGCATTCATGGTCTCTGCCCACTAGATGCCAGCAGCACCCCCAGTGAGGACCAGAGTGTCTCTAGGGGGCCAAACTGCACCATTGAGAGTCAGGGTCCAGAAACCAAAGACGTTACCAAATACCCAAAGTCCCCCCAGCCCAGCAATCTCTTCTCTAAGGTAGTTTTAGTGGCAGACCAAGCTCGGCCGAGCAAGCAAGTGCCTCCTGTGAGAACAAGTGCCTCCAGGGGGAACATATGGTATTGGAGTGACCAGGAGGGGGCATTTCAGGCAGGGCTCAACAGGGAGGCTCTCCTTAAAGCTTTCTCTGGGAGGCCAGATGCTGGCCCAGCACTCTGGGTATTGTCCATAGAATGAAGCTTAAAAACAAAAAAGGAAACGAAAATACGGACCAGGAGGACTTAGAGGCCACCGTGTAGATCAGACCTTGTGTCCAAGGATTTCTTCGCTTCCCCTGATGAGCTCTTGCTCCTGGTGCATCCATTGTCTTTCTTCTTTGATGTTTGTGAGAAAGAGCAATTCGCCACCACATTCCCATACAAACCTGGACATTCCCATTGCAACTTGCCCATTTTTATCAGTTTCTTACTTTGAAGCCAAAAAAGATGGTTAGCATTTTTCCTCTTCCAAAGCTCAAGTTTAAATCAGCATCTCTGATCATAATCACACTTTCCAGGAGCGAATTTCACCTCCTGAGAGCATGCCAGGCCCAGGGCTCAGGCGAACACGCCCTAAGCTGCAGCTTAATCAGAACCTCGTGGCTCCAGAAGATGCCTGTGGGGAGGAACATTTCCTGCCTTCTCCCTCACTGCCCCGCACCTCCCTGATAGGCATATTTGAGATTTATGTCCTTTGGGCCTCAACCAAATTACTTACCTTCCACAGGCTCCTATTTCCCTCTTATAAATGGTAATAATAGTAACCTTCTACTTCTCTGCCTTGCCAGACAAACTGATGGCTTGGACCATGAATGATAGGTGTTCCGCACATCCATTGAAAAGAGAGAGAACATCTATTAAGAAACAGGCAAATCAAAGTTGAAGCTATCTTAAATTCTAAATTCTCAGAGTCTCCCAGAAAACTCTTTTCTTTGCTGTCCCAGTGGACTCAGGCCTAGTCTCGCCCATTGGGAGCGCTTCAGGGAAAAAGATGAAGTCATAGATTCTTGGCGGCTCCGTGTTGGACTCAGCCAAACTTTTGGAAAATGAGCTATTAATTCGCTCTCTCTGTAATTCAATTGTTAAGTTTCCTGCGGAGTTTGTGGTGATGGTTCGGCTTTGTGAACACAAGAGTGCCTTGGGGTGGAGACCAGAGAAAAAGTGTAAGGAGTTCAGGCAAGGCTCCCCGCAGGCTCTTTGGGGAATTTGCTTTGTGTCTCAGTGTTAGAGATGACAAATCAACCATAGATTTCAACACCAACGGGAAAGGCAGGCTATTCCAAGGCCCGTGGCGAGGCAGGCTCCAGCATGCTCCATTGGAGGCAGCGAGCACTTCCTGCAAGGCCGGGCTGAACCCCTCAGAGGCCCATCGAGGTCCAGCAGTGCCCAGTGCCACTCAAGAGCACTTGACACCTTGCTGGGCACCCACCCAAACAGTCAGGCGGGGGTTGGGGGAGGAGGAGCTGGGGGAGGAGGAGCTGTAGAGGGGTGTAGTGTGGGGGGCAGGGGAGAAGAGGTGACGCTTAGGGCCTTGCCCCTGTGCGACTCATCATCCAAAAGCCTGCCTCCTGCCCAGCTGGTAGGTTTGGTGGGTTAGCGTCGACCTGTGAACCATGAGGTCAGGGTTCGATCCCTGGTCAGGGCACATGCCCGTGTTGTGGGCTCGATTCCCAGTGTGGGGCCAGGCAGGAGGCAACCTATCAATGATTCTCTCTCATTCTCTCTCATCATTGAAGTCTCTTTCTTTCTCCCCTAGCCCCTGTCCTTTCTGAAATCAGTAATTTTTTCAAGCCTGTTTCCTGGTCTCTAAGCCTGACAAATACATGAAGAGAAATGACAATTCCCATGCATGCTGTGCCTTGCAGGATTCACAGGACTGGTTTATAAATTATCTATGAGCCTCAGAGCAGATCTGGAGCATTCGCAACATACCACCTCCCCCCTCTCCCCTCACTATAGTTCTCAAATAGTTCTGGGGGCCTTGGCAGCCATCTTCGCCGACACTAAATGCACACAATTAAGGCACCGATGTTCCTTTATCCTCACCCCTTTTTCTATGTATTGATGGGCATATGGTAAATTCAGTGGAACCATAGTTCCCGAACTCAGTTCATCCGAAAGGCTGCATGAGAAGCGATTTGTTAAAAAACTAAATCATTTTTTTCTAGAAATAATGTAAATTGAATTAATTTGTTCCAGATCCTCAAATGATTCCATTTTAACCTTTCTTATATTCTGTACATGTCTCATGTACTGTTTAATCTATGAACAAGCACTTCTCTTTTTGTGTGTGGGGTTACCTTTCTTGTAGAAAGTATTACATGTGTCCCTTTTCTTCCTCACTGACCCTATCTAGCTCGCTCCTGCGTCCCACCCTAGGCATTCACCACCCTATTATCTGTGTCCCTGGGTTGTGCATATATGCATGCAAGTTCTTTGGCTGATCTCTTCCCACCCACCCACACTCCCCTGTCTTCCCTCTGAAATTTGTCACTCTGTTCCATGCTTCTACTAGTATGTCTCTGGATCTATTTTGTTCATCAGTTTGTTTTGTTACTTAGATTCCACATACGAGTGCAATCATGGTATACTTGTCTTTCTCTGACTGACTTATTTCACTTAGCGTGATGCTCTCCAGGTCACTCCAGGCTGTCTCAAAGGGAAAGAGATTCTTCTTATTTTACTGCTGCATAGTATTCCGTGGTGTAAATGCACCACAGCGTTTTATCCACTCATCTACTGATGGGCACTTGTGCTCTTTTCAGATCTCAGCTATTGTAAATAGTGCTGCTATGAGCACAGGGAGGCATACATTCTTTCTGATTGGTGTTTCAGGTTTCTTAGGATATATTCTTAGAAGTGGGATCACTGGGTCAAATGGCAGTTCCATATTTAACTTTTTGAGGAAACTCCACACTGTTTTCCACAGTGGCTGCACCCATCTGCATTCCCACCAGCAGTGCACTGGGGTTTCCTTTTCTCCACGTTCTCCCCAGCACTTGTCGTTTCTGGAATTGTTAGTGGTAGCCATTCTGACAGGTGAGAGGATACCTCCTTGTTGTTTTCATTTGCATCTCTACAATGCTCTTTGAGAAGTTTTTTCAGATGCCTCTTGGCTATCTGTATGTCCAGTTTGGAGAAGTATCTATTTAGATACTTTGCCCATTTAGATTGATTTTTTAATTGGATTGTTTGTCTTCCTTTTGTTAAGTTGTATGAGTTCCTTACATATTTTGGACATTAACCCTTTATCAGATGTTGTATTATTGACAAACATGTTCTCCCATAGAGTGGGCTCTCTTTTCCTTTTGTTGATGGTTTCTTTTGATGTACAGAGCTTTTTATTTTGATGTAGTCCCATTTTTTTTACTTTCTCTTTAATTTCCCTTGCCCTAGGACAGTGGTTGGCAAACTCATGAGTCAACAGAGCGGCAAACTGTGGATTGAGAGCCACAGTTTGCCAACCACTGTCCTAGGGCAACAGAAACTAAAGAGAAAATAAACAAGTGGGACTACATCAAGATAAAAACTGCTGAACAGCAGAAGAAACCAACAAAGTGAAAGAGAGCCCACTGCTTAAGAGAACATATTTGCCAATGATACAACACCTGATAAAGGGTTAATATCCAAACTACATAAGGAACTCATACAACTTAGCAAAAGGGAGACAAACAATCCAATTAAAAAATGGGCAAAGGACCTAAGTAAATACTTCTCCAAAGTGAACATACAGATGGCCATGAGGCATGAAAAAATGCTCAAAGTCACCGATCATCAGACCGATGCAAATGAAAATAACAATGAGGTATCACCTCACACCTGTCAGAATGGCTACCATCAGCAAACGACAAGTGCTGGCAAGGAGGAGGAGAAAAAGGAACCCTAGTGTCCTGCTGGTGAATGCAGACTGGTGCAGTCATTATAGGGAACAGTATGGAGTTTCCTCACAAAATTAAATATGGATCTGCCATTTAACTCAGTGATCCCACTTCTAGGAATGTATCCTGAGAAATCGGAAACTCCAACCAGAAAGAATGTATGTACCCCTATGCTCATAGCAGCACAATTTACCATAGCTAAAATCTGGAAACAGCCCAAGAGCTCATCAGCAGATAAGAAGATAAAAAAGCTGTGAGACATTTATACCATGGAATACTATGCAGCAGTAAAAAAGAAAGAGCCTTATCTTTTGAGTCAGCAAGGAGGGACCCAAAGAGCATCATGCTAAGTGAAATAAGCCAGTCAGAGGAAGTCAGTATCACATGATCTCACTCATATGTGGAATCTAATGAACGAAATAAACCGATGAACAAAATAAATCCAGAGACATAGAGGCATGGAACAGAGTGACAAATTTCAGAGGGAAGGCGGGGTGGGGATGTGGGTGGGGGAGATTAACCAGGAAACTTATACATGCATATCCCATGGACATAGACAATAGTGTGGTGAAGGCCTGGGGTGAGGGTTGGGTGCTGGGAGGGGGGGTCAATGGGAAAAAACCAAAGGGAACATCTCTAACACTATCACCAATAAAGATACATTTATTAAGGAGATTATTTTATGCAAAAGGTGTATTTCCTGATAGCCCATTACTTTGAATAGAACCTCAGTCCCACACATAAACACACTAAGAAAACTCAGAATCACAGTGGGGTTTGCCTAGTGAAACAAGAGGGGGCGTCAGGGAGCACACTTCCATTCTATGGCAACCTGGCTGCTGGGAGAGGCTTAGGCCGTTTCTCGGGCATTTAAGCATTTCATTACATTCTGTTTTTCCATTCTAAATTCAGCAAGCTCCGGCTTGGAGATCTGTCTTCTTTCATAAAAAGCTTCTTAGCAGACATCCCAATACCCTCTTATATAAACACCGCTTCTGAGAATGAGAATGAGAGACAGAAACTACTTTCTATTCTGAGTGATGTGCAGCGGCCTCTCTAGAGGAGTGTAACCTCTGGTAGTGACTTCACCTTAGCCATCAGCGAGCTCTTGCCCTCACAGGAGCCGTGTATTCCCGGCTCTCTCAGCAAGGCTGGGCAGCGGGAGGCAGGGCACATTCATGGGTGCTGTCAAGTGTTCCACAGCCAGCCTCTCAGGCACCCGACCTCCCAGGTACCCCACCTCCCAGCCACTCCACCTCCCAACAATCTGAGACTTGCTTACACTGCTTGCCTTTTGCTTCGGTTTAAAAACTGCTTATCTTGACACTTTTGTTCAGTTCGGTTCATCTGCTTTTCACAGGGGAGATGAATTATTTAGGGAGTGTTTGAAGCCCTGTCAAACCCGGCTCTGGCGCTTGCCGGGGGATGACCTTGATTCAACTGCCTCGTGGCGTTCGCTTCCGCATTGAAAGTAGGGTAAGAATCCTACTTTACAGGAATGTGTGCAGATTAAATAAAAGGACAATCAGTGTAAAGCGACCAGTGTACAGTATCTCAGGAAACACTCGTTTCTTTTCCCACACTTCTAGTGCTGGAGAAGAATGCCATGAGTATAGAGACAAACCCTCTGCACTATGTGCAGGATACCGCGGTTCTCAAAGTGCCCCTCTCAGCTGCAGTAGCACCCACCTCAGTTTCCTTAAATCCAGACCTCACGGAGGGCCCAGTCTGTGTCTTAGCAGCCTTCCAGGTGCTTCTGATGCACACTGAAGTGAGAGCCCTTATTTCCAGACAAAGGCCCACACGGTGTGCTCATGAGTTTACAACCAGGGAAAACGTGGACTCCTGTGTGTGTGTGTACGCGTGTATGTGTGTGTGGCATGTGTATGCCTGTGTGCGTGTGTGTGTGCATGTGTGTGTGTGTGTGAGAGAGAGAGATAGAGAGACACTGGTCATGTGGTGGGGAATTAATCTTCATTACTCACAGACTCAGCGAAAAGAACAAATCCAGGAGGCGGAAGTGGAGAGCCGCTCGGTTGGTCAGTGCTGCTCTGCACCTGTCACGCTAAGGCTCAGTGCAGGGGTTCGGGAGTAAATGAGTCTGTGGAGAGCTGAGGGTTGGAGGTGGCGCTGAACCTGGCTCCAGAGGTCACACCCGGTGGGCGCTTCTTCTTTGGGAGCAGCGCCGGGCTGGGAAGCGATGATGTCTAAATCTAGGCCCCTCCGCCTCCCGGCGCTGAAACAAGCCTGGGTTCTGAGTGCGATGTAGAGGCCTCGGAACCACACAAATGCCGGAGCTTCGCCGGAAAGAGGATTTCTTTTTTTCTTTATATATATATGTGTATATATATATATATATATTTGATTTTTTACAGAGGGGAAGGGAGAGGGATAGAGTTAGAAACATCGATGAGAGAGAGACATCCATCAGCTGCCTCTTGCACGTCCCCTACCGGAATCGAACCTGGGACCCTTCAGTCCGCAGGCCGACGATCTATCCACTGAGCTAAAACCGGTTTCGGAAAGAGGATTTCTGAAGATGCGCACCCAGTGCTGACCTGTTAGTAGATGGGGTATGATGATGGCAAAACAACACAAACACGAATCAATGGCTTCGCCGCCGCCGCCTTTGTGGGGATACCGGGCACCGCTTGCTCAGTCCAGGCCGCTGAGTGGTGGGGTTCTGCCCTCTAGTGGGCAGTCAGCCTCACTGGGTCCCTTTGGGCGCCAGGAGCCTGGAACTTGCTGAGAGTGGCTGGCGAAATGCCCAAGGCTTGCCTCTCCTTCCCATCCTTCCTCCACCTGCCTTCCCCCCGCGCCCAGGCTGGGAGCCACCCAGTGCAGCCTCGGGTCAGGCATCCCTGCCAGGCGCTGGGCGCAGTGGGGGGCGCTGTGGGCCCCCCGGGGCTACACTTCATGGTCCAGGCTTCTCAATAGAACTTTATAAATTTATATTTTAAAATAGAAGTGTTTTCAAATTTTATAAAATTACATGGGTAATATGTTCATCTTAGAAAAATAAAAATGTGTCACCACAGTTCTCTCACAAGTAGATATTCTGTTGTGTATCCTTCCATACACAACCTCATTCCTCACTTTTCCTCTCCTGGTTCTACTTTACTGTTAATTTCTTCCAGGAGCAAGAACACACAGAGACAGGTGTGTGTGTTGGGGGGCGGGGGGAGGCTGCTAGACAAAGACAGAGCAAGCAAAGCTGATTTACTCCTGTGGTGTGGGTGAGGGCCAGCTGTCGTGCCACACGGGAGCCCCCTCCCTGGCTGCTCAGCCGGGAACCCTAACCCCGCCTCCACCACAGGGTCCCTCTGCCTCCTTTTTGGAGCTCTTCTTTCTGATCACCTCCACCTGCGGGCCAAATGCCGCATCCTCCTGCGTTTGCAGCAGCAGAGCAAGGAGAGGCGGGTATGCTGTCTGGACTGGGCCTGTCGGCTGAGGTCCCGCCAGAGTCGCTGCACCCTCGCTCCCTGTCGCGCGTGTGTGTGCCTATGTGTGCGCGCGTGTGAGCATGTATCTGTGTGTGTACCAGTGTGTGCCTGTGTGCCGCAGTTTCCTGCAGATCAGGGAAGGTTCTGGCAGATCAGTCATTAGCCCGCGAGCCAAGTGCTTGCTTGTGGGAGCCGTAACTCACAGCACCCGCACTCACACGCTCAGTGCATGTTCGCCCTCGGTTGCTCTTCAGATACACACGTCTGTTCCCTAGTGGCCTTCTCCTCCTGCTCTCCTGGCTGCATTGCATCTCCCACCAGATTTCCTCTGGAGCTCCAGCCCTCCGCTCTGGCTGAGCCAGCACCTGAGCTCTGCCTGTCTGAAATGGGACTCCTGACCTGCGCACCCCTCCAGCCAGCTCCTCTTCCCCGGCTGCTCCTGTACAGCCTACGGCCTTGCCTGGCCCTGCAGACCGCTGCTCCCTTGCTGAGAGAGCCCAGCTCTCCTTCTGGTCCTGCGCCTGCTCTTCCTGCATCTCCCTCCTGGTCCAGGACAGGCTCTGCTCACGGTGGACACCACTTAGCAGGCAGATCACCCCTTCCCTGCCTATCCCCCGTGCGGGAGATCCCAATTCGGGATTAAATGGATCTTAATATTCGGGACACTATGGAAGCTTAGTGGTTTGGCAAACAACAGATTTTCAGGGTGTACTGTAAGAGACAGGTGATGAGAGTGGTGCAGTAAGACAGGTGATTTCTTAGAGAAACACCTATAAATCAGAGCAGAAATAGTATGTCCTATGGTTTCTTAGCAAATTCTTTGCGAAGGGCATTGGGACCTACAGGCTCAAACTATTAGGATGAAGATTACTCAGAAGGACAAGCTCCTCTCCTGGACTCCGGCAGAAAGCCGCACTGCACAAAAAGCAGGAGAGAGCCCCTCAGTCCGAGCTTTAAGTTTTAAAACAACTCTCACTACCCAACTCCATCCACCCTCAATCCCCAGTACTCGTCCCCTACCTTCTTTCCTCCATCCCTTCCTATCTTCTCCTCTGTCTGTCCCTGGTTCATTATTCCTCACTCCTTCCTGTCTGTCCTAAATTCATTAATCCTCCCTCCTTCCCTGTCTGTACCTGGTTCATTGTTCTTCTCTTCTTCATTGTTTGTCCTGGTTCATTATTCCTCCCTTTTCCCTTTCTGTTCCTGGTTCATTATCCTCCCTCTTCCCTTTCTGTCCCTGGTTCATTATCCTCTCTCCTTTCTGTCTGTCTCTGGTTCACTATTCCTCCCCCCTCCCTCCCTGTCCCTGGTTCATCATTCCTCCCTTCTACCTGTGTGTCATTGGTTCATTATTCTCCTCTTCTTCATTGTCTGTCCCTGGTTCATTATTCCTCCCTCTTCCCTATCTGTCCCTGGTTCATTATTCCTCCCTCCTCTCTGTCTATCCTTGGTTCATTAATCCTCTCTCCTTCCCTGTCTGTCCCTAGTTCATTATTCTTCTCTTCTTCATTGTCTGTCCCTGGTTCTTTATTGCTCCCTCTTCCCTGTCTGTCCTTGGTTAATTATTCCTCCCTTCTTCATTATCTGTTCCTGTTTCTTTATTCCTCCCTCTTCCCTGTCTGTTCCCGGTTCATTATTCCTCCCTCCTCCCTATCTGTCCTTGGTTCATTATTCCTCCCTTCTTCATTGTCTGTCCCTGGTTCATTAATCCTCCCTCCTCCCTGTCTGTCCCTG
>JAAGEH010000544.1:0-10057 GCA_011751065.1 Lasiurus cinereus
ATTAAAGTTAGGTGAGGTAGATAAGAGATCAATCAAAGGACTTGTATTTATGCATATAATCATAACCAATGAACATAGACACTGGGGGATTGGGGTATGCCTGGGAGGGAGGGGGGGCAATGGGAAGATATATATAAAAAAATTAATAAAAAAAGAATTAGGATTTAATGCTTTCAAAAATAAAACTATTTTTCATCTCCAGTCAATACAATTAGAAGATTTTCAAAGTAAAAAAGGACCTTAAGACAAAGAGAAAACATATAATTGAATCCTCTTTGCAGCCCAGGGCACTGCCGCCACGTGAACAGCAGACATGTGAGCAGCCCACTCCTGTCCAAGGAGCAGCAGCCCCGCGAGCAACCCGCCACAGGCCTAAGAGCAGCAGCTTCATTTGGCCTGCCCCTGTCCGAAGAACAGCAGCTGTGTGAGCAGCCAGTTCCCCATTCTGAGGAGCAGGAACCACGTGAGCAGCTCGCCCCATCTGAGAGGCAGCAGAGGCTTGAGCAGCCCACCCACTACTGAGGAGTGGCAGCCCTAATCAGCTGGCCTCCTCTGTGGAGCAGCAGCTGCATGCAACCCACACCCTGCACCTGTCCAAAGAGAAGCAGCTGTGCTGCATGAACAGCCAGCCCCCTTTCAAGGAGCAGCAGCTGTGTGAGTAGACTGCCCCTTTCTGAGGAGCAGCAGTCACACGAACCACCTGTTCCCATCTAAGGAACAGTAGTTGTGTGAGCCACCTGTCCCCATCTGTGGAGCAGCACCTATGTGAGCATCTCACCCCACTTCTGAGGAGCAACAGATGCACGAGTCACCTGCCCACATCCAAAGAGCAGCAGCTATGTGAGCAGCCCACCCCTTTCTGAGGAGCAACAGCCACACAAACAGTCTTCTCCCAATCTGAGGAGCAGCAGCCACATAAGCAGCAGCAGCCATTGCCCACTTCCAAAAAGCAGCAGCCCTGTGCAGTACACACTGGTCCAAGGAGCACCACCCACATGCAGCCTGCACCTGCCAAAGAGAAGGAGCTGGGTGAATGTACTGTCCCTGTCCTAGGAGCATCAACAGCATAAGCGCCTCACTCCCATATGAGGAACAACAGCCATATGAGCAGACCACCCCCTGTCTAGGAGAAGCAGCTGCAGGAGCAACCTGCACCCGTATGAGGAGCAGCAGCCCTGCAAGCAACCTGCCCCTGTCTAAGGAGCAGCAGCATCATGAGTGGCCTGTCTCATCTGAGGGACAATAGCAGCTTGTAGCCAGCCCCCATCTAAAGAACAGCAGCCATGCAAGCAGTCCAAGCCTGTCCAAGGAGCAGCAGCCAAGTCAGCAGCTGGCCCCTGTCAAATGAGTAGCAGACAGGAGCAACCCATCCCCATCTGAGGAGCAGCAACCTCATAATCAGCCCACCCCTATATAAGGAATAGCAGCTATACAAGCAGACACCTCTACCAGCCAGAGGAGGTACCACTGCTGCGAACAGCACCCACCAGAGGAGCTGATGCCAACTGAGAAGCACCTGCTACCGTGACTGCCCAAGGAGCAACTGCAGCTATAGAAGCCACAGCCACCCATTGAACAGCCCCTGCACAGCTCGACATCTAGGTCAGTCAGTGAGACCAAAAATGGGTAGACAAAAATACCCCTAAAGAAAAAAGGAAGGGCAGCAAATTGAAACAGAGGCATGAAATATATCATAAAAAGAATTCAGAATAAAGGTCATAGAGATAATCAACCAGATGGGAGAAAAAAATCAACACCGTATGTAAGAATAAAGGAGAAATGGATGAAAAAATCAACAACTTATATAAGAATCAAGAAGAAATGAAGAATAATATACCTGCAATAAAAACCGCCATGGAGTTTCAACAGTACACTAGGAGAAGCAAAGGACCAAATCAGCAAATTAGAAGATAGGGAAGCAAAACACAGCCAAACTGAATTTTAACTGAAGAAAATGACAGGAGGAGAGCCTAAAGATGCTATGGGACAACATGAAATGAAGCAAAATACGAATAATAGGGGAGCCAGAACAACAGGAAGAGAAACAAGAGTTAGAAGACCTATTTGAAGAAATAATGTCAGAAAACTTCCCTGATGTGGCAAAGAAAAAAGTCACAGAAGCACAGAGAGTCCCAAAGAGGATGAACTCGAAAAGACCCACCCCAAGACAAATCATAATTACAATGGCAAATATTCAGGACAAAGAAAGAATCTTAAAGGCTGCAAGAGAGAGACACAAAGCTACATACAAGGGAGCTCCCATTAGATTATCAAATGATTTCTCAACAGAAACACATCAGGCCAGAATAGAATGGAAGGAAATTTACAAAGTGATGCAAATCAAGGGACTGAATCAAGGAATACTCTATCCAGCAAAGCTATCATTCAAAATTGAAGGGGGAATTAGGAGTTTAACAGACAAAAAAATACACTATGGGAGTTTATTGCTACGAAGAGAGCAATGCAAAAAATGCTAAAGGGACTGGTGTAAAAAGAAGAAATAAAAAGAAGGAACACAGACACAAAAAATAAAAAAGGCTACAAATAAGTACCGTTCAATAGTAACTTTAAACATAAATGAACTAAATGCTTCAATCAAAAGACATCAAGTGGCTAGATAAAAAACAAACACAAGTGGCTAGATGAAAAACAAACAAACAAAACAAAAACCACGACCCATATATATGCTGTCTACAAGAGACCCACCTCAGAAAAAGGGACTCATACAGACTGAAGGTGAAGGGATGGAAAAACATCTTTCAGGCAAATTGAAAAAAAAAAAACTGTGGTAGCAGTACTTATATCTGACAAAATAGACCTCAAAGTAAAGGCCATAACAAGAGATAAGGAAGGCTACTTCATAATAAAGGGATCGATACAACAAGAGAGAATAACTCTGATAAACATATATGCACTCAATGCAGGAGGATGCAAATACATAAGAAAAACTCCTGGAAGATATCAAGGGCAAGATAGAGACAACAATACCATCATAGTAGGTGAAGTTAATACACAACTGACATCACAAGATAAATGCTCTAGACAAAAATCAGTAAATAAACAGCAATTCTAAATGACTCACCAGATCAGATGGACCTAATTGGCATCATCAGAGCATTTCACCCCCAAACCACGGAATATACATTCTTCTCAACTGCACATGGGATATTTTCAAAAATAGAACACATATTGCCTCACAAAGACTCGCAAAATTCAAAAAGGGTAAAATCATATCAAACATTTTCTCAGACCACAATGGCATAATATTAGAAATAAACTACAATAAAAACATTCCAAAAAATTTAAACATTTGGAAGCTGAATAAATGTTATTAAACAATGACTGAGTTATCAATGAGACCAAAGAAGAAATTAAAAACATCCTGGAGACTAATGACAATAAAAACACAACAATACAAATGCTATGGGACACAATGAAAGCAGTCCTGAGAGGGAAGTTCAAAGCTCTACAGGCCTACCTCAAAAAATAAGAAAAAACGGTAAATCATCTAACTCAACAACTCCAAGAATTATAAAGAGAGCAAGAAGAAAAGCCCACAGTGAGAAGAAGGAAGGAAATAATAAGGATCAGAGGAGAAATGAATGAAATAGAGACCAAAAATACAATACAAAAAATGGATGAAATCAAGAGCTGTTTTTTTTGAAAGGAAAAACAAGATTGAAGAACCTCTAGCCAGGCTCACCAAGAAGCAAAGAGAAAGGACCCAAATAAACAAAATCAGAAATGAAAGAGGAGAAATAACAACATACCCCACAGAAATACAAAGGATTATTTAAAAAGAAATACTATGAAAAACTTTATTCTAACAACCTGGACAATTTGGAGGAAAGGGACACATTCCTAAAAATATACAACCTTCCAAAACTTACTCAAGAAGATTCTAAAAATCTCAATAGGCTGATAACTATGGAAGACATTGAAGCAGTCATCAAAAGGCTTCCAACAATCAAAAGCAAGGGGCCAGATAGCTTCACAGGGGAGTTTTACCAAAAATTCAAGGAAGAACTAAAACCTCTCCTCCTCAGACTATTCCAGAAAATTCAAGAGAAAAGAACACTTCCAAACTTCTTCTATGAAGCCAGCATTACTCTAATACCAAAACAAAATAAAGATAACACAATTAAATAAAAATATAGACCAATATCCCTTGTGGACATAGATGCCAAAATCCTCAACAAAATTCCAACAAATCAGATCCAGCAGTAAAGCAGAAAGATCATACACCATGACCAAGTAGGATTTATCTCGGGAATGTAAGGATGGTACAATATTCACAAGTCAATAAACGTGATACATCACATAAACAAATTGAGAGATAAAAATCACAGTCACATTTTTATTTTATTTGAATTGATGCAGAAAAGCATTTGACAAAATCCAACACCCTTTCTTGACAAATATTCTCATCAAGGTGGGAATAGAAGGATCATACCTCAACATCATAAAAGCCATATATGGCAAACACACAGCTAACATCATACTCAATGGGAAAAAACTAAAATTATTTCCCCTAAAAACAGTAACAAGACAGGGATGCCCACTCTCACCACTCATGTTCAAAATAGTTTTGGAAGTGATCATCACTTCTTGTAATCAGAAAAGAAGAAGAAATAAAAGGCATCCAAATTGGAAAAGAAGAAGTAAAACTGCCCTTATTTGCAAATGACATGATACTGTACATAGAGAACCCTAAAGACTCCATCAAAAATTATTAGACTTAATAAATGAATTCAGCAATGTAGCAGGATACAAAATTAATGCCAAAGAATCTATGGCATTTCTATATACCAATAATGAACTTTCAGAAAAAGAGACTAAAAAAGCAAACCCATTTAACATCACACCAAAAAATAAATAAATAAATAAATAAGATACCTAGGGATAAACTTAACTAAAGAGGTAAAACAAAACAAAACAAAAAAAAACTATGTGTGGAAAACTACATAACACTGAAAAAAAGATAGTGGAAGACATAAACAGATGGAACACATACCATGTTCATGGATTGGTAGAATCAACATCATCAAAATCTTCATACTAATCAAAGCAATCTATAAATTCACTTCCCATTGAAATACAAATGACATATTTCACACACCGAGAAAGAACTTTACAAAAATTCATCTGGAATAAAAAAAGACTCCCAATAGCTACAGCAATCCTGAGAAAGAAGGACAAAGTAGTTGGGATCTCAGTACCAGATATCAAGCTGTATTACAAAGCCACTGTTCTCAAAACAGCCTGGTACTGGCAGAAGAACAGACATATTGATCAATGGAATAGAATATAGTACCCAGAAATCGACCCACATCACTATGCTCAATTAATATTTGATAAAAGAGGCATGAACATATAATGGAGTCAAGACAGTCTCTTCAATAAATGTTGTTGGGAAAATTGGACAGATACATGCAAAAAAATGAAACTAGAGCATCAACTTGCACCATAAACAAAAATAAACTCAAAATGGATCAAGGACTTAAACATACGATGGGAAACCATAAAAATACTAGAGGAATCCACAGGCAGAGAAATCTCTGACTTATGCCAAAGCAATTTCTTCACTGATGCTGCTCCTAGTGCAATGGAAACTAAAGAGAAAATAAATAAATGGGACTACATCAAAATAATAAGCTTTTGCACAGCAAAGGAAACTATCAATAAAACAATAAGGAAGCCCACTGCATGTGAAAACATATTTGCCAAATATCAATAATACGGGTTTAATCTCCAGTATTTACAGAAAACTCATGCAGCTTAACAAAAAGAAAGTAAACAACCCAATCAAAAAAATGGGCAATTGAACTAAATAGACACTTTTCGAAAGAAGACAGAGGAAGGTCAAGAGACATATGAAAACATACTCAAAGTCACTAATCATCAGAGAGATGCAAATCAAAACAACAATGCAGTCCCATCTCTTTTCTGTCAGAATGGCTATTATCAACAAATGACAAGTGCTGGCAAGGTTGAGGAGAAAAAGGAACCGTGTGCACTGCTGGTGGGAATGCAGACTGGTGCAGCCACTGTGGAGAACAGTATGAAGTTTCCTCAAAAAACTAAAAATGGCCGAATCCGGTTTAGCTCAGTGGATAGAGCGTCGGCCTGTGCACTGAAAGGTCCCAGGTTTGATTCCGGTCAAGGGCATGTACATTGGTTGTGGGCACATCCCCAGTAGGGGGCGTGCAGGAGGCGGCTGATCGATGTCTCTCTCTCATCGCTGTTTCTAACTTTCTATCCCTCTCCCTTCTTCTCTGTGAAAAATCAATAAAATATATTTTAAAAAAGCAAAAAACTAAAAATGGAGCTCCCATTTGACCCAGTGATCCCACTTCTAGGAATATATCCCAGTAAACTAGAAACACCAATCAGAAAGGATATATGCACCCCTATGTTCATAGTAGCACAATTCACCATAGCTAAGTTTTGGAAACAACCTAAGTGCCCATTAACAGATGACTGGATTAAAAAACTGTGGTACATCTGCACAATGTAATACTATGCTGCAGTAATAAAGAAGGAATTCCTACCATTTGCAACAACATGGATGGAGATGAAGAGCATTATGAAATAAGCCAGTCAGAGAAAGATAAATATCACATGATCTCACTCATTTGTGGAATATAATGAACAACATAAACTGATGAACAAAAATATATTCAGAGACAGAGAAACATCAATCAGGATGTCAAACCTCAGGCAAGGTAAGGAATGATGGGGGTAAAGGCGAGAGATCAACCAAAGGACTTATATGCATGCATATAAGCCTAATCACTGGACACAGACAACAGGGGGGTGGGTGTATGAATGGTAGGTGGGGATAATAGTGAAATAAGGACACATATGTGATACCTGAATCAATAAAGAAATTAAAAAATAAACTTATAATCACAGTGTAAAAACATAAAGCCAAAAGTGTGGCCGTTAAACTGTTAAAACTTAAAAAGAAACAAGATGCTGCCTCAAAGAACATTTAAGACAGCTAAAAGGCCTTGTAAGGATTCAGTCTCAACAAAAAGCAAAACATATTGAAAGGATTATCTTGAAACAGTTTTGGGGTATGGCATTTGCCTAATGGAATGAATAATAAACGAAAGCCTACACAGTTAGCAAAGTTTTAGAAACAATTATATTATCTTGGACCGGAAGGAACAGAGAAAATATAAAATTAAGAGAAACTTCGATACCAACCATATATAATCAGGAAATAAACTGAGACAACTATTCAACTGCAAGAATAGATTAATTTTTATGAAAAAGGAAGGATGAGTCAGTGGCAGAACCAAGAGATTAAAGAGTCAAATAACCAAGACCCAAGAAGTAAAAGTGGACTCTTAGAAGGAAACTGTATGGAAATTCTGGATTTCAAAATTGCCCTGGACCCAGAACTTCCATGTGCTTCCTGTCTCTGTGTTTATTTTTTAATGTATTTTTATTGATTTCAAAAAGGAAGGGAGAAGGAGAGAAAGAAATATCAATGATGAGAGAGAATAATTGGTATGCTGCCTATGCAAGACTGCCTACTGGGGATCAAGCCCACAACCCGGGCATGTGCCCTGACTGGGAATCAAACCAGGACTTCCTGGTTCATAGGTTGATGCTCAATCACTGAGCAACCCCAGTGGGGCTTGCCTCTGTCTTTAAATGGGAATACATAATATTATGCATGACCACTGTTGTATGTTAAGCGAAAGATAACTTCTCATTTTATACATATTCAGTTTGAAAGGATCCATGTCTAAGAAATGAATCCAAGGAACCTCATCTTACCTAGACCTAATTAAGGTGACAAAGTTCTGGATTTAAATTTGAACTTGATGCCCAGTTTAAATGCAACTCTTTAAGAGTATTGGAAAGAACTGAGTATATTTTGCATGATTGATGAATATAAATAATTTTTAGCCAAAGAGGACGCTGTGTGTTTAAAACACGGTTCCAGATTCTTTGACATTTCTGATGAAGAGGGCAGATATCTGTCCCCTTCACTTAAATCAGATGAACTTATGTCTTCTTTAAATGTGTCACTTTTCATTCTAGATCTTAAGAGACAATGTGGCTTTCTCACGGTTCTTGGGGCACTAAATCTGGGGGAAGGCAGCTACCATATAAGAAGTTCCACCATCTGAGACCACAGCCTGGAGATGCCTTATGTTAGGTGCTCTGGTTGTCAATCACAGCTGAGCATAGCCTCTAGAATATGACAAATTGAATGATATGTGAGTGAAGTCTCTTGGTTCCTTAGTATATCATCTTCAATTTGAATACCACTGAGTGACCACAGTTGATGCACATGAAGCAAAGAATCATTCAGCAGAGTCTGATTAAATTTTTGACCTACAGAATTCATGACATGTAATAAAATTCATAGTTTTATGCCATTAAATTTTAGGATAGTTTGGTTATGAAGCAATAGTAACTTAAACATAATTGCAGTGTTGTCTGCTATATAAATAATGCCCTCATATATGAGATAAACAAAAATGCCCAGGTATACCTTTAATATTAACTTCAAAATGACTCATTCTATGGCCAACAGTTAGCATTCTTTGATGACTATTATGTTTCATGGAAGGCTTAAATCTTTAAAGTAGTGGAATTTAGCCATGGCAGGGTGGTTCTGTTGGCCCCATGTGCAAAAAAAGATTGCAGGTTCAAATCTCATTCAGGGCACATTCCTAAGTTTCAGGTTCTATCCCTGGCTGGGAGGCAATCCATCAATGTTTCTCTCTCACATCAATGTTTCTCTCTCTCTACTTCTCCATTCCCCTCTCTCTCAAGTAAATAAAAGCATATCCCTATTAATAAAAAATTAGTAGACTTTGGGCTATGATATGAGATACAATATAATGTTCCCGGCTCCAAGATATCTTCTAGCTACTATATCTTAATGTCGGAAACTTCATTTTTTATGAATTGTTGCTTTGACATAAAGCATTCTCTATGTTCCAGGCCTGGAGCAAAGGAAAAAACTGTTTAAAATGGGATGAAAATCTATTATTAGCTATTGACAAGCAAGAGAAAATATTTTTATGATGCTTTTCCATCGCCCTTGGAAAGCAGAAAGAAAGACCTTGTAGAAGAAGGTATAAAATTGAAAAGTTCATGAATGAAAGGGAAGAGGTCCAAAACATAGCATGGAGGGAGAGTAACTGAGAAAGATTGCCCTAGGGATGTGACCATAGGAGGTGAATCTTAGCAGTTTGGAAAAGCCAGAGAATACTAGGTATGTACGGGAATAGTAAGATTCATTTATTCATCATTGTCTCAACTATATATATATATTTGTGTATGTGAGTGTGGAGGAGAGAAAGAGAGAGAGAAGAGAGAAGAAAGAGAGAGAGAGGTAGAAAGACAGAAAAGTTTTGAGTATTATTGCCTTAATAAAATATTTTCTAACATTTCTTTACTGCTTACTAATTTATGAAGCTTATTTTCATGTTTGAATATGGAAAATAAACATCTTTTCACATGAGGAAAACAATCTTTAAAAAGTTAAAATGACTTGCCCCAAATCACAAATTAAGCTACATTGGAAAGATTACCCTCAAATTTCATGACAATTGACTATTTCCACCATACAGCCTTGAAGTGTCAAAGTTGTTTTTTCTTGGTACATGTCAATGTACAGTTGTGTCGAATGAAGACAAAGCAAAATACTCTGGTACAGTAGACACTGTTAATGCATGTTTTCTCTTTGCTAATTGAAACTTAAGTATTTATAATGTATCATTATAACAAACTCCAAGAAATTGTTCAGATTGGATTTAAAGCCTGGAATGCAGACATATTTAAGCATTGTATAGATCTTAGAAGCCTTTTATTTATACCAGGAATTCATTTTTAATTTTTTTCTTTGTTTTTATTTTTTTCTTTTATTTTTTTATCTTTTTTATTAATTTTTATACATATCTCCCCATTGCCCCCCCTCCCTCCCAGGCATACCCCAACCCCCCAGTGTCTATGTTCATTGGTTATGATTATATGCATAGATACAAGTCCTTTGATTGATCTCTTATCTACCTCACCTAACTTTAAT
>JAAGEH010000545.1:0-10675 GCA_011751065.1 Lasiurus cinereus
TATATATATATATATATATATATATATATATATATATATTATACAGAGACCTAACAGCAGACTAGAGAAATACAAGAATCAAGTCAAAGCTTTAAATTCAAAGAAGCAAAAAATACTCAACTGGAAAAAAGAATAAAAAATGTGAAGATAGTATAAGGAGCCTCTGGGACAACTTCAAGTGTACCAACATCAGAATTATGAGGGTGCCAGATGAAGGGAGAGAGCAAGATACTGAAAACCTATTTGAGTAAATAATGACTAAAAAATTTCCCTACCTAGTGAAAGAAAGAGAGTAAGAAGTCCAGGATGCACACAGAACCCCAAATAAAAGGAATCCAAAGAGGACCACACTAAAACACATATAATTAAAATACCAAGAGCAAAAGAGAAAGAGAAAATACTAAAAGCAGCAAGAGAAAAACAGTTCATTACCTACAAGGGAGCACCCATACGACTGTCAGCTGATTTCTCAACAGAAACTATGCAGGCCAGAGGGGAGTGGCAAGAAATATTCAAAGTGATGAATAGCAAGAACCTACAACCAAGATTACTCTACTCAGCAAAGCTCTCATTCAGAATTGAAGGGCAGATAAAGAGCTTCACAGATAAGAAAAAGCTAAAGGAGTTCATCACCACCAAAGCAGTATTATAAGAAATGCTAAAAGATATTCTTTAAGAAGAGGAAGATGAAGAAAACGGTGAAGATAAAAATTATGAACAACAAATACATATCTATCAACAAGTGAATCTAAAAATCAAGTGAACTGAAAATTTGATGATCAGAATAAACTGTTGAATATTATAGAATTAGGGTCATAATAAGGGAGTGGAGTGATAATTCTCAGGTGGAAAGTGCAAGGAGACATGCAGGGAAAGACTGGACAAAAATCATACACTTATAGATGAGGACAATGGGGTATGGGAACAAGGTGAAGGGGAGCTATGGAGGGAAAAAGAGGAACAATTGTAATAATCTGAACAATAAAGATTTATTAAAATTAAAATTAAAATAAATAAATAAATAAATAAAATCATTTTTTCTTTTCTTCTTCCTGATTCTCTTAAATTCTCAATCTATTCATATGTTAATTAAAAACTGAAAGGTATATTTTTGAGGACTTATATATTTCAAGTCTATATTTTCGTAAATCAGGTATATTTCATAAAGTACCACATTCATACAATAGCTATTACTATTTGTGCAATCAGCCATCATAATTGTTGACTAAACGAGTAATCTATTTTACATCACTTTTTTTTTTTTACATAAGGCAACATGTTTTATGAACTCTTAAGTAACCAAGCTGGGGTAGAAACTACATAATGACAGAACAGAACAGTAACACAACATTCAACTACATGCTACAACTTCATACTACCAGTTGACTTTTGAGCTAGCTCAATTCCATATTGAAAATGACCATGTTTTATACTTCCGAGTTGTATATGGCATCCAGTCTTTGAGGAACTACTGGGTGGGTTGTAGAAGTATGCTAAGTTTATTTGTTTCTGGAAGACAGTTTGATAGTTTTTAAAAGTGAGAAGCCTTGCCTGGCTGTCATGTCTTAGTGGTTGTGCATAGACCTATGAACCAGGAGGTCACAGTTCGATTCCCGGTCAGGTCACATGCCCAGATTATGGGCTTGATTCCCAGTATGGGACTTGCAGAAGGCAGACGGTCAATGATTTTCTCTCATCACTGATGTTTCTCTCTCTCTCTTCCTCTCCCTTCCCCTCTGAAATCAATATTAAAAACATTTTTTAAAAAGTGAGCAGACTTTCTTTGCTATTCCTATTAGCATCTACTAAAGGTAGTAAAACTTCTGTGTCCTGAAATAATCCCCAAAGAAGAACTAAACGTACTGAAAATTTACTCATGTATGTTAAACATTTCAAAGGAAAGGACACAATGCAAAGATCATTGCAAGGGCAATCTGGAGTGGCTCTTTAAACACAGAGAGAGACTAAGACTGTGAAAAGTATAAGGAAAGGAGAAAAAGAGCATTTAGAGACTTAGCTCATTGTCTTTTGATGTGATCTTCTTTGTCCGTCAAAGCCTCTCTTACAGAAGAATCAAGTCAAAGATTTGAAATACAAACTGTTACCACAGTTGGGATATTAACTAAATATATGGAAACTTTCAGACTCCACTCTCATCTACAACCCACAATAAAAGTTCAGTGTCCCCCGATTTATTAAACTAGCAAACGTAAGTTTCTAAATAGCAATGGAGTCCAAAGATCTTTTCATTCTCCATGTATATATTTCACATTTCAGTTTCCCCAAAATATCTTGCATGATATTTAAACAAAATCACTGTGGCATTTGCAAATGTCTGGTTGCACATTTTTTTTCTTTATTCCAACCGACACTAATATACCCTAAGATACCACATATGGCTACACTCTTAAGGCATTTGAATATGAAATCATCACCCACACTACTGTCATAAGAGCGGAATAAAAAGAGATTACCTGGGGTTAAGAGGATGACTGACATAGTGATGAGTGAGCATACAACTAAAATCACCAGCAGGGCAATAGCAATCCCCTTCCAGTTTCTCTGTGGAGGGCTGTTACTTCCCAGTTCCTACCGAGATAAAAAAAAGTTTCATAATTATACATGCTCCAAAAGAAATGCATTCATAAAAATATGATTTGGTGCATGGCACAATCACAGTGTGAATGCTGATTAGAATCCTTTTCCTCTTTGGTACCTCATCTATTTATTCTAAGGTACATTTATTATAAATGGCTATCTTTGCAGGGGGCAATCTTATTTCTCTATCAGATAAACCAGAAGAGCTTTACACCTATTGTACAAAATGCAGGTTATTTTAAATGCACTGACTATAAAGACTACGATAATATCCAAAATCCTCTGCAAAGTAATTATGGAAATAAAGTATTCTCATTTACTGTTTTTTTTTTTGCAACAAAGGAACTTACAATAAAGATTTAAATATAATCATCATCAAAGCACTTTATACTATGATTTTAATTAGATAAGCGGTACTAGATGAGAGATGAGGAGATCATTCAAAATGCTACTCACTGCAGAGCCCTGCACAGTTGTCAACACAACAGGTCTTTTAAAACGGTTCCCCTACCACTCATAAAAGCAATAGGGTGCAGGAAGTAAATTAAATGAGTGCTTCTCTATTAACAGCATCCTCTCCCTGGGCAGCATGCATGATATTGTCAAGGAGGTGATATTGATGAGGAAGGATGAACTTGAGCATCTCTCACAATGGACAGAGTATAGCTCTTTATTTCAAATGTTCTGTGTTGTACTCTCTTGACTAGAAATGTGCAAGCAGGGTTCACCAAAGGGCAGAACAGACCACACTGGTGTGAAATGTGGCCAGATTATCTTTACAACATAGTTTATAAAACACAGAGCCTCCTGGTGTTTCATAAAATACCCTCAGCCCTATTTTCCCCTTTCCTAGAGAACCTTCTTTATTCAGAAATATTTAAGTGATTTGGGGACAAATAAGCAAAATATGAAGTTAGCTATGTGATCATGAATCACCCAAGAAGCTATAGAGAGGAGCAATGACTTAAAAAAAGATAAATGGCATAGAAAACATTTATTAAACTATAAATGGGTTCTTGTGACTCACAGATTAAAAAGAATTGAAGCAAATTTTGATATAGTGAAGTTGGCATTCAATTTTTTTCATAAATGCTTTGGACTTGAACTAAGCTCTATATAAACTTAAGAAGCGCTGGTCTATGTGGCTCAGTTGCTTGGAGCATCATTTCATGCACTAAAGGGTCACAAGTTTTATCCCTGGTCAGGGCACAGAGCTAGGTTGCAGGTTCAATTCCTGGGCAGGGCATATAACCAGGTTGTTGGTTCAGTTCCCAGTCCAGATGTATATGGGAGGCAACCAATAGATGTTTCTCTCTCACATCAATGTTTCTCTCTTTCTCTCTGTCCTTCTCCCTTACTCGATCTTTTAAATATATATATAATTAAGAATAAACCAGGTATTTTGTTCTTGTTTGTGTTACACCATCTGAGATCAACCACTTTAAGTTTGTCTTTGAGCCACATAGACCAGGGCTTCTTAAGTTTATATAGAGCCTAGTTCAAGTCCAAAGCATTTATGAAAAAAATTGATAGCCATGAACCAAATGCAACAGATGGCAATTCCACTTTTAAGTGACTGGACCCACATCTCTTTTTCATGCTTATAAATGCTTGTTATTCAACCTCTGTATACCTCATGCATTTTGGTTAGAATTCCCATTCACATTCACCACGCAAATCAAGACAGTAGGTCCTCAAATCGTCAGTGTTAGAGTAATAAATCAAGACAAGTAATAGTTGTATTAAGATAATCAACCATTTTCTGGATACAATGTTACTGCAAGTTTCCAGGCGCTTTTGTTGTTGTTGTTTGTGGGTTTTTTTTGTTAAAATCTGCATGGTGAGATCATTAGTTATTCTCTATGTAAAGGCACCACTTCAAGACTACTCAGAAGTCAGCAACAGGTGAAGAGATCACTGCTGTAAATCAAAGCCTGGGATGGTCAGAAACTCTCATCTCAGGAACTAAGAGAGAATGAAAGAAGGGCAGCAAACATAGAAAGTGGGTGTCTGGGCCATACATCAGAAACACATCTGTATTGTTGACTCAAAGAGAGGTGAGCCCAGGACTACTGCTTCATAGTGTAAGAAAAACAAAAAGAGAATAAGATTAAGAAAGTGGAAATGACTTCTCAGTCCAATATAAGAACCAAGAGTAAATATGAATTCAAGTAAACTAGCTCTGACCTTGATTCACTTTTACTTGAATTTAAAGTAAATTACTGGAGAAATGACTTCAGATTATTATGTAATTATCATGTACAATGTACCAGATATTGTCTAAGACAATAATAATAGCTTAGGAATCTTACTGTGTTTGGTATTATACTAACTACTTTATATTCATAATTTCACATAATCCTCATAAAGTTAATATAAAATTACTATTATTTTGACAGATTTACAGATGAGAAAAAATTGGACTTGGAGAGTACTTATTCAAAAATAAGTCCACTTTGTATTAATAAGTGAGAGATCTCAGGGCCAACTCCATAAAGTCTGGGCCCTAAATCTTACTTCAAAGGACATTCTTAACCACTATCAATTGCTGGTCTAAAAGTAAATATTTCTAAAAGTAAATAAATTCATGAGTCAATAAAAAAATCAGTGAATCAAGGAATGATTTGTACACCAATATATTAATGGTTGTACTTTAATACTTTTTCTTTCAGAAAATCCAGTTATATAAAAGCTTTCCTGAATTCTGGAATGCTTTCAAGTCAATTTTAGTTTCTCTAGTCATAGCAAATTGATAAAATATACCACTTTCAAATGATAAAACTTGCTTGAATGATATTTTTTTTCTTCTGAAAAGACACACATAAAAATATGTGGTTCCTCTGGAATGACCCAGCAGTGTCCAAGGCTTGTGCAAGTCTGCAGTACATTAAGCTTGGGGACTGTAGACTTAGTAACAGATTGGAATTCTGTCTTTTCCATTCCACCATATGTCCTGTTACCTAATTTTCCTCCCTCCAACCCCTTTCATGTGCACTCAACCATTCAATACCCCTGCTCAACTGTCTTCTTTCGTCTTCTTTCAGGAGTTTCCCCTAATTATGAAATTTAGATATATTTTCCTTCCTCTGAAAAAAATATGTTTTAAAATACATTGCATCTATAGATTGTATCTCCTATTTAATAGCGATAAGATTACAAATATGCTTTGTAGATTTTTCGAACCTCAGATTTTTTAAAAACTGTGAACTGTAATAATAATGATGATTATTTTAGAATCTTGCAAAGATTTATACATATGATTTAAAAACTCTTATTACTTCACTGTGCAATAAGGAAGCTCACACTAAGTGAACTGCTTGGGATTATCTTCCTCCACACACTGGACAAACCACACTCACTCAGGTCTCATCTCAAATGTTCCCTCCTCAGAAGCCTTGTCCAACCAAGTTTCTCTAAAAGCACTGTCCATTTTCCTTTCATTCCCCTCACTTAGCTTAAGTTTTCTTCATAAAGCTATCATTTGGGGGCATATCATTTACTTATGTATATAACAATATATGTCAAGCTATTTGTTCCTTTTATCTGCCACGGTTTTCCAGAAGGAAAGCTTTATAACATCAGATCCCTCACTCATCTTGCTCTCTGCTATATTCTTCACTGTATGCAAACACTTACAGAATATAGCAGAATATTCTGTAAGTGTTTGCATACAGGGTAGACAATAGATAACAAAAATGAATGAATGAATGAATGAATGAATGAGTGTGTGAATGAGTGAATGGCAGCAATTATGATGATGATAATTGTGGTAATAATGGTAGTGGTAGTGATAGTAATGATTAGCACCATGTATAAAGAGCCGTCATGTCCCTGTTGAAGGTACTATCTTCTTAAAGTAAGAATCACATCTTAGCTTTCGATTACTTGATGTGCTTAACAATCTCTGGTTCTCTTAAAAGGTGCTTAGAAAATGATCTACAATTAACTAAGTGGCATAAATAGCTGCCACTAGCTAAGTAAGTACAGGTTACTAGTACAGTTTTAAAATGTAGCTACTTGCTAAAGATTAATTCACCAGCAATTACTTTAGTCTCATTAACCTGATGCTTGGATTCCAAAAAAACATTTACCACTCCTTAAGTTACCTTCTCTTCAACTATCTCCTGCACACTAATTTTCATTGCTGTGCAAAATGGTCCTAATTGGCTTCGCTTTTCAATGACTTCCTACAGCAAACACTTGAAAGCAATCAATGCACATGCCAGGGCCACAGAATGGGCAAGGCGCCATGTGGCAACCTGAGAGATGAAACATGGAAGGCACTTTCAGCATGGTCATCTGGCCCAGAGGCAGAATGGAGCCACTGGGATAGTACATTCCTGAGCGGTTTGGAGGTACAAGGGCAGATATTTCATATTCCAGATATAGAAGTGATATAGCATTTGTTTGAACATTCGCTGCAATTGTTTAGAGACATGTTGGTACTACAGACAAAACTAAACTCCATCAGTAATCTAGTTATTTATACTGTAGTTACCACCAATCCAAAAACCCATCACCCTTCAGAGAGCACTTTAGTTTATAAGACAAATGTCCAGGACACAGTGTACCTAAATTCAAGTGCATTTTTAATTTGTTCACTGCAAAAGACAAAATGTTGAACATCATAAGCAGAAAACAGACAAGTTTCATATATATTTTAATTTGTCAAAATAAGAAAAAGAAAAAAAGCCTAGCCACCAGTTTCAATCTTCTTAAAAAGATGCTTATCAAATGTTTGTAGTATTCCATTTTACGTCCCCATAAAGAACTCCCATATTCACTATCATATGCATCATGAGAAGAAATATGATTGCTGCTTATTAAAATAGTCTCACAAGTGATAACACTTAGAGAAAGATAAAAGGGACAACAACAGTGTTTGCTGAAATTATGTCTGTAGATTGGATGTGGGAGTTTTAGAAAATAATAGGTTTTCTTCAACCGCATGTTTACTTTTTAAGAACAATAGTGAGGATTCTTTAAAATACTTATTTGCTACTGGAAAAGGAAAATTAGATTTTTAGGTTAGAGTAGTAACATTTAATGTCAGTATTTAATTTGATTCTCAACACCATCTCATCCATCATTCAAAAACTCATCTCTTCACTTTTCTTATAATCCTTCCTTGTTTGTTTGTTTTTCTTGTTGTTGTTTTTTAATATATTTTATTGATTTTTTTCCAGAGAGGAAGGAAGAAGAATAGAGAGTTAGAAACATCGATGAGAGAGAGAGAAACATCGATCAGGCACCTCCTGCACGCTCCCACTAGGGATGTGCCCACAGCCAAGATACATGCCCTGGACTAGAATGGAACTTGGGACCTTTCAGTCCACAGGCTGACTGAGCCAAACCTGTTTTGGCAATCCTTTCTTGTTTTTATCTATTGCTTCAAACCCCTTCTGTCATGCTTGAATCTTTACAAAAACGGACTGTTAATGTTTTCTGAAATAAATTTAATTAGTTTCTCAAATTAGAAAAAAAAACTACAACACATCCCACAGTTCATTTTCTGTTCATCAGCTCAAAGGTTTGAATTTCCTTTTACTTAAATGATTTTACTCTACTCATGGTGTTCACATTCACAACACTGAATAGTTTCAACTATGACTAGGTCAGAAATACTCCAAAGACATTTATACTGCATGGTTGGAAAATATCTTAAAGAAAGTTATTTTTGTATGGTCTGTATTGTTTCATATTAGAAAAATGAAGACTGCCATAGACCCCTTGCAAAAATTCCAAATAGATGAAAACCGCTCTTACATCATTTCTAAGAAATGGTGAGTCAGTTCTGGCTTGAAAAAGCTGGAGACATGGCATCCAACAGTTGGTCAATTCTCTTTAAATAATCCTACATAACAATATGTTAACCATTGATAATTATCAACATAATAAAAAGTTTAAAAATGGAAGATAGAATAGAAAATTACAACATTTTATATGGAAATGAGGAAATTTTAATTTGCTTGTATTGTTACAAAAATTACTTTGAACATCAAATCGACATTTTCTAAAAAATGAGGTGTTGAATGTAGTGGGATTGCTATATAACTGTACAAAATTTGGAATAAAAAAGGAATCAATTTTTTTAGTTTTTTAAATAAGTGGACACTATGTATAAAAGTACACACGAAGGTATTTGGAAAGTACAAAAAAGTACATGTTTCTTTTTTCCAGCAAAATAATAAAATTTACAACCTGAAATAAACCAATAAACAAGAAATTGAGATAATTTTAAAGGAGCTCCCCAAAAGTAAAAAGCCATATATTTTGCTTCCACAAAACAATTAATTCCTGTAGCACTTAAAACATTTTAGAGTTATACTGAAAGCACTATTCCTAAATTTTACTTAGTTCACATTGTCTTGATAGTGTATCTGAAAATGATAGCAAGTAAAAAATACATGTAATACACCTACTACTTCATAGTATCGCTCTGTGTACTCACGGATGTTCACAATTTCCTTATTTAACATGCTCCCCTAATTTGAAGACTCTATGCTAAGCAAAGCATATATTTTTTGGTAAAGAAGTGCAAGTTATACATTTTTCAAAATTACATCTGTTTCAGTCTTATGCTGTTAATGTACATGAGGTGCTGCTGAATCAATGCTACTCATTTTATGAACCAAAGGCAACAACATCACCTGGAAGTGAGTTAACAGATGCAAAGAAGGAGTCTTTATTGCTATTTGCGTTATTTTTTAATATTAGTTTGGTTTTATTTGTTTACCATTAATTTATATAACAACTAACCTTTATCTCAATTGTAATTTGACATTTATCAAATTATATTTTGATTGTGTGGGACATATTCTAGAATCTAGATGGATCACCATTAACTTAGATATAAAACAATAATGACAGCTCTTATCAATATATTATGCAGTAACAGTTTTCAATTTCTAGTATCATGATTTGGAGGTCTAGCTGAACATCTGCGACTCTGAATCTGTTTAGGATTTGAAACCATAACTAACACTATAAAAAAGCAATTAAAAAACAAACAAACAGATATGATATCAGCAAGATGGCAAACGAGGAAGCTGTAGGCCCTCACTCCACGTAGAGCCACATCAAGTAAATAACCACGGGCCAATTAAAATAGCTGTACGGAGATCTTCAAAGCAGTTAAGGATCTGTAGCAACCAAGCCAATGTCCACTCAAGAGAAAAAGAGAAAGCCATGCTAGCTAGTTTGGGGAATTTCATAGTACTTTTCAATGCCCCAATCTCCTCCTGGCACTATGCAGGACCAGGAGAAAATGGTCCAATCCCCCGTTTCTTCTCTGAGATGGAAGAATATGACTGGAATTTCTTTGCATGTTCTGGCCAATCTGTGAGCTCCCTAGGAACTTCTGAGGTGCCTTCTTTGGAGATCAGACAGAAATGACAGCATAGTTCATGCCTCGGCTGGAAGCCATCGAAGGCAGTGTCAGATTCCATGATGGATGGAAACTGTAGGGCAGTGGTTCTCAACCTTTCTAATGACGCAACCCTTTAATACAGTTACTCAGGTTGTGGTGACCCCCAACCATAAAATTATTTTTATTGTTACTTCATAACTGTAATTTTGCTACTGTTATGAATCATAATGTAATTATCTGTGTTTTCCGATCGTCTTAGGAGAGCCTGCTAGGGTTCTCAATTTGTGGGTCATGACCCACAGGTTGAGAACTGCTACTGTAGAGCCTGTGACCATGGGAAAACACAGATATTTACATTATGATTCATTAACAGTAGCAAAATTACAGTTATGAAGTAGCAATGAAAATAACTTTATGGTTGGGGGTCACCACAACCTGAGGAACTGTATTAAAGAGTCTCGGCATTAGAAAGGTTGAGAACCACTGCTGTAGGGGAACTGTAGACATGCAGAATCTGAGGGCAAAGGATTATAGGCAAGAGAATATAGTAGAACTCCTAAGGCCTTAAGAAAAAGCAGAGGAGAGAGGAGAAAATGGCGGCAGAGTAGGACGCGTCTGGAGCTTTGTTGCTGGGCAGAGGGAGAGAGAGCGGCTGAGAGTTGCATTGGGAGTGTTTGTTGGCAAGCTAGGAGTCAGTTGTCCTCCAGG
>JAAGEH010000546.1:0-17564 GCA_011751065.1 Lasiurus cinereus
CTAACCCGTGCACTAACCCGTGCACTAACCCGTGCACTAACCCGTGCAACTAACCGTTGTCATTATCCTGGCGCCGCACCAGCTAAGTAAGCAGGTATGTAATCACCGCAGAAGCACTCACATGCGGCGCAGAAGCACTCACATGCGGCCTGCGTAGCAGGTAACTGCTAACCAGCAAAGTCGCTAACAACAACGCAGCAACTAGCAATGTAGAAGACACCTATAACATGCACCAGATAAGTATCCAAAACCTAAGTCCCAAGTAGACACCTATCCATCATCGAAACAGTAAGCAGTCAAGTAGGCAGCATGTAACAAAGGAATCGATAACTAGCCAGCACCTAACCGGCTCCTCCAAAACTAACAAGCAGCTTAATAGTAAATACTTAAGGCACCTCACCCAAACTTTCGATGAGCAGCCAGCTTACAAGTAACCAGACAACCAGCAACCAACTAACTGGTGACAAGATAACTAGTAACTACCTGTCTGGAAACCAAATAACCGGTAACCATCAAATCAGAAATAAACTATCCAGTAACCAGCTCACTGGTAACCAACTAACCAGAAACGAACAAAACCCTAACCAAGTAACTAGCCACCAACTGAGCAATATCAAGTTAAGTAGTTACCAACCACTTACCCACCAAACTGCAATTAAACTAAGCACTAACCAATAAATCAGTAACCAACTAACTAGTCACCAACTAACCATTAACCAGTTAACTAGTAATCCACAAACCAGCAACCAAATAGTCACCAAGCAACCAACAAGCAGCTAACTAGCTACCAGCTAAGTAGCTCCCAACTAACTAGCAACCAACCAACTAGCAACCAACTAACTAGCAACCAACTAACTAGCAAACAAAGCAGCAACCAGCTAAGTAGTCAACAACTAAATATAAAAGTTTAACTAGTAGCCAGCTAACTAGTTAACAACTAGGCAGTAACCATCTAACTAGTAACCAGTTAACTAATAACCGGTCAACTAGCAACAGGGCTACAAGTTAACAACTAAAGTATAACTAGTTAACTGGTAACTGGCTAACTAGGTAAAAGCTAACTAGTAACCAGTTAACTAGTTAACAACTAACAGATAAGTAGTTAACTGGTAAGCAGTTAACTCGTAATGAAAACACTAGTTAACAACTACCTAGTGACCAGCTAACTAGCGAATAGCGACTAACCAACTAACTAGCTGCAGGGCAACTAACAACCATGTAACCGGAAAGCAACTAGGTAGTAACCAGGTAACTAGTATGTAGCTAATTAGTAACCAGCTAAGTAGCAAGCAGGTACCCACTAACCAGGTCAGCATTAAACAGGAAAGTAGTGACTAGCTTACCAGCAACCAGGTAACCAGGAACCAACTCCCTAGCAACCAAGTAACATTCATCCAAGTAACTGGTAACCAGGCAAGCAGCTGCTACTAACCAGATAACTAGTAACCACCTTAGTAAATAACAGGCACCCATGCACCGAGTACTTGGTCACCAGGTAGCTACTCATTACTTAACTAACCAACAGCCAGGTAGTCACCAGGTAACCAGGCGGCAGGCACCTACAAACCAGACACCTAGCAACTGCAGAGCACTCAAGCAATAACCAACCTAATTGTCATCTAAGCACTCACCACCTACCTTCTTATCAAGCAACAAGCAACCATCAAACTGTCACCATGTAACTACTAAGCAGTCACCAGATAACTGTTAAGGCAAGCAGAAAGTAAGAATCCATTCATCAGGCACATATTCACCAGCTAAGCAGTCACCGCCTAAGCAGTCACCAACTCACTGCTAACCAACTCTACACTCACCACAGCACTAGTTACCAGGCACCCAGTCATAAACTTTGCAGGCAGCAATATACAAGTGACTACTAACAATATAGTAGTCATCAGCTAACTGCTCACAACCTAAATGATGATCAGTTAATTCGCCAATCTGGAACTTACCAGCAAGTAGCTGCCCACCAGGCAAGCACCCACCATCCCAACATTTCTGAGACAGCCACCAAACACCTGAGTAGTCAAATCTATGTAGTCACCCACCTCCTGGCTAATAGCAGAGCAGCTAATCGCGAACTCCTTACCAGCTCACTGGTCACCATTGGACCCTGCATCCATCTACATGAGAAGCAGTCACACAAAACTAGTCACAAAGCTCCCACTGACATGACTAACCATTAAGTTGGCCCCACCTACACATTGCTAGCCTGAAAGATAGTCACGGCCAGGCTGCCATGGAGCAAATATCTGCACACTGGCTAACTGGTAAGCAACAAAGCCAGAGCGGCAGTCAGAGGATGAAGCCCACACAACCAACCACACCATAGTAGCCTCCACATACCCTCTCTCCTCCCCCCCCCTTTCTCTTCATCCCTTCCATTCTTGATTCACCTCTGTTCTTTCCTTCTCCTCTCCCTTCTCCTTCCCTCCCTCCCCTTCTCCTTTTCTCCAGTCTTTTTTCCTG
Organism: Lasiurus cinereus; assembly: GCA_011751065.1. Classification (NCBI taxonomy): domain Eukaryota; kingdom Metazoa; phylum Chordata; class Mammalia; order Chiroptera; family Vespertilionidae; genus Lasiurus; species Lasiurus cinereus. The sequence goes on from JAAGEH010000546.1 coordinate 2,470, forward strand.
ACTTCCCATCTCCAACCCCCTCCCCTCTAAGTAAAAGCTAACTAACCTGAAGGGGGCAAAAAGCGTTAGCAAAAAGCAAAACACCAAACACCAGCAAAGCAGCAAACACATCAACACAGGACCCCTGGTCCTGCACACATCTAAGAGAACAAATCATAAGGCGAAGGCAAAGAAAGTCAACGGACGAGCACCAATAGCATCGCGGATGCCTTGCACATGTGACCTTTCACATATCAAGGAGCTGTTTCAGCCAAGCTGACAAACCAAAGCACACAAGGAAACACACAAACCGCAAGAACACAGCACACCAATGGTGGCCAGGCAAAAATGCAGGGAAGTCGAAAAAAAGAGAGTGAAGAGACTCGCTCACACAAGGCGCTCTGTAGAACACCACCAAAGACAAGAAAATTATTCTTGAGCCATAGCAGAAAAAGGAGAAATGATTGCCAGAGCAGCATCGCACCAACACAAATGCATCATGAACAGGCCTGTGGGTGCCAGCAACAAACTACCTGCAAGGAGGCAAACAGACAATGAATCACAATCCACACAGGGAAAGAAAGAGCATCGTGCAAAGCACTGCAGGCACACCTTGTGCTTTCTCAACGCTACTGGGAACAGTAGAAAAACCACGCACACCCACCTGCATGCAACTGCATACAAGCATATCAGGCCATCACTGAGATGGGAGGCAAGCGAATTCAATGGGACATCACTGGCCAAGCAGGCAGCCCACAACCACTTGCCGGCACCATCCTCTGAAGTGAAAACACATGTTGCGACGCGTACACCATAAGCAGGGAAATCCAGGCCACAGCAAACATAACACACCCACCTGTGGGAAGCTTAAAGAAGGGCCTTGAAAAGGGTCTTTCACTAATAGTGTACCAGTAAGCTGGGACACTTGCGAACAGAGGATCCTAAGGTTAGGGGTCAGGCGAGGGGACGTGGTCAAAAGGTAGGAAACAGAGTAGATGTCCTTGAGGAAGAACTGCACATACAAGAAAGGCGCATCAAGCACAGGATAAAAAGTAAACTGTTGCAAAGAATGATGAATGCCTGACTATGCGCCCAGGTTCATGTCTGGCAGTGATCGCAGAAACAGCAACCTGTAAATACATTAGTGCCTCTTAATAAACTTACCTTCAGCAGCATCCCTGTGGTTGGTCCTCCCGATCCCCGCTTTCTGTCTCTTCTTTTTCCAGTCGTCGCCCATTACTTTCAGGTTACCCTGCCCATGTCGGAGCGGGTCTCCGACAGGTGGCACCCGGAACAGGGACCTGAAAACTCTACAGGGTCAACCCAGCACAAGATTGGGCGCATTAAGTGATTACGTGAGCACGTGAGTATTTGTGATTGTAGGCATTGATATTGAGTCAATCGGGAGTAAGAAATATGGGGCAAAGTACTAGTTCTGAACTTTTTGCACAAGTGTTGCATAGCTCCTTGTCATTGCGTGTTGTTAATGTAGATTCTAAGCAACTTTATAATTTTCTTGTACCTGTAAGACAGGTGTGCCCTTGGTTTCAAGAGTCAGGTACTATTAATATTGAAACATGGAGGAAAGTAGGAGAAAGGATTCAGGGTTATTTTCAATCTCATGTACCAGAGGCCGTGACTATGGACGCTTTTGCTTTGTGGTGCCTTATTAAAGATTGCATAGGAAGTGATAGTGAGGCATATCAGGGGAGAAAAGTAGCTGCTTGTGGGACACTTACTCGGTCCCGATCTGTAACAAAGTTGTCTCCTCCAAATTGTCCCTTACCGCCTGTTCCCACATCAAGTACTTCTATCCCTCCAAGCTATGAAGAGCCCACAGTGCTCTCTGCCCCTGAGAGGGTTTCTATGGAACAGGGAGGTCAGACAGATAATGCTGTCACTAAGATATGTCAAACAGACTCATCAAGAGTTTCTAAAAGCTCTTCAGGAGGTACCAGAAAGAAAACCTAAGCTATATCCATCACTTACAAAGGTCCAAAAGGTAAATGAGTTTTCCCCTAATGATTGGGAAGACCTTGAGCAGCAAGCTGCTTGTTAGCACGATGGTAAGGAAGGAGTATTTGCTGACGCAATAGCCAAGCAGCCAACTGTGGAATGTAAAGGACCTAAAGAGAGCTGGATGCCACAGAATCTCCCGGTCCAGACCCCAACGTGACAGCATCTGGGGTCCCGGTTTGGTCTGGTCTAATCAGTCTTTTTGTCTATTTTCTGTGTTTTGTTTCAGTAGTCTCCCTGTTCATATGTAATTCCTGACCGAGAAGAACTTTCGGTTGTGTGAGTGCATGAGAAAGGTATGCATGAGAACCGCGGCTGAGTGGATGTTCATTACTAGGAGAAGTGTGCTTTGTGACGTTCCTAATAGGTTTTGGAATTGGCATTTGTGTAAAAGATTATAGAATTAGAACAAGAAAAATGGGACAGGAAAACTCAAAGGAAGGCCATCTCAGTCCTGTTGAATGCATCATTAACAATTTTTCTGAACTTTTAAAAGGAGGGGTAAGAGATATGGGGTCTCTGTGGATGCCTTCACCCTTGTGAATTTGCTATATGAAATTTTAAAGTCCTAGGCATAAATTTGTAACATTTCAAAGAACAAAGAACTTTTATTTATGGCTATCTTATGTCTTCTGGTGGTTGGAGACTTCCAGGGTCAGGGCTTACAGCTCTGCAGGGCAGAGAGAGTTACAGACCCTGTCCCTGCTTGTGACATCATAGCCCAAGGTGAGCCATCTAAGGCTGAAGTGGGGCTGGAGTTATTATTAATATGTTGTTTTATTTTACCATCTGTGACTGGATTAAAGATCTTTTCTTTCAGGTGGCCATCAAGGCTTCCAGTTCACAAGAAATCTCCCTACACACCGTTATCTTTCCAGGCTGACTAAGAGTCATTCTTCTCCCCAGGTTGGACCCTAGGCTTCGGAAGGGGCCACTACTATAGCAGCCATCTGTAGTTTTCTTTGAAACTCCCACTATTCCTGTTTCTCCATTTTGTAGAAATTGTCTTTCTCTGACCCACAATAGGAAAGGGCAACAAGCAACTGACCTGGGGAACTGGAGGGAGGACATTGGCAATTGATCATGAAGAAGGGACAACAGATCCTGAAACATGGAAGAGTGGAAAAACATCTGCAGGATTACTGTTCTGCCCACGGGCCAGAGAAGGTGCCAGTGGTCACCTTCTCCCTGTGGAATTTAATTGGAATTGCTTAGATCCAACACATGAAACAATTTATGTTGCTGTTATTTCTATAGAACAGGCACAAGGTTCTCATCAGCTACATCATCAATCTTATAGAGCCCTGAGACTGCAGTTTAAAATCTGTCGTAATGCTGCACGTTACGTAGTGAAAAGTTGCACTCAATGTGCACGATTTTTCGCCCGTTCCTCACTTTGGGGTCAATCCCCGAGGTTTGAGGCCTAATGATTCCTCTTTTGGGAAAATGAAATATGTGCATGTAACTATTGACACTGTTTCTTGATTTTTATGGCGTACGTGCACAGCCTATGAAACTACTCGGGCCGTGCAGACACATTTACTCGCTTGTTGTTCAGCCCTGGGCATTCGTAAATATATAAAGACATGTAATGGTCCTACATATACTAGTAAATCATTTCAGCAGCTTTGCTCTATGTTTAATATTTATCTCAAGACCGGCATTCCACATAATCCCCAAGGACAAGGAATAGTGGAAAGGGCTCACTTAACCTTGAGGAATCAAGTGTTATAATTTAAGAAGGGGGAGATGGAATATAAATCTCCAGCCGCATTACTGCTTCATACACTTTCAGTCTAAATTTTTTAAATGGTAGACAACAACAGACATTCTGCCGCAGATCGCTTTTGGAATCGTACAGGTCAGGAACAACCAATGTTATACTGGAGAGATACTTTAACTAATGAATTTCATGTCCCAGACCCAGTTTTGATTTGGGGAAGAGGTTGTGTTTCTGCATATCCCACAGATGCAGCATCTCCACGGTGGTTCCCTGAACGGTGTGTGAGACATGCACAAAAGCCAAGTTGCCAAGTCACGAAAGAGAATAGAAAGGATGACACTACAAACATGCAGATGTAGAGGAAATAATCCATCGGCATCCAAACCTACAGTTGCGAAGTTACTTTCAGTGATCTGGACTGTGTTTTTTCCTTTTGTTCCTGTACAAGGACATGAATATTGCACTCATGCTCCACATCCTACAGTACTACATCCAGTGAACTGGGATGATGCCAGAGTGCCTTTGTACAGTAATGATACTAAGGTTATGGGCTTACAGTCATCAGATCATATTTGGCCTGGACAAGTGGACAACTTTAATTATACTGGCCTCAGCATGCATTATCCCATTTGTTTCACTCAGAACAATACAAAGTACTGTACGCAGCTACAGAGAGTGGATGATGATGATAAGAATTCGGCAAAGGAAATACACGGGGAGATAAGACATGCTATATCCATCTTTTTAGTGTTCGATGACGGGGTCTGGCCAACCTACTCAACAAAGACCACCTTGTAAACCCCACATATCATGGAATGCTTGGAGACTGAGCTGGCGTACTTGTCACATCAACAAGACTGCACGCAATAAATTCCTGTGTGACTGGTCAGATTTCTCAGACCAATGAACACCACAGAACTTAGTCGCTGGGATATGGACTGGAAATAAATAGGCTTGGCAAACAGACTTATGGAAACAGGCAGCTAGTTTAAGCTATGCTACAATTAACAGAATGAGCATCACTTCTCCTCCTACCACTGGCATTATAAGTGCAAGCGGAAATAGTTGGAATGTCAGTGTTGTTCCGTGTGCCCCTGAGCCTTATGGTTTACTCATAGGATCTATAAATATTAACAAGAATAACAAGACCAAAGTTTTTAATGCATACTGCCATAATTGCATTCTCAGTAATTGTATTAATAATACACAAAATGATGTACTAATTTTAGTACAGCCTGCTTTTGTGTTTGCACCTGTTAAGCTAACTGAGAGTTGGCATGATAATGTTGCCATGGCCCTTATACAACATGGTAAAAATGACCTTAGCTGGAGTAAGAGGTGTGTTGGTATGCTAATAGCTGGCATGGTAGCTGAAATAACTATGATAGCTACTGCAGCTACAGCTGCTGTTTCTTTATCAACCAGCATACAAACTGCAGATCTTGTTAATTCCTCATCGTATAATGTCAGTTGTACATTGGAAACACGGGAAGATTGGGATCGAAAGATAGAACAGTGACGTAATACCCTATATGATGTAGTGAGAGTTATTGGAGAGAAACTTTCTAGCCTAGAAACAAAGAAAGAGTAGTTTGCAATGTCATAGTAAATATCATCATATCTGTGTCACTCCTTACAGATATAACAATAGTACATATAATTAGTCACAAATACAAAATCTTTTAAATGGCATAGGGCACAATACCAATACATCTGTTAACCTACGAAAATTTCATAGGGAAATTCAAGATGTGCCAGAGAATCCTAGACTTAATATAGATATTGCTAAAGAAGCTGAGCAATTTCGTTCTGGCTTTTGAGATCATTTCCCTTCCATGGAAGATGTAGGACGACATGTTTCATATCTGGGAACCATGGCCATATGCATTTTTATTGTAATTCCTATCCTGTTGCCTAGCTGCCGATTACTTGTGGCACAGGTCACTGAAATTATGAGTAATGTGAAACAGGTGCAGCTGCACCAACAAATAAGTCAAATATTTCACCATTTACAATAAAGAAGGGGGAATTGTGGGAAGCTTGCAGGGCCTCCCCTGCAGGGAGGCTTAAGGAAGGGCCTTGAAAAGGGCCTTTCACTAATAGTCTCCCTATAAGCTGGGTCACTTGTGAAGAGAGTGTCCTAAGCTTAGGGGTCAGGCAAGCGTACATGGTTAAAAAGCTATGAAACACAGTACATGTCCTTGAGGAATAACCGCACAAACAAGAAAGGCGTGTCAAGCACAGGATAAAAAGCAAACTTTTGCAAAGAATGAGGAATGCTTGCCTATGTGCCCAGGTTCATGTCTGGCAGTGATCTCAGAAACAGTAACCTATAAATACATTAGTGCTTCTTAATAAACTTGCCTTCACCAGCATCCCTGTTGTTGGTCCTCCCGATCCCCGCTTTCTGTCTCTCCTTTTTTCCAGTCGTCGCCTCTTACTTTCAGGCAACCCTGTCCATGTCAGAGCGGGTCTCCTACACCCACTGCTCCACACATGCACACTGCAATGAGCCAACATCAACAGCGGTACAAACAGAACAATGAAGACCTCAGTAAAGACCTACAGAAATGCTAACCTTATCCAACCAAGGAAAAGGTCATTGACAACACAGGATCAAACACTGGATGCCAGGGCAAGGACCCAGAACAAAGAGCAACATCTACAAAGGAACGGTCTGCATACACGTAACATGGGAACCTGGTCAATGGGATGGTAGCAAACCTTAAGAGAATGACACAGACATCAAGGCATCCCACCATAAGCACACACCAGCCAGAAAAATTACAATGCACAGTGCACAGCAGCACACAGAGCATAGAAATGGAACACACAGCAAACAGTAGCTGGAAATGCAGGCACAAAGGCAATATGTAGGCAGCAACAGCGGCATGAAGGCATCAGGGAAGAAAAGGCACAAAATGAAAACACAAGGAACCTCAATCATTTCTCGGCCACACACACTGCATTGCAAACATAAGGGCAGGCAAAGCAAAATGGAAAGAGTCTGACCACACAAGGAAAAGGAGAGGCAAGGACACAGACCTTCTTCAACGGGAAATGCCCAGCGTGCAGCACAAAGAGGCTCACCTCTATGGACACAGCAGCAAGCTGAGGACGTGAGGGTGGCAGGTAGATGATAATCAATTTTAGTTCAGGTGCCTTTGAGGAGGGAGAGCACAGACCCGTGGGAAGAGCCATGCAGGAGGCAGGTATGAAGTACATCCCTGCCATCCATTTTCCTGCCTATCTCCTTGCCCCTTCCTGTCTGTAAACACCTCAATGGAAAATCTGCCAAGGGAAAACGAGTCGACCCAAAAAAAATGAAGTGAAAGCCTGCATGCACGCATGCAACCTACAGCAGTGGCTCTCAACCTTTGTAAGGCCGCGAGCCTTTACCACACCTCCTCATGTTGTGAAGACCCACAGCCACATTTCTCCGTTGCTACTTTATCACTGTAATTTTAGAAATGCTATGAATCACATGCGTGCTTTCGAATGCTCTTAGGCTACCCCTGAGAAAGTGCTACTCGGCCCCCAAAGGTGCCGCGACCCACAGGTTGAGAAACGGTGCCCTACAGCATCTGAAAGCAGAAAGGAACAGTGGCAGGATCGAAGAGCACGCAGGGCAAAGAAAAGGCACACAGAAAGGGAAACAGCAGGAACAGCAGCCTAGCACCTCATTACACATTGCGCCATCAAAAGGAACCGACAGACAATGCCCTGCCACCCCCAAACAAAAGAGCAGGCGGCAGCACAGATCCATGGCACTCCTAATCATCCTCTCCCGAAAAAACAGTGCACATAGCATCACAAGGAGCACACTGCGAAGGAATCATCTTTCAGGGCACAGAGAAATCAATCCCGGCAATCAGAAACACAAAAGAGCAAAGAGAACGACAATACAGAAGACCAAAAACACACGCAAACCGTAACTGCAAACAGACACCACACCTAAACACCGCAACCGGAAACCTTTTCCAAGAAAGGGTGCCACCCCAACAATGGCCACAAGATGGCAGCAGAGGTTCACAAATGAAATCCAAGCTTAAAAAATGCAAAGAGACAGCAAGTCCTACAGTGGCCACAAGATGGCAGCACTTTAAAAAGATGACATTCAGGAGATGAAAAACCTTTCTGAAACATCTTCAAGGGAAGGTGGGCCTCACAGGCGGGAAACGGAAAAGAAATCACAGAGCCATCAATGCGCAGGATTCCAGAAAGGGCCAATGGCCACTAACGCCTGCCAATGAGCTCTGGGATGTCTGCGGAACGCAACGCACACAAATCGGCACGAGAAAACGAAGGAAAACCAGACACTCACTCACTGGTCACCGCAGTCAAGGCAGGAACCGACGCAGGAAGTCACAGTGCGCCCAGCACTGTCCTACCCGCATACACTGCTCTACTTACCTCCACAATGGGAAACACCGGTGTGTGCTCAGGCTCAATGTGTGCTTTCAAGATTCAAGGACAAATGCAACGAACAGGGGCGCTCTTCTTCAGACGTTGGTTCCCAAATTCAGGCAGACGACAGGTGGCCCCCACATCACCGACCGCAAAAAACCATACAGCAACACACGGAGGCATCCAATGACATGGGGCACATTCCGAGGCTCAGCACAAGGATCTCCCTCGACACCTGGCAAAACAAAGAGCAAGACAAAGATGAACAACGCACAAGCTATCGCGGCAATTGTGGAGTGCCCTCCCTCAAGAACTCTGAGAGCACCACAAAGGGCGTGCAGGGAATGGTTAAAAGTCAAGCGTATGGATCTCCTAGGCACACAAGAGACTGGTCAAGCCTGCAGCACCCCTCCCTGCAAAATAAGTGAAATCACATAGTCTCACTCACTCTTGAACCAATTGCTGATCCGTACAGCCGAACACACACCCCACTCGCCGCACAACACTTCCTATAAATTCCACCCTGGCCAGGGACACATTTTCCCAGAAGGACAGTCGAAAAGAGGAGAGGATAGCGCTAACTGACATTTCTGCATTATAGCACTCCTCTGTAAGGAGCTCACATGCACATGCACAGTTGGAATCAAGACTGGGACCTAAAGGAACATCAGGCAAGACTCCACAGTCATCACACTGCATCAGAGAAAGGAGGGGAAACATAGCAGCTCCCCTGGGAGCACTGTGTGGACTGGGACTCGGTACTTAGGTCCTGTAAATGGCCCATTGCACTTTGCACCGTGGCCTCAGCTGCAACCATTGCACCTGCGTGAGTTGCCAAGACAGCACCTTCTCTTGGGACAAGGAGACTCTCACTCACTCACTCAGTCACTCACCGGTCCCCACCATAGTGGGGAGCCACAGTAGAAGTCACAATCCAGACATCACTGCCCTCCCTGCATCCTCTATGCCACTCACCTACACTCAATGAGTCGGACTGTGAAATATTGGGGAACGCAGGGTGCAAGCACCACAAAGGGGCAATGGAGGGCGGGCACATCAAAGCTACTCTGGAGGGGACAAATCAGGTGTCCACAGCTTATTCAAGTTGAGTAATAAGTGTTCATTTCTACAAAGTTAAGATGGGGAAGAACCAAGTCTAAGAAATGGACTCCTGAAATCTACAAGCCTAGAATCGGAAGTCTTATTGGCGACAGCCGGGCTCCCTCTAGTGGAGTAATATCATCTTCACAAGCAGCACAAACGCATCCCCCGGGATGCAAAAGCTTTCCGAGAGGGAAATCCACCAAGCGATGGAAGTTAATACCTCGCTAAACAGAGCACCCATGCGACCTAGCATGCCAGCTCCTCTGGGAAACATTACAGCTGTATCAGACAGCTGAGTGAAAAAATAATGCGTGGAACAGAAATAAAGTCCCACAGGAGGAGTGATAGCATCAGAGACCTCAAAACTGAAGCTCCACATCGTAAAAACCATGCCCCAACATCCCCTTGAAATAAGGACAGGATACCACAAAGCCCTAAAAGAAACCGCTGATTCTGATGATGATGATAACAATAATAATAACGTAAAAAATGCAAACAATGAAAGGTAATGAAGGGCATCTAACCCATCTTGGTCATAGTCAGGAAGACATTACGGGGCATGAGACAACTTTTGTTGAATGAATGGGTGAATATGAAAGGCCTCACGACCCTCACAGATAAAATACAGTGAACACGACCACTACCAATGCACTACGTGCAGTGCTGTGAGCACAAGGGACCTCTGCAGCCCACACATGGGCAAACACTCTGCGATGAAAAAAGGACAAAGGAGGGAGGCAAAACAATGCCTTAAATCAGCTGCTGGACAGCGACAGCATCCAGGTTCTCAGCACCAAGGAAGTGAAGAGGTTCGTTGCCCATTTGCACATCAAAGCACACGGTGGTGTTACAGACTGTTCTGCTCCAGCTACTCAGATCCAAGGATACTATGGGAAACAGCATCCAAGAGGGGAGGAGAGTACAGCACCCACGGTGCTCTGCATATATTCACAGGGCAGCGAGTAGGGGGCTAATGTGCTGCAACGCAATCTCTTGGAGGGAACACGCCAGGGGACCAATGGCAACAGCATGCATGGAAGAAAGAAAGTGGGGATGCAAGCAATTGTGGCACTGCTGCCTGCACATAACAGTCAAGTGGCCATAGAAAACCAATGTGCAAGCATGAAATGGGAACATGAGAAACAGCATCAAAAGACATACAACCCTTGGAGAAAGTGCTCAAAACTTGCTTGCTGCTTCACAGCTCACAACAAAGAATGCTTTCGGTAACAGGCAGGGTTGGGACAGAGGTAAAGATGGCAGAGCCAGAAATCACAGGACAGACTGGCAGTGTGGCCGCACAATGGGCTGAGATAACCCTGGCCCTGCACACAGATAAGAGAACAAACAATACTGAAGAAACAAATTCAGTCATCACAGAAACAACGAAAACACCTTGCATGTGTGACCTCTGAACGCCAAGGAAGTTGCCCAGCCGGCATGAGAAACCTAAGCATCCAAGCATGCATGCAAAGCACATGAACACTGCACAGCATTCATGAGCAAAGATAAGTAGAAGTAAGTAAAAATCAAGTAAAAGAAGCAATGCAATCAAATAGGGTGATATGAAGAGCAACACCAATGCTTAGGAAAAAAAAATCGAGAACCAAGGCTGCCATGCCACATTACGGGAAAAGGATTGCCAGAGAGAATGTGTAATACAATCGCCTGTACCTGGCAACAGCTACCACAGTGGCAACCAAACACGAACACCTTGCAGGAACTGACCATAGACAAGCAACTCTCTCAGGAGGAGGCAAATACACAGTGCATGAAAGTCCATAGAGGGAAATAGAACCCATCTGTTACTGCAAAGGAAGTGCATCTCCATCTTTCTCAACCTTACCTGCCGCAAAGGAGAAACCTCTCTTGTGCACCTCCATGCAACTGCACGCAAACTTACAATGCCCTGACATAAACTAGAGGACATCATTGACGCTGACACATAACTTGGCAGGAAGACAGCGCTCAAGCAATGGTCACATCCTCTGAAGAGGGAAGGTGCGATGCAACCTACGCCACATGCGGTAAAATCCATGCCACAACCAAAAGAGCATACTTACATCCCTTCACATGCACACTGCAACAAATCAACCGTAACAAAGGCACAAGCAATGCTTTGCTGACCTGGGGAAGTGAGAAGCCTAACCCAACAAGGAAAAAGTCAGTGACAACAAATGGTAAAACACAGGCCGACAATGCACCTAAAAGAAACAGCACTGGCCACCAAGGAAAGGCCTGCATACATGTCAAATAGGACCCTCAGCAATTCTCTGCCAAGCAAAAGCACACCTGTGCTCACAAAGCCACACCATCCACAGGGCAGCTAACACCCACCCTCAGGGAGCACTCATTGCAAGTGACAGTGCAGGAATCCAAGTTGAGAACATGCGACAGGGGGACATCAAGTGAAAACACACACAGGAACGAATTCTACCGCAAACACACGCCAACAGGGAACCAGACATTTCCCAGCAAATAGCAATAGGAAACATAAGAGCATAGCCGCAAACACTGACAGAAAATGGTATGCCACAAGAAATGTGGAGGCATGCTCAAGGGCATGAAAGCATCAGGGGGAAAAAGTTCAGAAAGGCAAAAACAGTGAACCGCAGTAATGTCTCGGGGCCACTCACTATCGTGAAAACACGAGGACACCAAAGACAGAGTGGAAACAGCCACACAAGGTAAAGAAAGCAAGGATTGAGGACACAGACCGACTAGAATGGGAAACTCCCTGCGTGCCGCCTTAAGAGGCCAACCTCAGTGGAGACAGCCACAGCCTAAAGACTGAAGCATGACAGTTTTGTTCGAATCATATGTACTGCATGTGCCTTGGGGGAAGGAAAGCACATCCCCACGTGGAGAGTCGTTTACGAGGCAGGCATGAAGTGTACCGCTACCATCCATTTCCCACCTCCCTCCCTGCCCGCTCCTGCCTGTGAAGAAGTAAACAGGAAACATGCCAGCAAGAAGGGAAAGAAAATGCTGCATGCATGCAGTCATGCATACACCCTTGAACATCTGAAAGGTAAAAGGAGCACCGGCGGGATCAAAGAGCACGCTACACAAGGAAAAGGAACAGAGAAAGGGAAACGGGGAACAGCACTCTCGCACCTCGGTGCAAATTGAGGTATCAAAGCGAAACGGCAGACGATGCATTACCACCCCCAAAGGAAAGATAAGACGACAGCACAGATTCATGGAGCATCAAATGAACTTCTCAGAGACCAGTTCGCATGACACACAAATTCCCGAACCGCAAAGAAATCGTCTTTGAGGACACAGAGGAATCAATCCCGGCAGTCAGAAACCGAGTTGACGAAAAAGAAAGACCAGATGGAAGGCAGGAAACATACACAGATCAAAACAACTAGCAGAAAACACTTCTAAACACCGCTCCCAAAAGTTTTTCTGAAATCGGCCAGTATACCAACAATGGCCACAAGATGGCAGCAGAGAATCAAAAAGGAACTATACTTCACAAAAAAGCTAAAGAACAGCAATTCCAACAATGGCCACAAGATGGCAGCAGAAGATAACGAATGAAATCCACGCGTCGAAAAAGCACTGAGACAGCAACTCCTAAAGTGGCCACAAGATGGTAGCAGAGGATAAGCAATGGCAATCAGGAGCAAGCAGAGGCAAAATTACACTGAAGATTTTCCGAGGGAAGGTGCACTTTACAGGCGGGAAACCTAAAGCAATTGACAAAGCCAGCAATGCAGAGGAATCCAGAAAGGGCCGATGGCCAAAAATGCCTGACAATGAGCTCTGGGATTGCTGCAGAACGCAACACACCCATCACTCACAACGAGAAAACGAAGGACAACCAGACACTCACTCAATAGTCACCACCGTGAATGTGGGGAACCACACACAAAGTCACAGCCCGCACAGCACTACCCTCCCCGCAACCCCCGTGCCACTCACCTCCACTCCGAGAAACGCTGAGTCTGTGCTCAGACGCAGCGTGTGCTTTCAGGAGTCCAGGAAAACTGCCACCAACAACTGCGTGCTTCTTCGGACGCTGGTGCCCGAAGTCAGGCGGAGGACAGGTGGACCCCACATCACTGTCCGGAGGAAACCATGAAGCAACCCACGGAGGCATGCGATCACACGGAGCACATTCCGAGGCTCAGCACAAGGGTCTCCCTTGACACCTGGCAAAACAAATTCCAAGACAAAGATGAGCAATGTACAAGCTATCGTGGCCAGTGTGGAGTGTCCTTCATCAATAAGTCTGACAGCACCACAAAGATTATACGGACAACCGCTAAATGTCATGCCTATGGAGCCCATAGGCAAACATGAAAGAGATCAAGCATACACCACCCCTCCCTGCAAAGGAAGTGAATACACATAATCACACCCACTCTTCAACCAATGGCAGGCCTGCACAACCACAGACACACCCCACTCGCTGAACAAGACTTCCTATTAATTCCAACTAAGCAAGGGAAGCATTTTCCCTGGAAAGACAACCTCAAAGAGGGGAGGTTGGCGCAAACTACCCTGCATGCATGCCACCTATCCTCTCTAAGGAGCTGCCATGCACATGCACAAACACCAGTTGGAATCAAGACTGAGACCGGAAGAAACAGCACATAAGACTCCACAGTCATCTCAGCAAACCAGACAAAGGGGGTAAACATGACATCTCCCCCTGGAGCACCATGTGGACTGAGACTCGGAACTGGGGTTTAGTAAAGGACTCATGGCAGTTTGCATTGTGCCTACGCAGCATCCAGTGAACCTGGATGAGTTGCCCATTGCTGGCACAACAGCTCCTTTCTCTTGGGAGAGAACCGAAGCTCCCTCACGTCACTCAGGCGGAGTGTGAAATGGTCGGGCATGCAGGGCGCAAGCACCACGAACGGGCAGTGGAAGGCACCACAAAAGAATTATCTGTGACAGCAATAAGCGCACCGGCTTCCTGAGAGGGAAACCTACCATGCCAGCTCCAGAACACATCATGGCTGTTTAACACACCGGAGTGACAGAAGGATATGTAGAACATGAATGTGGTCCCACATGAGAGGCTACAGCCTCAGGGACCTCAACCGGAACCATCACATGACAAAAAGCATGCCCCACCATCCCCTTCAAAGGACAGCCTCCCACATGCTCCTCAAAAAAGCACTAATAACGGTGGTGATGATGATAATAATAATTCGCAGACTGCAAACATGAAAGTGCTATGAAATATATTTTAGCGATCTTGGTCATGGTAACAAAGAAACAAAGAAGCTACGGGGTGGGAGGTAACTGGTTTAGAAATGGTGAATTTGAAAAGCTTCATGAGAGGAAGTCAAGCAATGCCATGATTCAGATGCTGGACAGCGCCAGCATCCAAGAGATCAGGGCTGCGAATCACCCTCACGTAAAACACCAGTTCACATAGCATGCAAATTACAGCACCGCGAAGAAATCGTCTTTCAGGAATCAATCCCGGCGATCAGGATGAGAGATCACAAAAAGGAATGACCCGATAAAAGGCAGAAAGCAGACACAGAACACCACAAACAGAAATCACGGCATCACACCGCTCACAAAAACTTTTCATGTAACTGACTGCTATTCCAACAATTTCCGCACGATGGCAGCAGAGAATCCCAAAGGAACAATACTTGCCCAGAAAGCCCAGCGACAGCAATTCAGACAACGGCCACAAGATGACAGCAAAGGATAACCAAAGGAAATCACGAGCAGAAAAGCCGAAAAAGACAACAGATTCTATGAGGAAAAACACGCCTCACAGGAAGGCAACTGAGAACTGTGGGTGAAACAGGCACCACAACGATCCGGAAGGGCCCATGGCATTGCTGCAGACACATAACAATGAGGCTGCCACGAAAAAAAAGGT
>JAAGEH010000547.1:0-16053 GCA_011751065.1 Lasiurus cinereus
TAATTTGGATGCTATGTGAACTGGTGTTTTCTGAGAAGCTGATTGATGCTCCATGAATCTGTGCTGTCGCCTTAGCTTTTGTTTGGGGGTGGTAATGCATCGTCCGCCTTTTCGCTTTGATACCTCAATGTGCACTGACGTGCGAGAGTCCTGTTCCCCCTGTTTCCCTTTCTCAGTTCCTTTTCTTGGTGTTGCGTGCTCTTTGATCCCGCCGGTGCTCCTTTTACCTTTCAGATGTTCAAGGGTGAATGCCAGACTGATTGCATGCAGCATTTTCTTTCCCTTTTTTCTGGCATGTTTTCTCTTTACTTCTTCACAGCAGGAAGGGGTAGGGAGAGAGGTGGAAAATGGATGGTAGCCGTGCACTTCATGCCTGCCTCCTACACGACTCTCCACGTGGGCATGTGCTTTCCTTCCCCCAAGGCACATGCAGTACACACGAGTCAGACTTACCTGTCATGCTTGAGACTTTAGGCTGTGGCTGTCTCCACTGAGGTTGGCCTGTTATGGTGGCACGCAGGGCATTTCCCATTCTAGTCGGTCTGTGTCCTCAATCCTTGTTTTCCTTCCCTTGTGTGACTGATTCCACTCTGTCTTTGGTGTCCTCGTGTTTTCACGGTCTTCAGTGGCCCCGAGACATTATTGCGGTTCACTGGTTTTGCCTTTCTGAACATTTCCCCCCTGATGCTTTCATGCCCTTGAGCATGCCTCCACATTTCTTGTGGCCTAGCATTTCCTGTCTATGTTTGCAGCTCCGCTCTTATGTGTTTTCGATTGCTATTTGCTGGGAAATGTCTGGTTCCCTGTTGGCGTGTGTTTGCGGCAGAATTCGTTCCTGTGTGTGTGTTTTCCTTGATGTCCCCCTGTCACATGTTCTCGGCTTGTATTCCTGCGCTGTATTGCGGTCACTTGCAATGAGTGCTCCATGACGGTGGGTGTTAGCTGCCCCGTGGACGGTGTGGCTTTGTGACAACAGGTGTGCTGTTGCTTGGCAGAGAATTGCTGAGGGTCCTATCTGACGTGTATGCAGGCCTTTCCGTTGTTGAAGGTGCTCTTTCTTTTCACTACATTGTCGGCCAGTGTTTTATCATTTGTTCTCGCTGACTTTTTCCCTGTTGGGTTAGGCTTCTCACTTCCCCAGGTCTTTACTGAGGTCCGCAAAGCATTGCTTGTGCCTTTGTTAAGGTTGATTTGTTGCGGTGTGCATGTGAAGGGCTGTCGTTATGCTCTTTTTGTTGTGGCATGGATTTTCCTGCATGCGGCGTACGTTGCATCGCACCTTTCCTCTTCAGAAGGTGTTGCCATTGCTTGAGCGCTGTCTTCTGCCAAATTATGTGTCAGCGTCAATGATGTCCTCCCGTTTATGTCAGGGCATTGTATCTTTGCTTGCAGTTGCGTGGTGGTGCACCTGAGAGGTTTCTCCTCTGCGGCAGGTAAGGTTGAGAAAGCTGAAGATGCACTTTTTTTGCAGTGGCAGATGGGTTCTGTTTCCCTTTATGGACTTTCATGCACTGTGTATTTGTCTCCTCTTGAGTGGCAGATGGGTTCTGTTTCCGTTTATGGAGTTTCATGCACTGTGTATTTGTCTCCTCTTGAGAGATTTGCCTCTCTATGGTCAGTTCCTGCAAGGTGTTCGTGTTTGTTTGCCATTGCGGTGGCTGTTGCCAGGCACAAGCGATTGTATTACACTTTACCTCTGCCAATCCTTTTCTCGTAATGTGGCATGGCAGCCTTGGTTCTCGATTTTTTTTTCCTAAGCATTGGTGCTGCTCTTCATATCGCCCTATTTGATTGCAGTGCTTCTTTTACTTGATTTTTATTTACTTCCATTTATCTTTGCTCATGAATGCTGTGCAGTGTTCATGTGGTTTGCATGCATGGTTTGATGCTTTAGTTTCTCATACTGGCTGGGCAACTTCCTTGGCATTCAGAAGTCACACATGCAAGGTGTCACTGATGCTTTTGGTGTTCCTGTGATGACTGAATTTGTTTTTTCACTATTGTATGTTCTCTTACCTGTGTGCAGGACCAGGGTTATCTGAGCCCGTTGTGTGGCCACACTGCCAGTGTGTCCCGTGATGTCTGGCTCAGCCATCTTTACCTCTGTCCCAACCCTGTCTGTTACTGAAAGCATTCTTTGTTGTGAGCTCTAAAGCAGCAAGCAAGTGCTGAGCACTTTCTCCAAGGGTTGTATGTCTTTTGATGCTGTTTCTCAGTTCCCATTTCATGCTTGCACATTGCTTTTCTATGGGCCACTTGACTGTCACGTGCATGCGGCAGTGCCACAATTGCTTCCATCCCAACTTTCTTTCTCCCATGCATGCTGTTGCCATTGGTCTCTTGTCGTGTTACCTCCAAGCGTGTGCATTGCAGTACATTAGCCCCCTCCTGTCTGCCCTGTGAATTTTGTATGCAGAGCATTGTGGGTGCTGTAGCCTCCTCCCCTCTTGGGTGCTGTTTCCAATGGTACCCATGGATCTGAGTAGCTGGAGCAGAATAGTCAGTAACAACAGCGTGTGCTTTCCTGTGCAGCTGGGCAGCGAACCTCTCTGCTTCCTTGGTACTGATAACTGGGATGCTGTCGCTGTCCAGCAGCTGATTTTAGGCATTGCTTTGCTCTCTCCTTTTGTCCTTTTTCCATCGCAGAGCGTTTGCCGGTGTGTGGACCGGAGAGGTGCCTTGTGTTCACGGCACTGCACGTAGTGCATTGGTAGTGGTCGTGTTCACTGTACTTTATCTGTGAGGGTCGTGAGGCCTTTGGCATTCACCCATTCATTCAGCTACACTTGTGTCATGCCCGGTTGTGTCTTGCTGAGTATGACCATGATCGCTTAAATGCCCTTAATTACCTTTTAGTGTTTTCAGTTTTGATGTTATTATCATCATCATCATCATCATCAGTATTACTGGGTCTTTTTAGGGCCATGTTGTAGCCTGTCCTTATTTCAAGGGGATGTTGTGGCGTGGTCTTCGCTATGTGCAGCTTTAGTGTTGAGGTCTCTGATGCTATCAGTCCTCCTATGGGACTTCATTTCTGTTCCATGCATGCTTTTGTCGCTCAGCTGTCTCATACAGCTGTAATGCCTCCGAGAGGAGCTGGCATGCTAGGCCTCATGGGTGCTCTGCTTAGCGAGGCATTCACTGCCATCGCTTGCTGCATTTCACTCTCTGGAAGCCTGTGTGCCTCAGGGGATGCTGTTCTACTGCTTGTAGAGATATTATTACTCCACTAGAGGCAGCCCGGCTGTCGCCAATAAGGGAAAGTATTCCTCTTCCGATTCCGGGCTTGTAGATTTCAGGAGTGCATTTCTTAGCCTTGGTTCTTTCCCATCTTTACGTTGTAGAACTCAACACTTATTAGTCATCTGGAATAAGGTGTGGACACCTGATTTTTCTCTACAGAGTAGCTTTGATGTGCCCTCCAGTGCCCCTTTGTGGTGCTTGCATTCTGTGTTGCCCCATATTTCACACTGTGACTCATTGAGTGGAGGTGAGTGGCATGGGGGATGTAGGGAGGGCAGCGATGTCTGGATTGTGCCTTCTGGTGTGGGTCCCCTCCTTCACTGTGGTGACCACTGAGTGAGTGAGTGAGTGAGTGAGTGAGTGTCTCCTTGTCCCAAGAGATGGTGCTGTCTTGGCAAGTCACCCAGGTACAATGGATGCAGCGCAGGCCACGGTGCTAAGTGCAATGGGCCGTTTACAGGACCTAAGTATTGAGTCCCAGTCCACACGGTGCTTTCGGGGGAGCTGCTATGTTTGCCCTCCTTTCTCTGCTGAATTGAGATGGCTGTGGGGTCTTGCCTGGTGTTCCTTCAGGTACCAGTCTTGATTCCAAATGCTGTTTGTGCATGTGCATGGCAGCTCCTGACAGAGGAGTGCTCTAATGCAGAGAGGGCAGTTAGCACTGCGTTCTTCTCTTGAGAGGGCAGTTAGCACTGCGTTCTTCTCTTCTTGTCTGTTCTTCCAGGAAAAATGCGTCGCTGGCCTAGGTGGAATTTATAGGAACTTTTGTGTGGTGTGTGGGGTGTGTGTTCAGTTGTACAGGTCAGCCATTGGCTCAAGAGTGAGTGAGGCTGTGTGATTTCACTTCTTTTGCATGGAGCGGTGCTGCAGGCTTTACATGCTTCTTGTTTGCCTAGGGGCTCCCTGCACATGACCTTGAGCGATTCCTTGCACTACCTTTGTGGTGCTTTCAGAGTTCTTGAGGAAGGGCACTCTACAATTGGCATGATGGCTTGTGCATTGTTGATCTTTGTCTTGTTCTTTGTTTTGCCAGGAGTTGAAGGAGATCCTTGTGCTGAGCCTCGGAATGTGCCCCATGTCATTGGATGCCTCTGTGTGTTGCTTTATGGTTTTTGGCGGTCAGTGATACGGGGTCCACCTGTCGTTCACCTGATTTTGGGAACCGCCGTCTGAAGAAGAGCGCCCTTGTTCCTTGCATTTGTCCTGCACTCCTGAAAGCACACATTGTGCCTGCCTGAACGCACACCGGCGTTTCCCGTTGTGGGGGTAAGTGGAGCAGTGTGTTCGGGGAGGGGGGGGGAGAGCTGTGTACACTGTGGCTTCCTACGTCGGTTCCTACCTTCACTGCGGTGAGCAGTGAGTGAGTGATTGAGTGAGTGAGTGTCTGCTTGTCCTTCGCTTTCTCGTAGAGAGTTGTGTGTGTTGTGTTCCACAGACATACCAGAGGTCATTGTCTGGCGTTAGCGGTCGTTGGCCCTTTCCGGACTCCTGCACACTGATGGCTTTGTGCATCCCTTTCGGTTTCCCACCTGTAAAGCACACCTTCCCTCTCAGATTCTTCGGTAAAATTTTGCATCTGCTCCTGAACATCATTGTTTACTAAGTGCTGCCATCTTGTGGCCACTCTAAGAGTTGCTGTCTCTGCATTTTTGACGCGTGGATTTCATTTTTGACCCTCTGCTGCCATCTTGTGGCCATTGTTGGGATGGCTCCCGATTTCGGAAAAGCTTTCCGGTAGCGGTGTTTAGGTGTGGTGCCTGTTTGCAGTTATGCTTTGCGTGTGTTTTTGGTCTTCTGTCGGGTCGTTCTTTTTGCTCATTTGTGTTTCTGATTGCTGCGATTGATTCCTCTGTGCCCTGAAAGATGATTCCTTCGCAGTGCGCTCGTTATGATGCTATGTGCACTGTTTTTTTGGGAGAAGATGATTCGGAGCGCCATGGATCTGTATTGCCGCCTGCTCTTTCGTTTGGGGGTCGCAGGGCATTGTCTGCAGCTTCGTTTTGATGGCGCAATGTGCAATGAGGTGCTAGGCTGCTGTTCCCGCTGATTCCCTTTCTGTATGTCTTTTCTTTGCCTTGCATGGTCTTCGATCCTGCCACTGTTCCTTTTTGCTTTCAGATGCTGTAGGGCAGTGGTTCTCAACCTTTGGCTCGCGGCACCTTTGAGGGGTTGGGTCGAACAACGCTTTCACAGGGGTAGCCTAAGAACATTCGAAAGTGCACATGTGATTCATAGCATTTGCAAAATTACATTGATGAGGTAGCAATGGAGAAATGTGGTTGTGGGTCTCCACAGCATGAGGACGTGTGTCAAAGGCTCGCGGCCTTAGAAAGGTTGAGAGTCACTGCTGTACGGTGCATGCATGCATGTATGCTCACATTTCATTTTCTTTTGGGTCGACATGTTTTCCGTTTAAGTATTTACAGGCAGGAAGGGGCAAGGAGATAGGCTGGAAAATGGATGGCAGGGATGTATTTCATACCTGCCTCCTGCATGGCTCTTCCCAAGGGTCTGTGCTCTCCCTCCTCAAAGGCACCTGAACTAAAATTGATTACCATCTACCTGCCACCCTCACGTCCTCAGCTTGCTGCTGTGTCCATAGAGGTGAGCCTCTTTGTGCTGCATGCTGGGCATTTCCCATTGTAGTAGGTCTGTGTCCTTGCCTCTCCTTTTCCTTGTGTGGTCAGACTCTTGCCATTCTGCCTTGCCCGCCCTTATGTTTGCAATGCAGTGTGTGTGGCAGAGGAATGATTGCGATTCCTTGTATTTTCATTTTGTGCCTTTTTTTCCCTGATGCCTTCATGCCGCTGTTGTGCCTACATATTGCCTTTGTTTTTGCATTTCCAGGTACTGTTTTCTGTGTGGTCCATTTCTATGCTCTGTGTACTGGTGTGCGCCGTGCAGTGTCATTTTTCTGGTTGGTGTGTGGTTATGGTAGGATGCCTTGATGTCTGTGTCATTCCATTAAGGTTCACTAACATCCCATTGACCAGGCTCCTATGTTACGTGTATGCAGACCTTTACGTTGTAGATGTTGCTGTTTGTTCTGGGTCCTTGTCCTGGCATCAAGTGTTTGATCCTGTGGTGTCGATGACCTTTTCCTTGGTTGCATAAGGTTAGCATTTCTGCAGGTCTTTACTGAGGTCTTCATCGTTGACGTCGGTTCATTGCAGTGTGCATGTGTGGAGCAGTGGGTGTCAGAGACCTGCTCCGACATGGGTTACCTGAAAGTAAGAGGTGACGACTGGAAAAAGAAGAGACAGAAAGCGGGAATCGGGAGGACCAATAACAGGGATCCTTCTGAAGGCAAGTTTATTAAGAAGCACTAATGTATTCATAGGTTACTGTTTCTGAGATCACTGCCAGACATGAGCCTCGGCAGATAGCCAAGCATTCACCATTCTTTGCCAAAGTTTACTTTTTATCCTGTGTTTGCCATGCCTTTTTTGTATGCACACTTCTTCCTGAAGGACATCTAATCTGTTTCATAGGTTTTTAACCACGTAAGCTTGCCTGACCCCTAATCTTAGGACACTCTGTTCACTAGTGGCCCAGCTTACAGGGAGACTATTAGTGAGAGACCCTTTTCAAGGCCCTTCTTTAAGCCTCCCTACAGGGGAGAGCCTGCAAGCTTCCCACAATTCCCCCTTCTTTATTATAAATGGTCAAATATTTGACTTCTTTGTTGGTGCAGCTGCACCTGTTTCACATTAATCATACTTTTAGTGCACTGTACCACAAGTAATCGGCAGCCAAGCAACAGGACAAGAATTACAATCAAAATGCATATAGCCATGATTCCCAGATATGACACATGTCGTCCTAGATCTTCGATGGAAGGGAGCTGATCTCTTAAGCTAGAAATAACTTGCTCAGCTTCTTTAGAAATATCTATATAGCTTCTAGGATTCTCTATCATATCTTTAATTTCCTTCTGTGATTCTTGTTGGTTAACAGATGTTTTAGTATTGTGCCATATGCCATTTCAATGGTTTTGTATTTGTGACCAATTATATATGCTGTTGTTATACATGTAAGGAGTGACAGAGATATAATGATATTTGCTATGACATTGTAAGCTACTCTTTGTTTCTAGGCTAGAAAGTTCTCCAATAACTCTCACTACATCATATAAGGTATGAAGTCACTGTTCTATCTTTTGATCCCAATCTTCCTGTGTTTCCAGTGTGTGACTGACATTACAAGATAAGGAATTAATAGAAACTGCAGTTTGTTTACTGGCTGATAAAGAAGCAGCAGCTGTAGCTGCAGTAGCTATCATAGTTATTAAAGCTACCATACCAGCTATTAGCATACCCACAAATCTCTTACTCTGGCTAAGCTGATTTTTAACATCTTGTATAAGGGCCATGGCAACATTATGATACCTGTTTTCAGTTAAATTAACAGGTACAAACAGAAAAGCAGGCTGTTCTGAAATTAGTACATCATTCTGAGTATTATTAATACAATTAGTGAGAATGGAATTATGACAGGATGCATTGAAAACTCCGGTGTTACTATTCTTGTTAATACTTATAGATCCTATGAGTAAACCTTAAGGCTCAGGAACGCAGGAAGCAACACTAACATTCCAACTATTTCCCCTTGCCCTTATTATGCCAGTAGTAGGAGAAGAAGTGATGTTCACTCCATTAATTGTAGCATGGCTTAAACTACTTGCCAGCTTCCATAAGTCTGTTTGCCAAGTCTTATTATTTCCAGTCCATATTCCAGCGACTAAGTTCTGTGGTGTTCATTGGTCTGAGAAATGTGACCATTCCCAAAGGATTTTATTACATACAGTCTCGTTGATGTGACAAGTGCGCCAGCTCAGTCTCCCAGCATTCCGAGATATCTGGCGTTTGCAAGGTGGCATTTGTTGAGGAGGTTGGCCAGACCCCCTCATCGAACAGTTAAAAGGTGGATATAGCATGTCTTTCCCCCCATGTATTCCCTTTGATGAATTCTTATCATCATCATCCACTCTCTGTAGCTGCGTGCAATATTCTGTATTGTTCTGAGTAGAACAAATGAGATAATGCATACTGAGGTCAGTACAATTAAGGTTGTCCACTTGTATAGGCCAAAATATGATCTGATGGCTGTATGCCCATACCCTTAGTGTCATTAGTGTGCACAAGCACTCTGTCATCATCCCAAGTCATTGGATATAGTGCTGGAGGATGTGGAACAGAAATCCAATGTTCATGTCCTTGTGCAGGAACAAAAGGAAAAAAGACAATCCAGATCACTTAAAGCAACTTTGCACCTGTAGGTAGGAATCGATGGATTATGTCCTCTATGTCAGCGTGTTTGTAGTGTCATCCGCTGAATTCTCCTTCGTAACTTGGCAACCCGGTTTTTGTGCATGTCTCCCACGCCGTTCAGGTAACCACCGTGGAGGTGGTGAATCTGTGGGATAAGCACAGACATAACCTCTTCCCCAAATCAGAACTGGGTCAAAGCCATGAAATTCATTAGTTAAAGGATCTCTCCAGTATGCCATTGGTTGTTCCTGACATGTAGGGTTCCCAAAGCGATCTGCGGCAGAATGTCCATTATTGTCTACCATTACAAAATTTAGAAGACAAAGTGTATGAGACAGTAATGCGGTTGGAGATTGATATTCCATCTCCCCCTTTTTTATTTTACACAATTCATTCTTCAAGGTTAAGTGAGCCCTTTCCATTATTCCTTGTCCTTGGGGATTATATGGAATGCCTGTCTTGAGAGAAATGTTAAGTACAGAACAAAACTGTTTAAATGATTTAATAGTATGTGTAGGGTCTTTATATGTCTTTATGTATTTAGGAATGCCCAGGACTGAAAAACAAGAGAGAAAATGTGTCTGCACGGCACGAGTAGTTTCAGAGTCTGTGCACGTAGCCCATAACAATCCAGAAAAAGTGTCAATAGTACCATGCACATGTTTTATTTTCCCAAAAGAGGAAACGTGTTATATCCATTTGCCATTAATCATTACGCCTCAAACCTTGGGGATTTACCCCTAAATGAGGAACGGGCAGAAATCGTGCACATTGAGTGCATCTTTTCACTATGTCACGTGCAGCTTCAGGAGAAATTTCAAAATGTAGCCTCAGGGCTCCAGAGGATTGATTATGTAGCTGATGAGAGGCTTCTGCCTGTAAATATAGAAATACGAGCAACATGCATTGTTTTAATGAGAAAATCAGCATGAGAATTCCCCAAAGATAAAGGTCCAGGTAAATTCATATGACCTCGAAGGTGTCCAATAAAACAAGGGTTTTTATGGTTGTGTGTTAATTGTTGTGACTGTAAAAACAATGAATGGATAGTATTGTTATCAGCACGAATAAATGGTGCACGCTCTAAATGGTGTAAGACATTAACTGCATATTGACTATCGGAATAAATGTTTTAAGGTTCATTATGTAAAAGAAAACATTGCATAACTGCAAATAGTTCTCTTTGTTGGGCAGATTTATATGTTGCTTGCCAAACGTGATCAGTATCCTCTGTGGATACTGCAGCTTCTACAGTGGAAGATCCATCAGTAAAAGCAGTTCGTGCAGTAGAGATGTTTATTTTCTTAGGAAAAAATAAATGCTTTAGTACTTGCAAATTGAAGTAACCCATTGTTAGGTAAGTGAAAACTTACTGTACCCATAAAATTAGCAAGGGCCAAAGGAAACTCATTGGTACAATACAGTAACCATTCAGTTTGTTCTGCTGCGTAAGGGACTACAATTTCATCATGATCTTTCCCTAGATGTGACACACTTACTTTCCTACCACTCTGAATTCTTTGAACAACTAAAAAATAATAAGCATCTAAACTACGGGAAGGAGACGTGTGACCATGGATTCAATACAAAAGTCCTTGTTGGTACACTAATCCGGTAGGAGTATGTGGAGTAGCTAAGATAATTAACTTCCAAGGATGAGAATAAGCACAGTAAGAAAGCTGAGCTTGTGAAAGAGCTTCATTAACTATTTTAAGACCTTGAAAAGCTTGAGGTGTCTGTCAGCTTTCGAGGTGAAGCAGGATCAGCATCCCCTTGTAAAATTTCAAACTGAGGATGCAATTGGGCTGTGGTTATGCGTAAGGAAGGACGTATCCAATTAATATCTCCAAGCAATTTTTGAAAATCACTAAGAGTTTTCAAATGTTCTGTTTGAATTGCAATCTATTGAGGTTTCCATTCCTTAGGGTATAAGGAGAAACCTATATAATTAAAAGTTTCTTGGGTTTGTGCTTTATCATCTGCTATCAATGATCCAAATTGTTTTGGAGGGCTTTGTAAGGCCCCATAGCATTTGTAACAGTGTACTGGAAAGAATGGGCTAGCACAATGTCATCCGTGTGATCTATGGAAAACAGGTTACTGAGCTTTGACTGGAGCGATGGCTAGAGCTACATGATTTTTGACATAAAGTAGGGCTGTGGCTAGGGTGGGTTCTCTGGAGGAGGGGGCAGCATCAAGTCTGCTGCCTCCGGTAGAGCAGTAGGATTCAAGTCTTTCTCCTCTTCCAACCTTTTCCCCTGTACCAGACCCACAGAGCATTGATGTCCCTCATGTCTTGGATCTAAGCAATTGTAATTAAATTCCACAGGGAGAAGGTGTCCACCGGGACCTTCTCTGGCCCGTGGGCAGAATAGTAATCCTGTAGATTTTTTCCCACTCTTCCATGTTTCACCATCTAGTGTCCCTTCTTCATGATTAACTGCCAATATCCTCCCTCCAGTTCCTCAGTCCAGTTGCTTGTCTCCCTTTTCTATTGTGAGACAGAGGAAGACAATTTATGCAGAAGGGAGAAACAGAAATAGTGGGAGTTTCAAAGAAAAATGCAGATGACTGCTGTGGTAGTGCCCCCTTTCGAAGCCTGACATCCAACCTGTGGAGAAGAATGACTCTTAGTCAGCCTGGAAAGATAAGGGTGTGTAGGGAGATTTCTGGTGAACTGGAAGCCTGGATGGCCACCTGAAAGAAAACATCTTCAATCCAGTTACAGATGCTAAAATATAACAATATTTTAATGATGGCTCTGGCCCCAGTTCAGCCTTAGATGGCTCACGTTGGAATATGATGTCACGGGCAGGGACAGGGTCTGTGAATCTCTCTGCCCTGCAGAGCTGTAAGCCCTGACCCTGGAAGTTTCCAACCACCAAAAGGGATAAGAAAGCCAGAGATAAAAGTTCTGTGTACTTAGAAATGTTGAAAATTTATGCCTAGGACTTTACAATTTAATATAGCAAATTCACAAGGGTGAAGGCGTCCATAGAGACCCAATATCTCTTACCCCTCCTTTTAAAAATTAAGAGAAATTTTTAATCATGCATTCAAAAGGACTGAGATGACCTTTCTTTGAGTTTTCCTGTCCCATTTTTCTTGTCCTAATTCTATAAACTGTTATACAAATGCCAATTCCAAAAGCAATCCAGAACATCACAAAGCACACTTCTCCTAGTAATCAGCATCCAGTCAGCCGCGGGTTCTCATGCATGCCTTTCTCATGCACTCACACAACCGAAAGTTCTTCTTGGTCAGAAGTTAAATGTGAACAGGGAAACTACTGAAACAAAACACAGAAAGTAGACAAAAAGACTAATCAGACCAGAGCAGACCAAACTGGGACCCCAGATGCCTTCACGTTGGGGCCTGGACCGGGAGATTTGGCGGCGTCCCGCTATCTTCTGGTCCTTTAGATTGCGCAGTTGGCTGATCGGATTTCGTGTCAGCAAATACTCCTTCCCCAACATCGCGATAATGAGCAGCTTGCTCCTCAAGGTCTTTCAAATCATTACGGGAAAGCTCATTTCCCTTTCTGAACTTTGTAAGTGATGGATATAACGTAGGTTTACTTTCTGGTACCTTCTCAAGAGCTTTTAAAAACTCTTTACAAGTCTGTGTTTGGCAGACCTTAGTGATGACAGCATTATCTGTCTGAACTCCCTGTTCCATCGAAACCCTCTCAGGGGCAGAGAGCACTGTGGGCTCTTCATACTTTGGAGGGATACAAGTTCTTAATGTGGGAACAGGCGGTAAGGGGCAATTGGCCAGAGACAAATTTGTTGCCGATCGGGTCTGAGTAAGTGTCCCATAAGCAGCTACTTTTCTCCACTTATCTGCCTCACTATCAGTTGCTATGCAGTCTCAAGTAAGAGACCACAAAGCAGAAGCGTCAACAGACACGGCCTCTGGTCCATGACCTTAAAAATAACCATGAATCCTTTAACCTGCTTTCCTCCATGTTTCAATATTAATATTACCTCACTGTGGAAACCAAGGGCACACCTGTCTTACAAATGCAAGAAAATTAGAAAGTTGCTTAGAATCAACATTAATACCACGCATTGACAAAGAGCTATGCAACACTTGAACGAGAAGTTCAGAACTATTAGTTTGCCCCATATTTCTTACTCCCGGTTGACTCAATATCAATGCCGGCAACCACCAAGACTCATGTACTCATGTGATCACTTAATGTGCGCAATCTTGTACCGGTCGGCCCTCTAGTGTTTTCGGATCCCTGTTCTGGGTGCCGCCTGTTTGAGACCCGCTCCTACATGGACAGGGTTACCTGAAAGTAAGAGGCGACGACTGGAAAGAGAAGAGGCAGAAAGCGGGGATCAGGAGTAGCAACAACAGGGATGCTGCTGAAGGCAAGTTTATTAAGAAGCACTAATGTATTTATAGGTTACTGTTTCTGAGATCACTGCCAGGCATGAACCTGGGCGCATAGCCAAGCATTCATCATTCTTTGCAAAACTTTACTTTTCATCCTGTGCTTGATGCGCCTTTCTTGTATGTACAGTTCTTCCTCAAGGACATCTACTCTGTTTCATAGCTTTTTAACCACGTAAGCTTGCCTGACCCCTAAACTTAGGACACTCTGTTCAGAAGTGACCCAGCTTACATGGAGACAATTAGTGAAAGACCCTTTTGAAGGCCGTTCTTTAAGCCTCCCTGCAGGAGAGGCCTTGCAAGCTTCCCAAAAGTGGGTGTGTCATGTATGCTGTGGCCTGGATGTCCCTGCTTGTGGTGTGCGTTGCAGCATGTGTTTTCAGTTCAGAGGAAGGTACCGGCAAGTGGTTGTGGGCTGCCTGCTTGGCCAGTGATGTCGCATTGCATTCGCTTGCCTCCCATCTCAGTGATGGCCTGGTATGCTTGTGTGCAGTTGCGTGCAGGTGCATGTGAGTGGTTTTTCTTCTGTGCCCGGTGAAGTTGAGAAAGCAGACGGTGCACCTGCAGTGCTTCGCAGGATGCTCTTTCTTTCCCTGTGTGGATTGTGATTCCTTGTCTGTTTGCCTTCTTGGAGGACGTTTGCTGCTGTCACCCACAGGCCTGTTTATGACACGTTTGTGTGTGTGCCATGTTGTTCTGGTAATTATTTCCCCTTTTTCTGCCATTGCTCCAGAATAATTTTCTTTTCTTTGGTGGTGTTCTATAGAACGCCTTGTGTGAATGAGTCTCTTCACTCTCTTTTTTTCGCCTTTCCTGCATAAATGCCTGGCCACCATTGGTGTGCCGTGTTCTTGCGGTCTGTGTGTTTGCTTGTGTGCTTAGGGTTCTCAGGCTGGCTGACATAGCTTCTTGATATGTGAAAGGTCATATGTGCAAGGCATCTGCGATGCTATTGGTGTTCGTCCGTTGATTTTCTTTGCCTTCGCCGTATGGTTTGTTCTCTTAGATGTGTGCAGGACCAGGGGTCCTGTCTTTATGTCTTTGTTGCTTTGCTGGTGTTTGTTGCTTTGGTTTTTGCTAACGCTTTTTGCCCCCTTCAGGTTAGATATCTTTTACTTAGAGGGGAGGGGGTGGAAGATGGGAAGTCAGGAAGCCAGACTAGAGAAAAGGAGAAAGGGAGGGAGGCAGGGGGGAAGGAGAGGGGTAGGAGAAGGTAAGAACATAGGAAAATCGAGAATGGAAGGAAGGAAGAGGGAGGGAGGGGGGAGGAGAGAGGGTATGTGGAGGCTACTATGGTGTGGGTGATTGTGTGGGCTTTATCCTTTGACTGCCGCTGTGGCTTTGTTCCTTACCAGTTAGCCGATGTGCAGATTTTTGTTCCACGGCAGCCGGGCTGTGACTACCTTTTTGGCTAGCAATGTGTAGGTGGGGCCAACTTCATGGTTACTTTTGAAAGTGGGAGCTTGGTGGCTGCTTCTCGTGTACATGGATGCATGGTCCGCTGGTGACCAGTGAGCCGGTAAGGAGTTGGCCACTAGCTACTCTGCTATTAGCCAGGAGGTGGGTGAGTGGATAGATGTGACGACTCAGGTGCTTGGTGGCTGTCTCCTACATGTTTGTATGGTGGGTGCTTACCTGGTGGCTAGTTAGCTGGTGGGCAGCTACTTGCTGGTAAGTTCCAGATTGGCTAATTGAGTGACGATCATTTAGGTAGTGAGCTGTTAGGTAATGACTTTTATATTGTGAGTGGTCACCTGACAATTTCTGCCAGCAAACCTTGTGGCTGGTTGTCTGGTAACTAATGCAGTGCTGAGTGTAGAGTTGGTTAGAAGTTGGTGATTGCCTATGCGGTGACTGCTTAGGTGGTGAATATGTGCCTGTTGAATGGATTCTTACTTTCTGCTTGCCTTAACAGTTATCTGGTGACTGCTTACAAGTTGCATGGTTACAGTTTGATGGTTGCTTGTTGCTTGATAAGAAGGTAGGTGGTGAGTGTTTAGGTGACAATTCTGTTGGTTGTTGCTTGAGTGCTGTGCAGTTGCTGGGTGCCTGGTTTGTAGGTGTCTGCCGCCCGGTTACCTGGTGACTACCTGGATGTTGGCTAGTTAAGTAGTGAGTAGCTACGTGGTGACCAAGTACTTGGTGCATGGGTGCCTGTTATTTAGTAAGGTGGTTACTGGTTACCTGGTTAGTAGTAGGTACTTGCCTGGTTACCAGTTACTTGGTTGAATGTTACTTGGTTGCTAGGGAGTTGGTTCCTGGTTACCTGGTTGCTGGTAAGCTGCTCATTACTTTCCTGGTTACTGGTAACCTGGTTAGTGGGTACCTGGTTGCTAGTTAGCTGGTTACTATTTAGCTACATACTAGTTACCTGGTTACTACTTAGTTGCTTAGCGGTTACATGGTTGCTAGTTACCCTGTTGCCAGTTAGTTGGTTAGTCGTTAGCTGATTGATAGTTGCCTGATAATTAGTTCTTCGCTACTTAAATGGTCAATAGCTAGTTGTTACCTAGTTAACTCGTTACTAGTTTAATGGTTACTAGTTGACAAGTCAGTAGTTAACTGATTACTACTTACTTGGTTACTAGTTAACTACTTATCTGTTAGTTGTTAAGTAGTTAACTGGTTACTACTTAGTTGTTAACTAGTTAACTGGTTAATGGTTAGTCGTTAAGTAGTTAACTGGTTACTGGTTACTTTTTAACTATTTAACTGCTTAATGGTTAGTTGTTAACTAGTTAACTGATTACCAGTTAGCTTTAACGTACTTACCTTGTTACCGCTTAACTAGTTATGGCTTAGTTGGTAGCTAGTTGCCCTGTTGCTACCTGAACGGTTACTAGTTAACTGTTTGCTAGTTAGATGGTTACTGCCTACTTGTTAACTAGTTAGGTGGCTGCTAGTTAAACTTTTATACTTACTTAGCTGGTTCCTTTTTAGTTGTTAGGTAGTTACTTGGTTGCTAGTTAGTTGGTTGCTAGTTAGTTGTCTGCTAGTTAGTTGTCTGCTAGTTAGCTGGTAGCTAGTTAGCTGGTTGTTGGTTAGTTGGTGACTATTTGGTTGCCGGTTTGTTGGTTACTAGTTAACGGGATAGGGTTAGGGTTAGGGTTAGGGTTAGGGTTAGGGTCAGGGTTAGGGT
>JAAGEH010000548.1:0-11243 GCA_011751065.1 Lasiurus cinereus
CAATCAGGAGTGAGTATGCAAATTAACCCAACCAAGATGGCTGTGGCCACAGAGAAAGCAGGAGGCTTGGGTTTCCTGGCAATGGAGGAAGCCAAGCTTTCCACATGCCTTGGCAGGCCCAGGCTTCCACTCAAGACTACAAAGTTTTAATTATAGAAGATAAATAAATTGCAACAAAATGGCAGCAGCCATAAAGATAGAGAGAGCAGGAGGCTTGAGTTGCCCCCAGTGATGGAGGAAGCCAAGTTTCCGCAGCCCTGGCCTGCATTGGCCTCTGCTTAAGGCTACAGAGTTTCAATTATAAAACATAAATAAATCCCAACAAAAATGGCTACAGCCTTGAGACAAGCAGGAGGCTTGGCTCCGCTCAAAGCTACAAAATTTCAGTTATAGAAGATAAATAAATCCCAGATACCAGGGCCTCTGCTTGGGTTGCTGGGGTTGTGGCCATCCTGTAAACCACCACAGCCCCCCCCCAGGCTGTCCCATGCCCCAGGAGAACCCCCACCCTGATCTGGGACACCCTTCAGGGCAAACCAGCTGGCCCCCACCCATGCGCCAGGCCTTTATCCTATACAATCCTATCTAATAAAATAATAATATGCAAATTGACCATCACTCCAACACACAAGATTGCTGCCCCTATGTGGTCAAACATACCTGTCCCCATTTGGACGCAAGAGGGCCAGCAGGGGAGGCAGATGGGGGTGATCAAGCCTGTAGGGGAGGGCAGTTAGGGGTGACCAGGCTGACACAGGAGGAAAGTTGGGGGCAACTGGGCCTCCAAGGAAGGGCAGTTGGGGGGGACCTGGGCCTGAAGGGGAGAGCAATTAGGGGTGACCGGGCCTGCAGGGCAGGGCAGTTAGGGGCAAACAGGCTGTCAGGAGAGCAGTTAGGCATCAATCAGGCTGGCAGAGAGTGCTTAGGGGGTGATCAGGCTGGCAGGCAGAAGTGCTTAAGGGCAATTAGGAAGGCAGGCAGGCGAGCAGTTGGGAGCCAGCAGTCCTAGATTGTGAGTGGACTGGGCCTAAACGGGCAGTCGGACATCCTTTTGGAGGTTCCCAGATTGGAGAGGGTGCAGGCTGGGCTGAGGAACACCCCCCCCCCCATGCACGAGTTTTGTGTACCGGGCCTCTAGTTAAATATATTTTATGAAATATGACTAAGTGATTTGGGCATATAATTCAGAAGTAGTTCAGGGAATTTAGTGACATTGCTATACTAAACTTTTTCTAGTATTTATGTGAATAAAGTTTCTTAGCTCTTATATATACCAAAAAATATATATATAAGAGGGATAGAATTGAACCTAGTCTTATTTTGCTAAAAAACAATATTAATGAGAGATGCACAAATTAATTGAGAACTTATTCTTATGCAATGCATTGAGATGAGTAGAATTTTATTTTAGGTGTAGTTCTTTTTATCAAATGTATATTTATATCATTTCAAACTATTGTGTAATATAGTAGTGATATTTATAATTCAGTCCTGAAGAAAACATAAAAGAATTTTAAAAATTTTATTTCAATTCATGTATATATATTTTATATAACTTAATTATAGTTACTCAAGTATAAAAATATTATAATAAAAATCTCAAGGTGAGGCAGAATGAATATATAAGGTGAAGAAAAGAAACAGGGACTACATATACTTAAAGTAAATAATGATAATAAATAATAATTTAACAGTTTTTATTTTATTCATAATATGTGGGAAATTGTATCCCTTGTACCTAGTTATACATATGACCAAAAATCAACATTAAAATGTATAAAGAAGCATACTGTTGTTTAAAATTGTTTTGGAGAATGAGAGTAAAAACATGCAAATATTACTTAAGACTTCACTGCTTCTCTCAGACATCATCTGAAATCAACCAGTGGGAAAACCTTAAATTTATATAGTGAGACAAAGAAAGAATGAAAAAGCATTATGCTCAGCTATCTCCTCTCGTTTTTCTTTGGCTAACCCATTGAATTCAGTATTTTTCCTAAGATGCCTTTCTAATAACTTTTTTGACTTCTGAATTTTGATCTCTAAAGTTTTCAAAATGATCTTCTAATCACATTTTTCAAATACAACAAAATTCTGCTTGGTTTGGTAATAATTTACTATTGAAGCTGAAATCTAAGGATTTAAATGACTTCTTTTCTATCAAAGGAACCAAAATATTTTTGGCTGTCAAACTCAGAGGCTATATCTTATAAGGGTATTTGAGGCTCTCCAGGGTAGAATATTGCTGGAGCTCTGCTAAAGATTGAATGTCCCTCTGAAATTATTATGTTGAAACCAAACTTCCAATGAGATGGCATTTGGGGGTAGGGCCTTTAGAAGGTGATTAAACTATGAGGTTAGTGCCTCATAAATGGCATTCGTGCCCTGATAAGGGGCTAAAGAGCCCTTCTACTATGTGAGGGCACGTAAAAATGAGAGCTGTCTCTGAATGAGGAAGTGAGTTATCACTAAACACTGAATCTTTCCATTCCTTGATTTTAGACTTCCCAGACTCCAGAACTGTGAGAATTAAATGGTTTTTGTTAAGCCACTCAGTGTATGGTATTCTTATTACAGAAAACAAGTTATTTTGTCATGTCTATAGAAAAATTTCTTCATGAATGTGGATTTTGATGCCTGCCTTTTTCTCTTTGGAGACCACCTTTCAAATTGTTCTACAGAGGAAAGCCAAGAGCCAAGTTATCTCATCTTTAGCTTGGGCCAAAGAAAATTTTCAATTTATTGTGTTTCTCAGTAAGATTTGCCAGAGAATCAGACCATATATACTGATTACTCTTATAACAACTAGAAAAATGCAACAAAATAATTCATAAATTATGCAAATACCTGTACTTTAGGTCATGCTGCTTTACTGGTCTTGCTCAGATTTGTATTTGGGTTGGTATGCTAGGTGCTATCCAGAAAAGAATGCATTCCTACTCTTTCAAATCCAGTAACTGGCCAGTATGTACTGATTTCCATAATCTTTTAGTAGAGAGGGTAGAATAAGTGACTTTTAGAAAACAATCAGGCAAAAGACTTTGTTGACAATTCAGGATCTGATTTCTGCTCAGGAATATTTTATCATAATAATAATTTCAAGATGTAAATTAGTGATTTTCCAATGAAGATAGTACATGTAAACAAAAAATATATTCTTCATGGTATCTGAATTAAATATATGTATGATGTGAATACTTAAAATATTTTTAGATACAAATGGAAATGTATCTAAACTATTATTTGATTAAAACTAGTATTGGAATTAGTGAGGTGTCATATTAGCACACCAAATACAGTAGGGGTAAAATAAAGGAAATTTGAATAGGTGAAAGTATATATGGAGATCAAAATATTATTATATCTCAAAGTATTTCAGAGAAATATGAAATGTAATAGAGATTCTAGAATGTTGAAAATATGAAGGTTAAATTGAACAATCTAAATCTCAATATAGTTACATGATAAGGTTGGGACCAAATTGATCAGGAGAGGCAGCCAATGAAATGAAGATGGGAAGGATGAAGAGAAATTTAGGACAGATGGCACATGTATATCATTCTGTAATATTTTTTTCATATGTATAAGAAAGCTATATGCAAACATTTATTATTTTATTCTTTATAGTATCAGCTACACACATTCATGTATAAACATAATGAAAATCAGATAAATAGATGAAAAAGTTTAAAACACTCAGAGTAATTGTCATTTAAATCTTGATGTTTATTTCAGCTCATTGTTATGCCTACATATGTATACATTGCTTTAAACAAAAATTTACTGCATATCTTGTTTTAAAACTTTTTTTAAAAGATAAGATTTAAAACACACTTTGATAGTATCTGATTTCAAGATGGCTGCAGAGTAGATGGAAGCTACAGTCATCTCTTCCTGACACCAAAATAGATTTAGGGCTCCACTATGGAGAAATCAACATGAATGACCAAGTGAAGGACAGCTGAACAGGTATAGTATCTCCAAGTATTTATAGAAGAAGCTACCTAGAGACTGATAGGAAGGGTGGAAACTCAGAGAGGGCTGGGTCTTATATCTATATGAGAAACTGGAAGGATATTTCAGAGGCAAAAGTTCCACATGAGGAGTATGGGGTGTCAATCCTACTCTTGGACCCCACACCCAGAGCATAAGGACCAAGAATAGGATCCTGCATCTGGCAGTGAAAATCAGTGGTCTCTCTCTGTCTCCTGGGAAGAGGTGGGATGCCAGATGCTCTCCTAAAGGGCCAATATAAAGGATCTAGCCCTAGGGCACTCACCTGGGGTTCAAATAAAGGGAAGTTGACTCAGAGTATGTGGAAGTTATGAAGAGCACATCTGGGTGGTTTGGTCCCAAAGAGAGAATGGACCACAAATGTACCAATAGCATCCAAGACTCAACTACAACAAGAGAAGTCACATAACTTACACAAGAAACATTTCTAGAGCACCTTCGTTGGGTGATCTAGAAGATTACACCACTGAGACTTACAAGGCACCTACATCAGAAATCCCTCATTATAAGCTTGGGTATCATAGCAGATCAACCTAATACACAGAATTAAACACAAAAAAGAAGACACAATGGGGAGACAGAGAAATGTGTCTCAAATGAAATAAGAGAAATCCCAAGAAAAATAAATAAATGAAATGGAAGCAGCAGATACCAGATGCATAGTTTAAAACAATAATTATAAGGATGCTCAAGAACCTTAGGGGAAGAATTGATACTCTCTGTTGGAATTTAGAGATAGTAAGCATTAAAAAAGACATAGGGACCATAAAAAAGAACCAGTCAGAAATGAAAAATACAACCATCTGAAATGAAAAGTACACTAGATGGAATCAACAGCAGGCTAGTGGAAGCAGAGAATCTAATTAGAAATTTAGAGGACAAGATAAAAAAGTAAGCACCCATGCAGAGCAACAATAACAAAAAATAGAATTTAAAAAATGAGGAAAGACTAAGGGACCTCTGTGACAGCACCAAGCATAGCAACTTCTGCATCATAGAGGTACCAGGAAAAGAGAATGAGCAAGGGATTGAGAACCTATTTTGAAGAAATAATAGCCAAAAACTTCCCTAACCTGATAAAGGAAAAAGTCATAGAAGTTCAAGAGCACAGAGTCCTTATCAAGAAGAACCCAAAGAGGCCCACAGCAAGACACATCATAATTTAAATAAAAAAGCTTAAAGACTAAGAGAGAATCTTAAAAATAGCAAGAGAAAGACATATAGTAACCTACAAGAAAGCTACCATACGTTGTCAGCTGGTTTCTCAACAAAACACTTCAGGCCAGAAGGGATTTGCATGAAATATTTAGTTATAAAAAGCAGGTACCTTCAATCAACACTACTCTAAACTGGAAGGCTATCACTTAAAATTGAAGGCAAGCATAACCAATGGACACAGACAAGGAGGCAAAGAGTAAGGGCATGTGCTGGGGGGTTGAGGCAGCTGGGGAGTGATCAATGAGGGGAAAGGAGACTTATGTAATACTTTAAACAATAAAGAATTTATATTATAAAAATAAAAAATTAAAATTGAAGGTGATATAAAGAGCTTCCCAGAAAACAAACAAAATAACACACAAATTTTTTTTTAAAAGGTACATGAGTTCATTACCACCAAACCAGTGTTGAAAGAAATGTTAAAGGGCCTTTTTTAAGAAGAAAGAAGAAAAAAAATAGAAGAACATAGGTATCAAGAATACAATGGCAATAGGTAAGTACATATCAATAACAACTTTAAAAGTGAATATATTAAATACACCAATCAAAAGACATAGGGTAGCTGATTGAATAAGAAAACATGGCCCATATGTGGGCTGTCTAGAAGGGACCCACGACAGAACAAAATATACATGCAGACAAAGTGAAGAGATAGAAAAATATATTTTAGGCAAACAAACAAACAAACAAAAAACTGGGATAACAGTTCTTACATCAGAAAAAATATACTTCAAAACAAAGGCCATAAAAAGATACAAAGAAGGACATTACATAATACTAGAGGGATCAACCAAACTTATAAAATTACTATAGGCCAACATCCCTGATGAACATGGATGCAAAAAATCCTCAACAAAATGTTAAGAAACTAAATTCAGCAACATCTGAAAAGATCATGCACTATGATCAAGTGAAATTTACTCCAGGGATACAAGTTTAGTTCAAGATTCACAAATCAATGAATGTGACAAATCACATAAACAAAATGAAGAATAAAATCACATGATTATATCAATAGATGCAGAAAAGGCATTGGATAAAATCCAGCACCCATTTATGATAAAAACTCTCAGCAAAGTCAGAAGAAATGAATTATATCTCAACATAACCAATGCCATATATGACAAACCAATAGCCAACCTCATACTCAGTGAACAAAAAGTAAATTATTTTCCTTCAGATCAAGAACAAGACAGGAATGTTCTCTTTCACTACTTTTATTCAACATAGTAATGGAAGTTGTAGCGCCTGCAATAAGACACGAAGAAGATATAAAAGGCATCCAAATTGAAAAAGAGGAAGTGACACTGTCAGTTCTTGCAGAGGACATGATACTGTATATAGAAAACCCTAAATATTTCACCGAAAACTACTAGAACTGATAAATAAAATTGATAAAGTAGCAGGATACTAATTAATATTCAGAAATCAGTGGCATTTTATACACCAACTAGAGGCCCGGTACATGAAATTCATGCACAGGGGTGTGTGTTCCTCAGCCCAGCCTGCACCCTCTCCAATCTGGGACCACTCGAGGGATGTCTGACTGCCTGTTTAGGCCCAATCCAGGTAAGATCAGGTCCCAATGGGCAAACAGACATCCCTCTCACAATCCAGGACTGTTGACCCCCAACTGCTCACCTGCCTGCTTTCCTCATTGCGCCTAACCGCTTCTGCCTGCCAGCCTGATCACCCCCTAAGCACTGTCTGCCAGCCTGATTGATGCCCAACTGCTCCCCTACTAGCCTGTTTGCCCCTAACTGTCTTTCCCTGCAGGCCTGGTCACCCCTAGCTGCCCTCCCCTGCAGGCCTGGTCCCTCCCAACTGCTCTCCCCTGCAGGCCTGGGTGCCCCCCATTTGCCCTTCCTGCAGGCCCAGTCGCCCCCAACTTCCCTCCTGTGCTGGCCTGGTGACCCTGAACTGCCCTTCTTTGCAGGCCTGGTCCCTCCCAACTGCCCTCCCCTGCTGGCCTGATCACTCACAACTGCCCTCCCTTGCAGGCCATCTTCTGGTGGCCATCTTGTGTCCACATGGGGACAGAATCTTTGACCACATGGAGGCAGCCATCTTGTGTTTTGGAATGATGGTTAATCTGTATATTATTCTTTTATTAGATAGGATAGAGGCCTCGTGCATGGGTGAGGGCCAGCTGGTTTGCCCTGAAGGGTGTCCCAGATCAGGGTGAGGGTTCCCCTGGAGTGTGGGGCAGCTAAGGAGAGGGTTCTGTGGTAGTTTTCAGTCTGGACACACACCCCAGCAACCCAAGCAGAGGCCCTGGTATCTGGGATTTATTTAACTTCTCTAATTGAAACTTTGTTGCCTTAAGCAGAGCCAAGACTCCTGCTTGCTCCATGGCCATAGCCATTTTTATTGGGATTTATTTATCTTCTATAATTGAAACTTTGTATTCTTGAGTGAATGCCTGGGCTGGCAAGTGTGTGGGGAAAGCTTGGCTTCTTCCATCTCCAAGGGCAACCTAAGCCTCCTGTTTGATCCGTGGCTGCAACCATCTTGGTTGGGTTAATTTGCATACTCGCTCCTGATTGGCTGGTGTGCATAGCTTTTTAGTGTAGCAGAGTGATGGTTAATTTGCATATTACTCTTTTATTAGATAGGATAATGAACTACCAGAAAGAGAAATAAAAAAAAAACATTTACTATTGCAACAACAACAAGAAATATGGTAACAAAGAATATATTTAATCAAGAAGGTAAAAGACCTGTATTAAAAAAAATTATAGAACACTAAAGAAAGAAAATGGGAAGATTAAAACAAGTGGAAGCATATAGTATATTCATGAATTGCAATAATTAAATAATTAAATGTTCATTCTATCCAATGTAATCTATTTTAACAGAATTTTTATTAAAATACAAATGGCATATTGCATGGATCTAGAAGAAATATTCCAAATATTTAATGGAACCACAAAAGACCATGAATAGCTTCAATAATCTTGAGAGGAACAAAGTTGGAGGTATCACACTACCTGACATCATGCTATACCACAAGGCCATAGTAATAAAAAACAGCATAGCATTAGCATAAGAACAGATATATAGGTGAACAGAATAGAATAGAGAGCCCAGAAATAAACCCAAGTCTTTGTCAATTAATATTTGACAAAGGAGGCAAAAACATACAATGGGGTAAAGACAGACATTTCAATAAATGGTGTTGGGAAATTAGATAGATACATGCAAATAAATGAAGCTAGATCAACTTAGAACATACACAAAAATAAACTCAAAATGAAATAAAGACTTAAATGTAAGTTACAAAACCATAAAACTTCTAGAAGGAAACAGACAATAAAATCTCAGACATTTCTCATAGTATAACTCGTCAAGCAAGGGAAACAGGATAAAATAAACAAATGGGACTACACCAAACTAAAATGCTTTTGCATAGCAAAGGAAATCATCAACAAAATGAAATAACAACACAATGAATGGAAGAACATACAGGGTGCCCCCCAAAAAAAGTGTGTACATGCTTTGGATGATTATAAAGTCAATGTTTATTAACATACAGTTCAGTTTCAAAATTGAAAATAATTTACGTAATGAATATTTTTTTGTCAATGTTCTTTTCAAACTGTTGGCTGTTCTGGTCTAGGCACTACTTATAACATGAAGCAATGGAAGCACAAATATAAAAAATCATTTCATTTGTTATTTGTGTTCCTTCAATTCATTGACTGCTACTGATTTTGTACCTTAAACTTTTTTTTTTATGTATACCCATAAAAAAGTCTAGTCACACTTTAGAATAAATTTTCTTTCTTTAAAGCTCAGCCTGGCTTCACCCATTATTTCAAATCAGTTAAACCTAAAAGGAGTTTACATTAAGCGAGATATCAGCTGTTAAAGTGTGTATATATTTTTGGGACACCCTATATTTGCCAATGATACAACTGATAAGGGGATAATTTCCAAAATATATGAAGAATTTACACAACTCAACACCAAGAAAACAAACAATCCAGTTAAAAATGTACAAAGGATCTTTACAGACACTTATCAAAGAGGAAATACAGATGGCCAAGAGACCTATGAAAAGGTGTTCAATGACACTGATCATTTGAGAGATGTGAATTAAAACCTTGCACCTGTCAGAATGGCTACCATCACCAATTCAACAAATGATAAGTGCTGGTTAGGATGTGGAGAAAAAGGAACCCTAGTAACTGCTGGTGGGATGCAGACTGGTGCAGCCATTATGGAAAACAATATGAAGTTTCCTTAAAAATTAAATATGGCCAAAACCAGTTTGGCTCAATGGATAGTGTGTCGGCCTGCAGACTGAAAGGTCCCAGGTTCGATTCTGGTCAAGGGCACGTACATCGGTTGCGGGCACATCCCTAGTAGAGGGCGTGCAGGAGGCAGCTGATCGATGTCTCTCTCTCATCGATGTTTCTGACTTTCTATCCCTCTCACCTCCTCTCTGTGAAAAATCAATAAAATAAATTAAAAAAAAATAAATATGGAACTGCCATTTGACCCAGTAATCTCACTTCTAAGAATATATCCTAACAGACCCAAACTACCAATCAGAAAGAATGTATATTCATAGCAGCACAATTTACAACAGCTAAGATCTAGAAACAGATCAAGTGCTCATCAGTAGATGAATGGATAAAAATGGTACATTTACATCATGGAATACTATGCAACAGTAAAAAAGAAGAATCTCTTACCCTTTGATACAGCATGGAGGGACCTGGAGAGTATTATGCTAAGTGAAATAAGTCAGTGAGAGAAATGCAAATACCATATGATCCCACTTATAAGTGGAATCTAATGGACCAAATAAACTGGTTCCAAGTTCTCTCTTTGGACCCTCAACCCATCTTCATCTTCCCAGAACTGGGTGATATCTGAGTTGCAAAGATCACCAGATGCTCCTGCTGTCAATGAGCCATGAAGCCAGCTGTATCGCAGGCTGTCCTCAATGGTAGTGCTGGGCCTGGCCTACTAAGAAATTATACCTAGCCCACCATACTCCCTTTCAGTTCCCTCTCCACAGCTTTCCAGATACTACCCAATGCCTCCAGGGTCAGTAATCCCTGGGGAGCAGGTGATAGCCTCAGGGTAGGAGCCCACCCATACCTCACTCAATACTCCTTCAAGGGCAACTTCCTGACCCGCCCATGAGTCACCCATGGGGAAATATGTCCATCTCTTACCCCGTTCCTAGGGCATGGAGCGTAGTGTGGGGTCTTCCATGTCCCTCCTGAGATTTGAATAGGGGAAAAAGAGAATATGGGATGGTCTCTGACTCTATACACAATTACTGGTAGCTTCATTTAATTGCAGCTTTCTCTTATACTGCACAAGTACACAGGTAAAAGAGATTTTTTAAATAGAGAAAACAATAAATATTCCCTCATTTATTTTAGAAAAAGTATTTAGTTATAAATTACTTGTAGCACCTCACAATTGTCCTTGACACATTTGTGTGCCAAGCCACGTCAACTAAGAATTGTTTTTCTAATTCTTTACACTATAGGTGTGTGTAGTCCATGGTATAGTATGGGCATGGCCTGGGATCTTACAAGAAATATAGAATCAAAATCAGACCTGCAGTGTCATAATCTTTTTTTTAGTTAAGGACTCCAGGTGATTCATTCTCAGGTTGAAGTTTGAGTACACTCTGGAGGAGTGATTTTCAAAATGCCAAACCTAGACCAGCAGCATCAGCATACTCTTTGAACATGTGAATAATGGAAATCCTCAGGCTTCATCCCCAATTTAATATATTAGAACCTCTTGGGGCATGGCCCAGCAATATTTTTTAACACCCCCCTAGTTGAGTTTGATAAATCTAAAGTTTGAGAATAGTGCTCTAGAGGATGGTCAGAAATGCATGAGTTTTGTTCTTCCATTCCACTATAAGCAGCTCTTGGCAACTATTGCTAATAAATAATGACATTCTTTCTGACTGAATCTGGACATGGCCTCAGTCTTTCTCAAAATAGTGTTCTTGTCAGTCATTACCAATTTTATGG
>JAAGEH010000549.1:0-34055 GCA_011751065.1 Lasiurus cinereus
ATGAGTATTTGTGGCAGCTTTATTTTGTATATCTGTAAACTGGAAACATGACAAATGATCATGGACAGGCAAATGAATAAACAAATTATGGCCTATCCATACAATTGATATTACTCAGCAATAAAAGCAAGGAAGTATTGATACACACAATAACACAGATATTTCTCAAAATAATTATGCTGACTGAAAGGCAAACTAGTGCACATATGGCATAGACCATCTATGTAAAAGTCTAGAAAAAGAAAGCTAATCTATAGTGATAACACATCATCAACTGCCCAGGGAGAAAGTAGGGAGGGACAGGAGGAAACTTAAGGGGGTGATGAATATGCTCATTATCTTGATTGTGAAGATCATTTCATTGGTGCATGCATATGGCAAATTTATCAGACAGGTCAGTTTAGTATGTGAAATTTATGATATGTGAATTATATCTCAGCTGTTAGGAAAATAATGTAAATTTTTGTTTTTGTTATTTTTGCTAATATTATTGACCTTGTATTCTGTGATTATAATGCATTCCTTATTAATTTTTATAATTGCCTTTTAAAATATACACTTTTAGGCAAAAAAAATATTTGCTGATACTAGTAGAAAAAATTTTACTTCTCTTTTTCAATCTTAACTTAAACTCTCCTACCCTTCTGAATTTTCTTTTTCTATTCTTTATTGCACTGTGACCTCCTTTTATTGGTGGAAAGCAATCAAAATCAAAGAATAAATTATACAGTCTTTTGTTATGCCCTTCATTAGTCTTCCTAGTTACATTTAACCATCCAGGTTTATATATATATGATTTATTTATTTATTTACTTACTTATTTATTCATTTATTTTACAGAGAGGAAGGGAGAAGTAGAGAGAATGAGAAACATCGATGAGACACATCGAATGGCTGCCTCCTGCATGCCCCCAATGGGGATGTGCCTGCAACCAAGGTACATGCCCTTGACCAGAATCGAACCAGGTACCCCTCCATCCAGAGGCTGAATTTCTATCCACTGAATCAAACTGGTTATGGCTAAAGTTGTTGTTGTAGTTTTCTTTTTTTCCCCATGTGTAGTTGTCTATTGAACAAGTTATATGTTTTTTTCTTTTATCTGTTAATGTATTAAATTACATTTCTTAGTTTTCAAATGCTGAATCAACCTTGAATACCTGAAAATCCTACTTAATACTGATCTTTAAAAATATTGATGTATTCAATTCACTTATATTTGGTGAATAAATGATACAGCACTCTCATATAACAGGTTTTGATTAATTACTTTAAAATCCTTCTATCTTTATTCCATGCTAATCTGGTACAGGCACTTTTAGGCATTTGTATGTAACATATTTAACAATGGAAGTGGCTTTTTTATTTTAACTCATTTTTTAATAAATGTGTTATATTATAATCAGATAATATGTACAATATTTTAAGGTGCCTCAAGTAATAAGCCGTATAGCTGAGACTAGGAGCATAGCTGTCTGGCTCTAGATTCTTTTGTTGTTATTATTACTCAGTGGAAGATATTTCTTTCATAGATTTTTTTTGAGGTAGTTGGAGGGGTTTGGAAAAGAGAGAGAAACATAGATGAGAGAGAGACACATGGATTGGTTGCCTCTCTCAGATGCCCTGCTAGGGGTTGGGAATGGAATTTGCAATCCAGGTGTGTGGGCCGGAGAGTGGTCAAATCTGAACACTTGAGGGCTGACACTCTTACCACTGAGATCAGCTGGGCAATGCTAGCTCTAGATTCTTAAGACTAAGCTATCATGTTCATTTTAGAGTTTATTTTCCTTCTTTGGAGACAGGAACACAGAAACGTGACAGAAGCTGAATTTCCAAAATGAGAACAATTAAAGTGTGTGAATAAAGCCAGCCACCGACAGGTTTGTATATACTTCACTAAGTATGAAAGCTCTGTTTAGGGAAGTTGGAAGAATGATGTAATAGTGCCCCAGATATTGGTCTGTGGCTCTAGCTCAGTCATTCTGCATGTTATTACCACCTAAGTATCTTAAAAACAACAACAACAACAACAACAACAACAAAACAACAACAACAACAATCAAAACCTGTTACTAGGTTCTAATATAGAAAACTGAATTGCAACCTTGGGGCAGGAACATGGGCACAGGTAACTAACTGTAGAGTTCTCCAGGTGCTTCTCATAGCCACCTAGGCTTCCAAACTACAGAGGTTCCAGACTTATTTGTAAATTGTAGTTTCCGATACTCTCTTTTTAAAAATATATTTTTATTGATTTTTTACAGAGAGGAAGGGAAAGGCATAGAAAGTTAGAAACATTGATGTGAGAGAAATAGTGATCAGCTGCCGCCTGTACACACCCTAATGGGGATGTGCCTGCAAGCAAGGTACATGCCCTTGACTCGAACCAAACCTGGGACCTTTCAGTCCACAGGCCATCACTATCCACTGAGCCAAACTGGTCAAGGTCTGAAATTCTTTTCCTGGTTTATATCCTGATCCTACACAGGTCCCTGGGTTAGAAGACTTCATGTCTTATATATTTTAGGATTTAAAACATATAGATTATTTTCTCCCCTCC
This sequence comes from Lasiurus cinereus, assembly GCA_011751065.1. Lineage (NCBI taxonomy): Eukaryota > Metazoa > Chordata > Mammalia > Chiroptera > Vespertilionidae > Lasiurus > Lasiurus cinereus. The sequence continues at coordinate 2,558 of JAAGEH010000549.1, forward strand.
CCATTTCATTATGTTCATCAGATAAAATTGCCCTCTAAACTTCCTACTGTAGGAATAACTTCAATCGCCTCTTTGTGTGGGTACTTCTCAGTCACTGCCTGGACATATGACCCCGTGTGTCTTATCTCTCCTGATATTTGTCTTCCTATAGCAGTATTGAAATACACTGATCAACATAGAGAGCTGGCTGAGGCTGCACAGGTAAACAAGACATCCACAGTCTCCCTGTGCACTGTGTCTTCTTGAGGTGGGTAACTTGAGAAAGTGTCTTGGCTTCCTTTCCTGATCAACAGCAAGTACATTACTTGCAGGTTGTATGGTGGCTGTAGTCTGGGCACCTACAGTAGACAACTAAGAAATGTATCTCTCTTGCAAAGATGTTTCTCTCTCTCTCCCTCATTTTTTCCCCTCCCTCCCTTGTCCCCACACTCATTACTCCTGTTCAACACAGTACTGGAAGTGCTAGGCATAGCAATTAGACAAGTAGAAAAAATAACAGGCATCCAAATTGGAAAAAGAAGTAAAACTGTTATTATTTGCAGATGACATGATATTGTACATTAAAAAGCATAAGAACTCCATCAAAAACTATTAGATTTAATAAATTAATTTCGCTTTGTAGTAGAATACAAAATTAACACCCAGAAATCTATGCTTTTTTATCGACCAACTAGCGGCCCAGTGCATGAAATTCATGCATGGTATTCATGGGTTCCCTCAGCCCAGCCTGTACCCTCTCTCACAATCCAGAACTGCTGGCTCCTAACTTCTCACCTGCCTGCCTGCCTGATTGCCCCTAAGTGCCCCCTCCCGCCAGTCTGGTTGCCCCTAACTGCCCCCTTGCTGGCCTAGTCATCCCAATTGCCCCTCTCTGCTGACCTGGTCACCCCTAAGTTCCCCATCATCTGGCCTGGTCACCTCTAACTGCTCCCTCTGGCAGCCTGGTTTCCCCTAATATAACCCCTGCCGGCCTGGTCAATCCCAGTGGCCCCCATGCAAGCCTGGTCAACTGCAACTACCCCACCCTGTTGGCCTGGTTGCCCCAAGCGTCTTGCTGTTCTATCATTATTGTTACTGTGACGGTGTCCTGGACAATTCACATAATTTTCTATTATTAGTATACACTGAATGGCCCAATTTTTATGATCTCTGAACACATAATAATCTGGCCACTCAGTGTATTTGTATCTCAAATGGGTATGGCCAATATCATAATCAATAGGCATACTCAATGGACCAAAAGTATTCTAGACCTTTGGTAGAGATCAACAACCTAGTTTCTCTGAGCTTTCTATCAGCCAGTGCAAAGGGGAAAACTGAGTAGGAGCACGATATATAGTATCTTTAATATCAAATAAATGAGTTATTCAAGAGAAGTACAATGAGTGGGCAGATTATTATGCATTCAGAGATCATAATAATCAGGCCACTCAGTATAGATAATGAACTTACAGAAAGAGAAATTACCTTAAAAAATCCCATTTACATTACAACAAAATAATTAAGATATATAAGAATAAATTTAATTAAGTAGGTGAAAGACATGTATACAGAAAACTACAGGACTTGAAAAAAGAGCCAGAAGAAGACAAACAAGTGGAAGAATATACCATGTTCATGGATTGGTAGAATAATTAAAGTGTCCGTAATACCCAAAAGAACACTGTAGATTCAATGCAATCCACATTAAAATACAAATGGCATATTCCACAGACCAACAACAAATGCTCCAAAAATTCATATGGAATGAAAAAAGACCCTGGATAGCTGCAGCAATCCTAAGAAAGAAGAACTAAGTGAGAGGGATCTCAAAAACAGTTATTAAGCTATATTACAAAGCCACTGCTCTCAAAACTGCTTAGTACTGATGCAAGATCAGACACAGACTAATGGAACATAACAGAGAACCCATAAATCAACCCAAGCATGTATGCTCAATTAATATTTGATAAAGGAGGCAAGAACATACAACGGAGTCAAGGCAGGCTTCAATAAATTGTGTTAGGAAAATAGGACAGATGTATGCAAAAAAAAAATGAAACTAGATCACCAACTTACACCACACACTAACATAAACTCTAATGGATAATGGACTTAAATGTCAGATGAAAAACCATAAAAATTTTAGAGAAAACCACAGGCAGCAAAATAATAGACATATGTTATATCAATATCTTTACTAATACAGCTCCTAGGACATCGCAACAGGAGAAAATAAACAAATAGGACTATAACAAAATAAAAAGCTTTACCATTGCAAAAGGAACTATCAACAAAACAACTAGAAAGCCCTTTGCATGGGAGAACATATATGCCATTGTTATCTCTGATAAGGGTTTAATCTCCAAAATTTATAGGGAACTCATACAACTTAATGAAAGTAAGGTAAACAATCCAATAAAAAAATGGCCAAAAGAGCTAAATAGACACTTTTAGAAAGAGGACATACACAAGAGTTATGAAAACATGCTCAAAGTCACTAATCATTTGAGCGATGCCAACTAAAAGAGTTACCATCTCACCCCTGTCAGAGTGGCTTTCATGAAGAAGTCAACAAACATTAAGTGCAGGCGAGGATGCGGAGAAAAAGGAACCCTTGTGCATTGCTGGTGGGAATGCAGACTGGTGCAGCTACTGAGGAAAACAGTATGGAGTTTCCTCAACAAATTATAAATGGTAATCCCATTTGATCCAGTAAACCTACTTCTAAGAATATATTTCAAGAAAACAGAAACAAAAACCAGAAAGAACATATGCATCTCTCCGTTCGTAGTAGCACAATTTATAATAGCTAAGATTTGGAAACAGCCTAAGTGCCCATTAGCTGATGAGTGAATTAAAAAACCATGATACATCTATATAATGTAATACTATGCTGCTGTAAAAAAGAAGTAACTCTTATCAATTGCAACAGATGGACCTGGAGAGCATCATGCTAAGTGAAATAAGCCAGTTGGATAAAGAAAAATACCATATGATCTCACTCATTTGTGGAATATAATGAACAACATAAACTGATGAACAAAAGGAGATCCCGAGACAGAGATGCATTGAACTGACTGTCAAACATTAAAGGGAAGGCAAAGTAGGGGATGCAGAAGAAATCAACCAAAGGACTTGCATGCATAAGAAGCTTTACCAAAGGACACAAACACTAGGGAGGTGAGGGCATGTGCTGGGGTGTGAATGGCCTAGGAGAGGTTAACGTGGGAAAAGTGACATATATAATACTTTAATAAATAAAGAATTACAAAAACCTTTACAAGAAATTACAGAAAGTTACATTGTTAGAAGGAAAAGTTAGCTTTCTAGGTATTCATATTTGGTTTACCTAAGTCTTATCTAAGCCATCAAAGACCTGAAGGTGCAGAGTACATCTTACTCTCCCTTATAATTTCCTATTAAAAGCTTACCAAGAATATAAAAAAAGAAACCTTTTGTCCTTTTAACAGAGAGAGAAACCCAAATCGCAATTCTGAATCAGTGTACTTAAATTAATCCATTCCAAACTTAGTTTGACCATACATATAATTTCTTTTTCAGGATTTCTTTTCCATGAATCTTAATCAACACACACAAACTTTCTGCAACTTTCATAAACCTTTTATCTTTTGTTCTATCTTTTTCCTTTGGGAAGCAAACCTGAAACTCTACAATGCATGGGCTGACCCTCTACCACTTCTCAGACTGGCTCTAAATTCCTAAGAATAAAGTTATCATTAAGATTCTAGTGTCCACCCCCTTTTTTTGAGAATGGATCATAGAAATTTGAAACAAGATAAATTCTAAAAGAAAACAAATTTAAATGTGTGAATAGAACTAGCCACCGGTTTTTATTTATTTCCACTAACTCTGAAAGCTCTGGTTTAGAGAAGGAAGAAGATTGATGTAATAGTGTCAGAGATTTCTCGGTGGCTCTAACTCAGTCACTTTCAACTGTAGCTGCAAGTTACCATCATTTGAGAAATTTAAAAAGAACACACACCAGTTACTAGGATCTCATATAGCAAATGGAATCGCAACCTTGGGGAGGAACATGGGAACAGGCAATTTTCAAAGTTCTCCAGGTGCTTCTTATAACTATATATGTTCTCAAACTACAGGGGTTCCAGACCTATTTGCAAATCATAGTTTCTGAAATTCTTTTCCTGACTTATCTCATGATCCTACACAGCTCCCTTGCTTAGCAAGACTCCATGTCTTCCCTATTTTAGGATCTATAGACATACTTATCATTTTATCTCCTCTCTATTCATTATGCCCATCAGATAAAATTGTCCTCTAAACTTCCTGCTGTAGGAATGGCTTTGATGACCTCTCTGTGTGGCAACATCCCAGTCACTGCCAGGACATATGACCCTGTGTGCTTATCTCTCCTGACATTTGTCTTCCTATAGCAGTATTTAAAATACACTGCTCAACATAGAGGAGCTGGCTGAGGCTGCACAGGTAAACAAGACATCCACAGTCTCCCTGTGCACTGTGTCTTCTTGAGGTGGGTAACTTGGACCACACATTATTGTGATTTTTTGTATAGTATTGCTGTCAAAACTGCTCCATCTCTGGTTCTTATAGGAATAATTGTTCCTGGATCTCTGAAGGATAGATTGAGCATTCAAATGGCATATATTCTTAACTGCTCCAGGAGATTGTTCTCTTGACCTTTTTTTTCATATGTATTATTTAACATGTTTACTTTTAATTGATTTGGGTGCAGGAGGAATAAAGGGAATAGTCTTCCCTAATGAAAAGCAAAGGGGTTTAGCCCTGCCCAGTATGACTCAGTGGTTGGAGTGTTATTCCCTGCTACCTTTCCCCACAAAAGGGTCTCAGATTCGATTCCTGGTGATGGGCATGCATCTGGTCCTGGCCTGGCATGTGCAGAAGGCAACCAATAATTATCTCTCACAGTTGTTTCTCTCTCTCACTTTCTCTCACTCTTCCTGCCTCCTTTCCACCCTCCCTTCCATCTTCTCTCCTTGCCTCCATCTCTTCCACTCTCATGGAAAGACAATGAAAAATTATCCTTGGATGAGAATTTAAAAAAAAGAAAGAAAGAAGGTGAAGAGTTTTAACAACTCAGGTGTTATAGCTATTCTTCCTCAAGTTGGAGAATCCAGGAAGTGACTTCCCTTCATTGAATTCTTTATGGGTCTGTGTCATAAATATTCTGGTTTCTTTACAATTTTCTTTACACCATTCTGGTTTCTTTACAACTTTCTTCATTCTGCTTTCTTTACAACTTTCTAAGGAGATCAAATGGCATACTTCTCACTGAATATCAAAGCTATATATATATGATCGTGTTGGCATTTACATTATTCCTGGAGAGTACAGTTTCCAATTCTGGATGGAGCATTTCTCATATCCGAAAAAATTTAGGCAAAATTTGGTGTGATCTAGGAAGAAAATTGGTTGTCCCATATGGTTTAGAATCCTTGAATCAATAAATAAAATAGAAAACAGTGTACATGCCCCTTTAACATTACATTAATGGATTAAAAAATGCCTATGTTGTAAAAGGTAAGAAAGTGTATAGTGAATTTGAATGGTATTGGATAATGAGGCAGGGAAATACACCCTGTTTCCAACCTACAGAGCTGAAGTACTTAAAGGATCCTTTTCTGTTTTGGAGGTCATATTTTCCAATGGAATTTGCTAGAATTTCTCTTTCTGTTCTAATACTTTCAGTTATCGGTTCCAACATCATAAAAGCCTTATGTTACACAAACCCTCTTTGATAACTCTAGGGGCAATTCATCTGCCTTGAAATTGGGAGTTGTTTATTGTGAGGCAACTGCATGGATATTGGAAACAATAATGAATAATCAGCCTCAATTAATTCACTTTATATTAGAATGATGTTAGCAAGTTATTATCTTTCTTGCTCTCCAGTTTCTTTATCTAAAAATATCAGTAACAAAATGATACCTTCAAATGAAGGTTTTTTTGGATTTAAATAATACAATGCTTTTGGAGACAAAGTTAGATCTATTGTAGAATCCAGAATTGTACAGTTTTGGTTAGATGACTTTTCTATCCACAGAAGGCTCACTCATGTCCTGTTGTGTTCTCATTAAAAGAACTGCCTCCATGTCTTCTCACAACAGATGTCAAAATATTGTAGATACCAAGTTAAAGTCTTTGATTTGTGCAGGAACTAAATTGGCTTAATCTTTTGATTTTTATGATATGGGTAGATTACCTCTTATTATTAGGAAGTGGAAAACATTACATTTTATAAATTGTCATAAAACGAATTGTAATATGGAAAATTCTTGCAATGATAATGGTGTTACAAAGGAAAATCCTAAATTATTACCCTCTCCAGAGAAAATATAGAAATTCCAGTAACCCAGGAGCATACATATTCATGCCTATGTTCGTCCTTCTGAATGAGATGTAGAGTACTATACCGTGTGCAAGTACAAGAGATAATTCAATCTTTCATATTCCAGTATACACGTTTCTAACTTTTTCAATTACAGATTATGTATCATAAAATAACCATGTGCATGTGTAATTTTATTAAGAATTACTTTGAATAATAATTTTTGGTTTACAGCAAAACTGAGAGAAAAGTACAGAGATTTCCTATATACCATATCGCCCCCTTCCCCTACACATGCATAGCCTCGTCCATTATCAGTACCGACCACAGAGGTGTATATTTGTTAAGAATGATACAGACACATTGACATGTCATATTCACACAATGTCTATAGTTTACTATTGGTGTTTATAGTCTATGAGTTTGGACAAATATATAATTAGACACATTCATCATTATGGTATTATCTACTTTTAATGCCCTAAAATTCCTGTGGGCTCCACTTATTCATCACTACCTTCCTATCCCTGACAACCACTGCTCTTTTTACTGTCTCCATAACTTTCCCTTTTCCAGAATATCAAATAGTTGGATTTAAACAGTATGAAGCCTTTTCAGATTGACTTCATTCACTTAGTAACATACAGTAAGGTTCCTCCATGATTTTTCATGACTTGATAGCTCTTTTTTTTTTTTTTTTTTAGGTTTCAATAATAGTCCAACAAGTGGGTTTACCACAGTTTATTTATCCATTCACCTAAAGATGGACATTTTGATTGTTCCCATGTTTTGGCAATTATGAATAAAGTTACTATAAACATGAGTCTGATGGCATTTCCCCCCATTATTTTGTTGGCATAAGATTTCACCTCTTTTAGGTAAACAGAAAAGAGCATGATTACGGGATTGCATGGTAAAAAAGTTTAGTTTTGTAATAACTTTCCAAACTCTTTTATAAATGATTGTTCTATTATGCATTTCCAACAACAGTGAAAGAGAGTTTCAGTTGCTCCATATCCTTGCAAGCATTTGGTATTGTCAATGTTCTGGAATTTGTGCATTCTAAATTGGTGTGTTGTGCATTTAGTTGTACAATTTCATTTCCTTGTGGTTTTTTCAGTGGAGAATATTTGCTTATTTGACATGTTTATAATTCTTTCTGGGAGGTACCTGTTTAAGTCTTTTGGCTCATTTTTAAAACAAGTATTTATTTCTGTATTTCTGAATTTTAAGATTTCTTTATTTTATTTTTATTATATTTTACATTTTTTTATATTTTCCATTTTTTTATTAGTGTATTACATGTGTACATATCTTCCCATTGCCTTCCCCACCCCTACTCCCATTCTTTGTATATTTTAGATAACAGTCCTTTAACTGATGTGTCCTTTGGAAAATATTTTCCCCAATCTGTGGCTTGTTTTCTCATCCTCAGATTATGATCTTTCACGCTACAGGAGTTTTTAATTAAATCTGGCTTATCAGTTATTTCTTTCATGGATCATGCCTTTGGCATTTTATTTTAACAGTATTCACTATTTCCAATGTCATCTAAGTTTTTTCCTATCTTACCTCTTAGGAGTTTTATAGTTTTTGTTTTACATTTAGGCCTGTGATTCATTTTGTGTTATTTTCTGTGATGGGTATAAAGTCTATGTTTACATTTATTTTATTGAATGTGGATATCCAGTGGTTCAGGCACTAATTTTGAGAAATTATCTTTGCCTCATTGTATTTTTCAAAAAACAGTTGGATCCATTTATGGGGGTCCATTTCTGGAATCTCTGTTCTTCTCCTTTTAATCAACTTGTCTCTTCTTTTACCAATAACACACTCTCAGGATTATTGAGTTTGTTATATTAAGTATTGAAGGTGAGTAGCATCAATTCTGAACTCTGTACTTCTCCTCCAATACTCTTTGGCTATTCTGTTTTTTATTTGTTTGTTGGTTGTTTTTTTTTTATTTTTATTTGTTATTTATTTATTTATTTTTGCTTTCCACATCAACTTTAGAATTAGTTTAATAGCAGCAACACAACAACTTGCTGGGATTTTAATTGGTTCCGAATTGAATCCATAGATCAACTTGGGAGTAATTGACATCTTGACAATAGGGGGTCTTCCTATTTACAAACATGAAATATCACTCCATTTATGAGTCCACACGCTGGTTAACATAAAATCCATTCCTCATGTGTCAGCATATTTGGTTTGAACTAATTTTGTCAGCCTGACTAGACAGACTCTATTTTCAGTCAGCTGGGCTATACTGACTTGATCTTGTTTTCTTCACTTATTCCTCACATCAGATGATTCAATATAAAATTTAAGCCATTGTGCCTTGTAATCTCAATTTCACTGCTGAGGCTTCTTTCGCTCCTGATGTTTTTACTGGCTTGTTGTATTCAAGTCCAGGTTCAAAGCTGGCTGCCTGATGTCCATCTGGGATCTTTTTCAATATTCCTGATGGTGAAATTGTACTACAGTTTTAGGAGATGTTCCCATTGGTAGAAATTGTTAAAAGAAACATGATAACTCTCTGTTCTGTTATTACAGCTTTTTAAGGATCTCCATTTGTCTCAAAATAAAAAGTTAATAAACCACATATCCATATCAGTCAAATGTGCCCTTGTGTTTCAAATTGCTAAAGGCCTACGTATGGATGTAATTATAGTTTCCAAAATTTATTGCTCTCTTACTTAGTATGATACTAAGTAGCTTAAAAAGCCTTCACATATTGTCTCCATTTTAGCGTTTTAAAGACATGTGTATTACTTTATCCCCACTCCACAGTTCTGAGAATATCATAATATTGTCCCATATTCTACTAAGGAAAGACCTATCTTATCTAATAATAGAAAAACATGTAAATTGACCTTATGTCCACTACGCCCACAACAAATCAGAGTGAGTATGCAAATTAACCCAATAAATGTAGAGGTTAATTTGCATACATATCTGGGTCCTGAGAACCTCCTTGGCATCCAAGTCACTCCCAGGTAGCCATCAGAGGGTGGGAGGGTGAGGTTCGGCCCCCATTCTGAAGCCTAAAGCCTCATGTTGAGGCTTTAGGCTTGGGAATGGCTGAGCCTGCTATTAGAGGGATGAGGGGAGAGAGGTGATGAGCATGCCATTGGAGCGGGACAGGGGGCCATCAAAACCCTAAAGCCTGGGTAGATGGAGCTGAGTATTATATGGGCGTGAGGGGAAGAAGGAGTGAGCCGGAAATCAGAGGGAAGGGGAAAATATGAATGGAATCATATCTTCAGGTGAGGATAAAAAGAAAATAAAAAGAAAGAAATGTCATATCCTATGAAAGACACATCTTGGAAATGTCTAAAGAAATTTGTCATTTTTTCATGGTAAAGGGACTGGAGTCCCTGTTACTGAAAATACCTTGGCAGCTATACTGACTGTCAGTGGCTGCAGCAGCAGGGTGATGGGTCTGGCACCTTGCCCTGATCATCTTGGTCACCACCCCGAAAAGGAGGTCAGAATATCGTTTAGGTCCACTCTCAATAGGGAGCGGGCCTAAGCCATCAGTAGGACATCCCCTGAGGGCTCCCAGTATGTGAGAGGGGGAAGGCTGGGCTGAGGGACCCATGGCCAGTGAAAGATTTTCATGCACCAGGCCCCTAGTTGAGAAATATTTCAGTAGCATCTCTCACAAGTTGTTTTACAGCCTCTAGGCAGAACACAGAATACCTCTGCCTTATGTTATTATGAGCCATCTATTCTAATCCCCTCAAGCTCTTCAATAGCAAGACAGTACAGGAGACTCCTCAGCTGGGTGAAGGTGGTTGACAAAGAAAGGGGAACAAAATAGGCATATTCTCTAGAGCTGTAGGCCTCAGGCTCCACTGCCTCCTGTTTCAGGGAGGTTGGGTGGACAATGTATGGGCTGGCCATGGGGTGTAGCACTGCTTTGAGGCCCACTCCAGGTCAGTCCTTCCTGAAATGTTTCTATATTCTGAGGAAAAAGCGAGACTCTAGCGTGCATATTTTCTTGAGTTGTGTCAGACTTCTGTGGGCTGAGCCAAGATTTGGGAATGAACAGCTTCTTCCTATGTGTGCTGAGAATGTGTCCTAGTGTTTCTCTCAAATCTCTATGAGGCCTTCTGTCCCGAGGATCTCCTTGATCCTATGAGTTTGGGCAAAGAAAAAGGGGGAAAGTCCATTATAATAAGGAATCTAGGGGAGTCGCAGGTCCTTCACCCGTAAGAAACTTTCCTTTAGAAAGAGGAAATTTGTCTCAGTGTCGGGTGCTGTAAACATTCCTTTTGGGTTTTTTCTTCAGACTTGATAAAATGTCTTTCTTCTCATCATGGATCAAAGTTATTTTCATCACTGCCTTGGCATTTCCTCTTTATTCTGGTGAGTAGACTTTCAGTTCTGGAAGAAACAACTCACACATCTTAGAAAGTGCAGGAGACATCTATTATCTAAAATGGAGCAGCCCCTTTCACTGGGTTTGTAACACCTAAACTGGCAATATGAAAGCAGGCATGTTACAAACCCACTTTTCAACTTATACCTATGGATTATTTCTCCTCATTTCCACCTTAGAGCTATGGAGGCAGAGAGGTGGGTTAGAATGAGCAGTACTAACTAAAATTATTTACTTAAGTACTATTTTAAAGGTTAGATTCCATGTTTGCTAAATGCAGATTGGGGGTGGGGCAGGTGTGGTAATGTTTCCTAGATCAGATAATCCTAAGTAATCTCATTTGTTTGCTAGTTCTCATTCCTGTAATATCATAATATCAATATATAAAACTTTGTATTTAAGGGGAGAACTCATTCAAAGTTTATCTTCCTTTAGTGCAATTTGAGAAAAGTTGCTATGAGTTGTGGAAATGGCCCTTGATATTAGAACTGAGTACTGTTTCATGAAGGAATTTTTTCATGTTAGGTGACTTTCTGCAAGGCATATTAAGTGGCATTGTTTTCTCTGACTAGGATGTCTCATTTATTAAAAAATAAATAAAAAGGACTATGGTATTTTCACTGGAGAGTTTGGTAATTACTGCACAACACTTTAAATTATTTTTCACAGCTGAGAATAATTTGGAATTAATTTCCAGATTTGGATTTATTTTGAACTTACTATTTTAATATTACCACAAAAGGCTTACCTCAGAATTGGTGGTCCTGAGTTGGCAATTAGTATAGAATTTTGCTACTAAAAAGTAAAAGTCTCTTCTCACCAGAGACTCTCATTTATTTTCCTTCTTCTTATTTTTATATTTTCTTTTCTGTGCTTGTTGCAGAAGCTTTAATTGCATCATTAGATCCCGGTCGGGCACCGGTAAGTTAATACTGATTAATTTGGAAATTAAAAAAAGCTCTCAACATTTTAAGATATATATTTTATTAATTTCAGAGAGAAAGGCATAAGGAGAAGATATAGAAATATCATTGATGAGAGAGAATCATTGATACTCTGTCTCTTGCATGCCCCACACTAGGGATGCAGCCTGCAACATGGGCATGTGCCCTGACTAGGATTGGATCCCTGATCTCCTGGTTCATAGGTCAATGCTCAATCACTGACCTACACTGGCCGGGAACTTTTAATTATTTTATATTGTGAGTTTTAACAGCAAATTTCAAGGACAGCCCTGCTAGTGTTGTTTTGATGATAAACGCTGACCCATAAACCAAGAGTCCCTGGTTCAATTCCTGGTCAGGGCACATTCTCAGATGTAAGCTTAATCCTCATTCAGAGGTCTGAAGAAAGCAACTTTTTGATGTTTCTCTTATCATTGGTGCTTCTGTCCCTCCCAATTGTTCTTTTATTTAAAAAAAAATTCACCAAAATATATGCAACAGAATGATCCTTCGAAAATTTTTATTTAAACTAAATTCAATAAATAAAATCTAGCCAGTTATATAAAAATAATGGATACTTTGTACAAGATAAAATATCCCATTATTTCAAAGGTTATATTATTGCGTATTCTTGTTATCTGCAAAGGTTACACTATATTTAAATAGAATTATTTATCTAGTAAAACAAGAGGATTGTAAAAATTATCCACTGAAAGGTGGATAAAATAGTAATGTTCATATATTCATAGAAGAAAATATTATTTAAAGGGAGAAACACCTAAATAAAGATTACAAATACATTTCTAAAGGCTGTCAACTCAGATTACTCACCATATTATTTATGTAAATTACCAATAGTGCCATTACTAACCACATTTTACACACACAGACACACACACACACATACACAAATAGTAACATATATGAATATGTCCATATATGGTGATAATCTGAGTGTATCTGAGTAAGCAATTTATATAGAATTTGCTACTAAAAAGTATATGTTTATTAAAAAAGTTAATTCATTAAAAAAGAGGGAAATTATTAAAATTCCTCCTTTACTATTTTTGTGGTATAAAATAATGAGGGAAATCGGATGCAAGTATTAGAAACAGTGAGATGAGAGTGGTGACATTATAAAAACACATTCAACCACTGTCTGCTTTTTAAAAATGATATTGGGTTTATAAAAATATATCAATAATATTTTATGACTCAGTAGATTGTGTGTTTCCAAGCCACAATATAGTATATTTTCATTCCCTTTGGATGCATGGTATCTTGTACAAAGATTAAAGACATTATTTTCAAAAAGTTCATTATCTGACAAATTTTATGTTGTTCTTTATGTTTGACAGCCAGGCTGCGATATATATATAGATCGATTATATATGTGCACCAAAGATTTGGATCCAGTCTGCGGAACAAATATGAAATCTTACGCAAATATATGTGAATTCTGCAGTGCAATGTTGTAAGAATATAAAGCTAAATATTGGCTCTTCCAAAATAATGAGGAAACCATAACAAAATGATAGGAAACCCATGTTTTTGCCTATGCACATACTAGTATATATAGGAAAAAATTGTACTATCTCAGTAAATGTCACAGAATCACACTGGTCCCTTTCCCAGGAGTTCTCATTTGCAAAAGCAGATTTGTATTTGACTTCTCAATATATCTGCTGGATATTCTGGATTTTTACAAATAAATTAATTTAACCACTAGGACTTACAAGTGGGTCAATGAACACTATATTGATTTCTGAATTCCACATGATAACTGATCTTTGTGAAGTAGTACCAAGCTACAGGAACCATAACTGAGTCAGAAACCCTACTTGATTACAGAAATTTGAAATCCATCACAATGGGCCTATTGATGCCAGGAGGGGACTCCCCTGAAGGGCAATCTTGTCTTCTGAACTCCATGATAGTCTGCAAACTTTCCTTAGAGAGCAGGGCATTCAAGGCCACTTCCACCCAGCCTCCTTTCCTATACGCTTCACTCCAGAGGAGTTTGCAGTCTAAGTTTCAGCAGGTCCTGCTACTTCCCTCTTCACTGTCTCTCACAGTTATTTCCTCTTATTTATTCCCAAAAGTTGCTTCTATTTCTAGAGAACCCTCAAAACGATCTCCAATCCTCTCCTCTCTCCATGGACTGACCATGTAGGAAGAGCCAAGTAGCCCCAGTTGAGGGAAGGATGTGTTAAGGTCTGGGGAGCACGTGGGTCCCAGGTGGTTGTGGAGGTGGAGCACAGCTTCTCCCCGTCATGCTGCACATTTAGAAGCACTTAGTGCAATATCCAGGCAATTTTGAATGCTATTTATAATAATGTCTCTTTCTTTCTCTTTTTCTTTACAGAGAAAATAGTAGAGCATTTGGATTTAAGCATTATGGGTATTGTCCCCTTACCTGAGCTACACACTCATATGGCCTTATGGCAATCCTATTTTCTAGTGGATTCTACAGCCAAACCGTCTTTTCGATCAGGGTGTTAAATTCCTAGGTGACTGGGCAAAGCCTTCTACGCTATACAAGATGGAAAATAGAGTGTTCAAAATTGTCTTTCCACTCTAAGAACTTTTGATTGCTTTTCATTCTTTGTGCAATTATTAAATAGCAGATGAAAATTACCTTAATCGTGTGTTTGATAATATAAGACATAATATAATTTAAAATCATAAATAGTTTAATCAATACAATATTAATTAACATTATCTTTATTTAAAACACAACCTGTTGTTGATTTGTACATTAAGCACATGATTATTTTTGGTAACTACAAGTAACTACTAACAAAAATAAAAAAAAACAACAACACAAAAACAATAACTGGGGGAGGAGAAAATTGGCAGCGAAGTAGAGGGATGCTTCAGGAGGTTTGTCGCTGGGCAGAGGGAGAGAGAGCGGCTGAGAGTCACACTGGGAGTGTTTTTGGCAAGTTAAGTGTTAGTTATCCTCCAGGAGAAGGTGAGGGACTGCTGGATGGGGCTCTCCCGGCCAGGCAGCCCCACTGCCACGGGGTTTTTGTTGCTGGGGCCACCAGCGCGAACACGGAGACCGGAGACCGGAGACCATGCCATCTTGCAGAGGGAGGTGGATGTCTGCGGAGGTCTGAAAGCTGCAGCTGGCGGAGGCACCCACCGAGCAGCCGGAGCAGCCGGGGACCCAGAGCACGGCTTTCCAGGTGGAGCATGAGATCCACAGAGCACACAGAAAGGTCGGATTTCGCCTGGGTTAGGGCGAGGTCTCCTACCCTCTCAGGGCAGAGATGCGCGCGCTGTGGGAGCCGGGCTTTGGGAAAGCTGCCTCTGCAGAGGTTCGTGGAGGTAGGCAGGGCGTGATCCCTGAGTGTGAAGGCAAACCCTCTGAGCTGTTGACAGAGGGGAGCTCTGGAAAATGACTCGTTTTTTTCTGGGGCAGAGGGACAGCCTGGGAGTTATTACAGTGTCCTGGCTGCAAAACCCCCACAAACTGGCTTTGAGAACCACAGAGTAGCAGGATCTGAGCACAGCCTAGAGAGGTCCTGTGCTTTGTCTCAGAGATCAATTCTGAAACACTGCCACCCAGTGGATGACACACAAATTGACTCTAGCATAACCAAAAAAGAATAAAGAGATTAACACTAACAGGGGAACACAGGGAACTGCAATACCTTCCCTACTGGGAAACAGGAGTGCCAAGCAGAATAATAGTGGAAGTGAATGACCATTCTATTTTTTTTCTTTTTTTTTTTAATTTTAATTTTTATTTTTCATTTTTACATATTTTAATTAAAAGTCTATTTTTTTCTTTCCACCTCAATTGATTTTACCTTTTTAATTATTACATTTTTGTTTTAAACTAGTATTATTAATTACTACTAGTACTTTAACTTTTTGGAAAAAAACAAGTATCATTTTGTTTTCTCTTTATTTTATTTCGGGATTAGAGTTTTACTTTCTATTTTCATCTTTCCTTTAGCATAATTTTACTCTAACTCAACTCTATCTTTATGCCAACGCTTTCCTCCTAACTTTTCCCATTTTGTTGTCTTGTTTCTCTTTCCCTTTTACAACTTTAGATTCCCCCTATTCTTTCTCTTTACTTGGTTAAAATTTCACCCCATTTATATATCTAATTTCAAATCCCCTACTACAAGTCCATACAAACCTCTCTCTTCTTGTCTTCACTAGCCAAAAAGTTGTTTTTTCTCGATGTCCTTTTGTTGCTATTTGCCTGAAAAGTGATTATATCGATTTTTTGAAATTTTTGGTTAGATTGTTTTAGTTTATTCTACTTGTTTTATTTTGCTTTTTGCTTGCTTTGTTTTTTACCTCTCTTTTCCCTTACCTACCTCAATACCAGTTGCTATTTGCAGTTTCTATTAATCTCTAGGTACTGGTTGGTGGCCTTTATTGGGATTAGTGATTGTTCTATTGGAGTTTTCTCCTGACATCTATAGTTTGTTCCCCTTTTCTCTCTTATACACTTTCTTTTCTCTCTGACTTTTTTCTCTTCCTCTTTTCTTCTCCTTCTCCTCCTTTTTATTTTCTTATTTTATTTTATTTTTTTTGTTTGTTTATTATTTATTTATTTATTTATTTTCTCACTCTGCCAATTTGATTTTGGCATTTCTTTCTTTTCTTTATTCATCATTGTCCTCTTCTTCTTTCTCTACTTACCCCTAATTTGTCTTTCATTAGTGGTAATCTTATTTGTGATTATTAACATCTTGAATACATTTCTACTCTGTGCCTTGTGTGCTGTACCTGGTCGTGTTGTAGTTTGTGCCTTTCAATCAATGTAGGAGAGAGAACTACATGACCCGGAGAAGAAAGATCATGGGCAGAAAAAGAAACATCTCACATAAGATAGAAAGGCAGGTTTCACCAGAAAAGGAAGTAAACGAAATAGAAGCAGAAATAAGCCTGCCAGAGAAAGAGTTCAGAGAAATGATGATAAGGTGGATGAAAAGAATGGAAGACAAATTCGATATTGTGAGTAAGAGCCAAGAGGAAATGAAGAAGACCCAAGAGGAAATGAAGAAGAAGCAAGAAGAAATGCAGAAGCAGCAAGAAGAAATGCAGAAGAACCTAAAAGAAATGCAGAATAATCAAGAAGAAATGAAAAAAGACATTGCTGCTATAAAGAACTCAATAGAAAGCATCAAAAGTAGACTAGAAGAAGCAGAGGACCGCATCAGTGAGCTAGAAGACATGGTAGGAAAAAATACACAAGTACAGCAGCTTCTAGAAAAAAAAGTTAAAAAGCAAGAGGAAAGCCGAAGGGAACTTTGGGATAACATGAAACAAAACAACATCCGCATAATTGGGGTTCCAGAAAAAGTGGAAACTGGAGAAAGATTAGAGAACATGTTTCAAGAAATAATGACAGAAAATTTCCCCAATATAGGAAAGGAAAAACTCACACAAATCCAAGAAGCTGACAGAGTCCCAAGCAAAATGAACCCCAACAAACCAACACCAAGGCACATTATAATTAAATTGGCAAACACCGACAACAAAGTAAGAATCTTAAAAGCAGCCAGAGAGAAACAAAGTTACCTACAAAGGAACCCCCATAAGACTAGCTACTGACTTCTCAACAGAAATTCATCAGGCCAGAAGGGAATGGAATGAAATATACAAAGTCATGCAAAGCAAGGGTCTGAATCCAAGAATACTGTACCCTGCAAAACTGAAGGTGAAATCAAAAGCTTCACAGACAAAAAAGGACTAAGGAAATATATTTCCACCAAACCAGCAATGCAAGAAATGTTAAAGGGTCTGCTGTAATAAAAAGAAAGAGAATGTGAAGAACGAACTCGGGGTTAAGGACTAAAAATGGCAACAGATAAGTACCTATCAATAATAACTTTAAATGTAAACAGATTAAATGCTCCAATCAAAAGACATAGGGTAACCGATTGGATAAGAAAACATGATCCATATATCAGCTGTCTGCAAGAAACCCACCTCAGGAAAAGAGATGCACACAGATTGAGGGTGAAAGGATGGAAGATGGTATTTCAGACAAATGGAAATGAAAAAAAAGCTGGGGTTGCAATACTTATTTCTGACAAATTAGATGTCAAAGTGAAGGACATAATAAGAGATAAAGAAGGCCACTTCATAATACTAAAGGGAACAATCCAACAAGAAGAAATAACTCTGGTAAACATATATGCACCCAATATAGGAGCACCTAAATACATAAAAAAACTCTTGGAGGATATTAAGAGAGAGATTGACAGCAATACAATCATAGTAGGAGACTTTAATACCCCACTGTCACCATTGGACAAATCCTCTAAACAAAACATCAGCAAAGAAACATCAATCCTAAACGACTCACTAGACCACTTGGAATTAATTGACATCTTCATAACATTCCACCCCAAAGCCACAGAATATACATTCTTCTCCAGTGCACATGGGTCATTTTCAAAGATAGATCATATGTTGGGTCATAAGAAAAGTCTCTTCAAATTCAAGAAGATAGAAATCATATCAAGCATTTTCTCAGACCACAGCAGCATAAAACTGGAAATCAACTATAATAAAAACAATAGAAAGAAATCAAACACATGGAGACTAAACAGCATGCTATTAAACAACGACTGGGTAACCAGAGAGATCAAGGAAGAAATAAAAAAACATCATGGCAACAAATGACAATGACAACACAACAATCCAAATTTATGGGACACAGTGAAAGCAGTCTTGAGAGGGAAGTTCATAGCCCTACAAGCCTACTGCAAAAAAATTGGAAACAATGGTAATAAATTACCTAAACCTACAACTCAAAGAGCTAGAACGAGAGCCACAAGAAATGCCCAGTGTATTCAGAAGGAAGGAAATAGTGAAGATCAGAGCGGAGATAAACAACTTGGAGACCAAAGAAACAATTCAAAAGATCAACAAAACAAAGAGCTGGTTTTTTGAAAGAATAAACAAGATTGATGGACCTCTAGCCAGGCTCACCAAGAAGCAAATAGAGAAGACCCAAATAAGCAAAATCAGTAATGAAAGAGGAGAAATAACAACCGACCCTGTGGAAATACAAAGGATTGTTAAAAAATAATATGAACAACTCTATTCCAACAAATTGGACAACCTGCAAGAAATAGACATTTTTCTAGAAAAATATAACCTTCCAAAACTCAATGAGGAAGAAGCCAAACATCTCAATAGTCCAATAACTATGGAAGAAATTGAAGCAGTCATCAAAAATCTTCCAGCAAATAAAAGCCCGGGACCAGATGGCTACACAGGAGAGTTTTACCAAACATTCAAGGAAGAATTAAAACCTATCTTCCTCAGACTATTCAAAAACATTCAAGAAGAAGGAACACTTCCAAACACCTTCTGTGAAGCCAGCATCACCCTAATACCAAAACCAGGTAAAGACAACACAATGAAAGAGAATTATAGGCCAATATCTCTCATGAACATAGATGCCAAAATCCTCAACAAAATTCTAGCAAATCGGATCCAGCAGTACATCAGAAAGATCATACACCATGACCAAGTAGGATTCATCACAGGAATGCAGGGATGGTACAATATCTGTGAATCAATAAATGTGATACATTACATAAACAAATGAGAGATAACAATCACATAGTCATATCAATTGATGCAGAAAAAGCATTTGACAAAATCCAACATCCTTTCTTGATAAAAACTCTCAGCAAAGTGGGAATAGAAGGAGCATACCTCAACATCATAAAAGCCATATATGATAATCCCACAGCTAACATCATACTCAATGGGCAAATACTAAAATCATTTCCCCTAAGAACAGAAACAAGACAGGGATGCCCACTCTCACCTCTCCTGTTCGACATAGTACTGGAAGTATTAGCTATTGCAATTAGACAAGAAGAAGAAATAAAAGGCATCCAAATTAGAAAAGAAGAAGTAAATCTGTCCTTATTTGCAGATGACATGGTACTGTACATAAAAAACCCGAAGGACTCCATTCCAAAACTAATTGACTTAATAAATGAATTTGGCAATGTGGCAGGATACAAAGTTAATGCCAAGAAATCTGTGGCATTTCTGTACACTAATAGTGAAATTACAGAAAGAGAGACTCAAAAAGCAATCCCATTTACCATCACACCAAAAAATTAAGATACCTAGGAATAAACCTAACTAAAGATGTAAAAGACCTATATGCAGAAAACTACACGACACTGAAAAAAGAGATAGAGGAAGATGTTAACAGATGGAAGAGCATACCATGCTCATGGATTGGGAGAATCAACATCATTAAAATGTCCATACTACCCAAAGCAATCTACAGATTCAATGCACTACCCATTAAAATAACAACGACATATTTCACAGACGTAGAAAGAATTCTTTATAGATTCATCTAGAACAAAAAAAGACCACGAATAGCTACAGCAATTCTGAGAAAGAAGAATACAGTTGGTGGGATCTCAATACCAGATTTCAAGCTATACTACAAAGCAACTGTTCTCAAAATAGCATGGTACTGGCACAAGAACAGACATATAGACCAATGGAATAGAATAGAGAACCCAGATATCCACCCAAACCACTATGCTCAACTAATATTTGACAAAGGAGGCATGAACGTTCAATGGAGGCAAGATAGCCTCTTCAATAAATGGTGTTGGGAAAATTGGACAGACACATGCAAAAAAATGAAACTGGACCACCAACTTACACCAAATACAAAAATAAACTCAAAATGGATACAGGACTTAAACATTAGAAAGGAAACCATAAGAATACTAGAGGAATCCACAGGCAGCACTATCTCAGATATATGCCGAAAGAACTTCTTCACGGATACTGCTCCAAAGGCAATGGAAGCTAAAGAAAAAATAAACAAATGGGACTACATCAAAATAAAATGCTTTTGCACAGCAAAAGAAACCATCAACAAAACAACAAGAAAGATCACTGTATGGGAGAACATTTTTGCAAATGTTATCACTGATAAAGGTTTAATCTCCAAAATCTACAGCCAACTTATACAACTTAATAAAAGGAAGATAAACGATCCAATAAAAAAATGGGCAACGGACCTAAATAGAACCTTTTTGAAAGACGACAGAAGGAAGGCCAAGAGACAGATGAAAACATGTTCAAAGTCATTAATCATCCGAGAGATGCAAATCAAAACGACAATGCGATACCGTCTTACACCGGTCAGAATGACAATCATCAAGAAATCAACAAAGGACAAGTGTTGGCGAGGATGAGGAGAAAAAGGAACCCTTGTGCACTGTTGGTGGGAATGCAGACTGGTGCAGCCACTGTGGAGAACAGTATGGAGTTTCCTCAAAAAACTAAAAATGGATCTCCCATTTGACTCTGTAATCCCACTCTTAGGAATTTATCCTAAGAAATTACAAACACCAATCAGAAAGGATTTATGTACCCCTATGTTCATAGCAGCACAATTTACAATAGCTACAATTTGGAAACAGCCTAGATGCCCGTCAGCAGATGAGTGATTCAGAAAACTGTGGTACATCTACACAGTGGAATTCTATGTTGCCATTAAAAAGAAGGAATACTTACCATTTGCAGGAAACTGGTTGGAATTAGAGAACCTTATACTTAGTGAAATAAGCCAGTCAATGAAGGAGAAGCATCACATGATCGCACTCATTGGTGGATAATAAAGAACATTATAAACTGATGAACAAAAGGATAGATACAGAGACAGTAAAGCTTCAAACAGACTGTGAAATTACAGCAGGAAGATTAAAGTTAAGTGAGCTAGAAAAGAGATCAATCAAAGCACTTGTATGCATGCATATAAGCATAACCAATGAACATAGACACTGGGGGGTTGGGGTATGCCTGGGACGGAGGGGGGATAATGGGGAGATATGTATAAAAATTTAATAAAAATTAAAAAAAATTACCTGGGTGTTCATTAAAATTACAGATACTGGGACCCTCTTTATGAGAAAGAGTCAAAGCCTCTAGAACAGGGACCTAGGAATTGAATTCTAACATGTACTCATGGTCAATCTTTCAATTGTGAATATTAGGCAATATGGATTTGTATTCTAAAACATAGGCCTTATCTACAATTGAATGAACTGTAAAGTCTATTAAAAATATTGTATGATTTCTGAGGGTTGGGGGAAATTGCATTATTTTCTTTGTCACTTACAAATCAGTCAAGACAAAAGTTGTTAAAATATTTTATATAATCTAGATCCAAAGCCCTTATTAGATAAGAGAGACCCAGTGCATGGATTCATGCACGAGTTGGGTCCCTTGACCTGGCCTGTGCCCTCTTGCAAACCAGACCCCTCAGAGGATGTGGGCAGCCCAATATCCCCTGAGGAATGTAGTAGTGCACAAAGTGGCAGGCAGCCAGCAACGAGTCTGAGCACCTGTCAGGCACCCTGCTTCTCCTGCTTATCCTAGCTGTGCTGCATCTGCCTCTGTCACTCTTGGTAATGCTTCTGAGAAGGCAGCAGAGGGTTGTGCCACTATAGCTGTGCTTGCCAGCCAGGAGCTAGGTGTCTCGAGTCTGTTTCAGCTGAGTGGCACTCCCACTGTGGGTGCACACTGACCCCGGGGGGAAGCTCCTGCATTAAGCATCTGCCCCGTGGTGGTCAGTGCACATCATAACGACCAGTCAACTGGTTGTTCATCTCTTTGGTCATGAGGCTTATATATAATGTTGCAAAGTTTTCCCTGATTTTCAGATTGTCTGTTTTAATTTATTGAGGTGCCCTTTTCTGCAATTTTTACAAATTTAATGAATTCCAACTTATCTATATGTTTCCTTTGTTGCATGTACCTTTGTTGTTCAGTAAAAGAAATTGCTGTGTAATCCAAACTGAAGAATATCTGCACCAAGGTTTCCTTCTGAGTTTCATAACATTAGTACTGGATTTAGAGCTTTGATAGATTTTGAGTTAATTTTTGCATGTGGTGAAAGTTATGGCTACAAAGTTATATATCTTTCTTTTACAATATATTTTATTGATTTTTTACAGAGAGGAAGAGAGAGGAATAGAGGGTTAGAAACATGGATGAGAGAAACATTGATCAGCTGCCTCCTGCACGCCCCACAGTGGAGATGTGCTCGCAACCAAGTTACATGCCCTTGACAGGAATCGAATCTGGGACCATTCCGACCGCAGGCCAACCCTCCATACACCGAGCCAAACCAGTTTTGGCAAAGTTATATATATTGAATGTGGCAGTCCAGTTATCATAGCATCCTTTGTGGAGAAGATATTTAAATTTCTTAGAACTCTTGTAAACATCAATTGCTTCATCAATACAATGTATATTGGTAGAGAATAGACAAATGATGTATGGAACAGAATGAAGAATCTAGACATATATTCATATAAATACAGCAAACGGATCTTTGAGGAAAGAGGAAATGCAATACAACGGTGCCAGGATAGTTTCCTCAACAAACGTTGGAATAACTGGACAGCTGCATGCAAAAATCCCGGACACAGACCTTATATCCTTCACAAAAACAAACTCAAAAAAGATTGCAGATCAAAATGTAAAATGCAAAACTATAAAACTCCTAGAGGAAAATATAGGGGAAATCTTGGCTGACCTTATGTGGCAATGGCTTTTTAGATACAAAAGTAAAGGCTTGGTTCATAAAAGGAATAATTGATAAACTGGAATTCATTAACATTTAAAAGTTTTCTGAGAAAGACTCTATCAAGAGAATAAGAAAAGACAGCATGGCCTGGGAGAAATGTTTCAAAAAATCCCTACATCTGATTAAAGATTGTTATCCAATATGTGCAAGAAACTCTTAAAACTCAAAAATAAGAAAACAAGTAACCTGATTTAACAAAAAATGGGCCAAAGACCTTAACAGACAACTCATCAAATATGCATAGCTGGCAAATAAGCATCTGCAAAGATGCTCCACATTATATGTCATCAGTACAATTTAAATTTAAAAAATGAGATGCTACTACAACACTAGTGCACTGGGTAAATCCCGGAATAACACCACCAAATTCTGAGGAGGGTGCAGAGCAACAAGAACTCATACACTGCTGATGAGAACTGGAAATGCTTTAGCCATATTGGGAGGCAATTTGGCAGTTTCTGTTTTTTGGTTATTATATTTTTCAAATACACACACACACACACACATATATGATTTTTGGTTGGTACCAAATTTTCAGCTCTTTTGGTAAAATAACAATGAACATGATCATTCAATTGTATATTAAGAGTATGTGTAGTTGGGAGGTAGGGCTGGGCAGAGAGGGATAAAGGAAGGTAATGGGGCATGGGTAGGGTATCTTAGCCTGGATGGCCACCAGGGCCAATCAGGTTCCTGCCTCCCCACTTCCCTCCTCCTACCCCCACAGCCCGCCCATTCGCCACCACCATAATTCTCCCCCTCTCCCCTTGCCTCCTTGCCATTTCCTTCCCTCACTCCCTCAGTGCCCCACCGCTGCTGCTGCTGGTCGCCCACCATGTTCTGTGCTGCCGCTTGATGGTTAGCACACGTCATAGTGATCGATCAAACTTCTGGTCTTCCTGGTGAACTCCTGAGAGGACACTTTTCATATTAGCCTTTTACATATATAGAGATATTCTCTTGTTACAATCTCTTTTAAGCTGCTAATTTCAACTGCACACAAAAACAAATTCATTGCAGTCTGCTTCCTTACATTATGATAGTGATGTCACAAATTCTCTTTTTATATTGCCTATCAGCTATCATATACAGGGAGGGGCAAAAGTAGGTGATAACTCCCATGTTTTACATACTCACCACTGCACACCTATTTTGTCCCACCCTGTTGGAACATTTGGTTTTATGCTCTGGTCTTTTAAGTTCTATAAAGGAATAAAAAGTTTATGTTTGAAAATTACAATAAAATAAGATCTTGTAATTGTCCATGTATTTACTTTTAGTGCAGAATTTTATATTTTGATATCACTTTGATTTATTTTTCTATTGTCCTTTTTATTGCAAATTGAAGGATTCCTTTAACATTTCTTATAGGGTAGGTCTAATGATAATGAATAGCCCTAGCGTTAGTTTATCTGGAACAGTCTTAATTTCCCCCTCCTGTTTGAAGGATATTTTGTACCATATTGTTTTAAGGCATTGATTGTCCCATCTGGTTTCAACTTCATTCCCCAGCTTTTACTCTCTCCTCCTTCAAAAAATAATTCTGGATTTGTTATGGACAAGGCAGTGATTATAGCCAACAATACTGTATAATAAACTTTAAAGTTGCTAAGAGACTAGATCTTAGTTGTTCTCATAACAACAAACTTAAGTGATGTGGTTAAGGTATGAGGTAACAATATAGGGATAATCATATTGCAATGTAGAAACACATCAAATTAAGATGTTGTACCTCCTAATCTCACACAATGTTCCATGTCAATTATATCCTATTAAAAATAATCCACATCCTGTTCTCTAGGAAAGCTTCCCTAAACCTGGCTGCATATGAGGCTCGTCTGGGAACTTTGACAATGTTTCAATGCCCAGGCCTCATCTTCTACTAGTAATCAATTCACAATTTTGATTGCAATATAGTACATTCATTGCTATTGGAAGTTTAAAGTCTAATATGTTCATAGCTTTTTATAAAATTACAATAACTAAGATTTGGAAACAGTCCAGCTGCCAATTAGTATATTAATGGATATAAATAATTATGGGTCATTAACACAATAGAAAACTATGCAGGTATAAAAATGAGTGATCGCTTACCCTTTGGAATGCATGGACAAACCTGGAAAATAATATTATAAGTGAAATGAGCCAATCTGAGAAAGACAATTATTACATGTTGTCACTTACTTATGGAATGTAATTAACAAATAAACTAATGAATGGAGTAGATTTGAAGACATGAATGCATGGAGCAGAATCCAGAATCTCAGAGGGAAGGAGTTTGATGATGGGTTAATATCAACCAAAGCACTTTTATACATGTATGCATAACCCAAGGACTCAGACAATAGGTTGGCTAAGGCCTGGGCATGAGGGTGGAAGTGGGACATACATAATACTTTCAATGATAACGTTAAAAACAAAAAGAGGGCACTATGGCAACACCCCCTTAGTAAGGTGCAGTTCTCAGAATGTCCACCAGAACCACTATTCTCACACCTCCTTCATGGTGAAAGCCCTTTAGGTCTCTCTCTTCATAGGCTTTTCTTTTAATTCCCTTCAAGGGTCACAGCCCTATAGGATTGTCAATTTGAAGCATCCATCTTATATAAAAACTGCTGTTTGAAATTTAACCTTGCTATTGCCTTCTGTAAATGCTTGCTTGCCTAAATAATAAGGAAAATGAGACTATTCTCACTTCAGAGAGGCCATTAAACTATCCCTGGAAAAATTTATCAGTGCTGGCACCAGGCCTGCTCTTTGGTTGAGGTCTCAAGGCCTCAGTACATAGGGGCCCTTAAGAAGTTGCAAAGGTTTGGAAAAAATTCCATAATCGGGAGACAAAGAAGGTAAAAACATATAAATACAGAAAATTTCTGCATGTTGGGGCCCAGAATATGGGAAACATTTTCCTCTGGACCCACACGTATTAAATGTTACTCCAAACTCTCCAAGCATGGTTTGGTTATTCCGATTTTCTGAAACAAATTGGGTTTTATTTTGACTCCAAAATTCATTACTAGGGTGCTGTTTTCAGAATATACAACAGAGGGAGTTATTGCAATACCTGCCGGCAAGGGTGAGGGCCATCTAGGACTGTCAATTGTACTTTTTTCCCCCAAATATGAGTTAATTCTCACATCTCATATTTTATTCCCATGTCAGCAGCAATTAGTATGGTTTACTACTTCTTTCTTTCTTGATGCACTTTTTATAACCTGGCTCCAATGGGTTTTGTTTTTATTCTTTATCATCTTGTTGGCTTCTTTTACTGATATCATTTGTTATTTCAGTGCTGGTACTCAAAGTACAGTCCTCTTTTCTATTTCCCTATGAGATCTTATCAAGGCTCATGAATTTTAATTCTATTTCCGATCAATGTTGACAAGTTTGTATGTTTAATCCTTGTTTATCAATTCCAGATTCTTGATATATGTCCATTCCCACCATTATTTTCATGTCCTGCTCAAATCATTTGGGCTCTACCTCTCAGTTCATGGGGCTCAACTTCCAACTGCCAGTATCTGCATCTCTTTCCTAAAGGACTTTCTCTGAATACTGTGCCCATATACTCAGAGTGCCAGAGGCACATCTTATGGTCATCTCTCAATCAATGACTGATGATGGTTGGTATATAAATATGCCAGCTCCCTTGCATTTAGAATACAGTAAATCTGACCTTTATGTTGCACACTACCTTTAGAGATTCATTATCAGAAGTACTCTATTTACCCATAATGGTAACTAACCAAAACACCCTGTTCATTTATTCTCTTCATTTTCCTGCCTCCTGTCCCGAATACCCTATTGATGTGCCCTGTTTTTGTCTCCCAAATAAGTGAATTTATTCGAAATTATTTACCACACGATCTACTTCTGGGGAAATCTAATAAAAGATACATATTTGAGATGTTTTAAGATATTGAGATAATATTGAGATATCTCAAAATTTATACTAATAAAAGAGAAACATGGCAATGACTGTCACTCTGCTACACCCACCAGCCAATCAGGAGCAAGTAAGGAAATTAACACTACAAAGATGGTGCTGTTGGAGTGTCCAGGTCTGTTGGACCTATGGGGTCCATGGGGGCCAAGCAGCAAGGCTGGATCCTCTGCCAGAGGGAGTGGATCCAGCCTCATTGCTATGCCCCTGATGGAGTGTCCAGGGCTCTTGGCCTGGCTGGAGGCTATGGGGGCTGCTCTGTTGCTGTTGGAGTGTCTGGGCCTATGGGCCTGTACAGGGGGTAATGGGGACTGTGCTTCGGAGGCAGGAACCACCCTCTCCGGAGGTGGATTCAGCCTCACCGCTCCACTGCTCCTGGAGTGTCCAGGCCTGTCAGACTGGCGAGGTTCTTGGGAGCCCAGTGGTAATACTGGATCTGCCACCATTAGAGTGTCTGGGGCCATGAGCCCCTCCATGAGGCTGGAGGCTGTGTCCAAGAGACACACGCAAATTGTCATCTCAGGAGTTTGACCAGGAAACCAGTTCAGTCACGTGCTATGACATGCACTGACCACCAGGGGGCAGTGTAGAATGTAGACCCCAATTAGCAGCCAGGGAAATGGAGCTCAGCTAGCAGCTGTCAGCTGTCAGCTGGCAACTGGGAAAGGGGGCCCCAGCCAGCAGCTGGAAAGCCCTTATAGCCCTGAATGCCAGCCAGGCCTAGGGACCCTACCCATGCACAAATTTTGTGCACCAGGCCTCTAGTTTTCAGGTAAAAATCAAAATTTTTATTCTCCCAGATGTCAGCTAGCAGGGTGGCAGAAGGTGAAACAAGTACATTCCTCTCCATTTCGGAACTTCCTTAAAAGGTGGACACTTTATTTTAGATGAAGGAAACTTAGTTCCTGAGCATCACAAGAGGCCCTTACTCCCTCACAGGAGATGCCCTCTGTAGCATGCATGGGAGTGATAGCCTGAGCCCAACTTTTGGTAACTGGCTTGTGATATTTACTCAAATTATAAAGTCTTTTTTCTTCAGAGTAAATGGCATTGAAACTGTTAGTGATGACAAGAATGATTTCTGTGTCTGAGCCAAGTATGCAGGCAACTGTACACATATCTATTAACAATTCTTCTTCCTAACCACAATTAGGAGACATTTGTTTCTGTCCTAAATGCCCATGGAGACATTTGGTTCACAGCAAAAAGTCTTTGAAATTTGATTCTGTCAAAAACATAAACACTTGCCCTGGTTAGTGCTGCTCGGTTGGATGAGTATTAATCCATGCACCTAAAAGTCTCTGGTTTGATTCGCAGGCAGAGCACATACCCAGATTATTGGTTTATCTCTTTCTTTCCTTTCTCTCTATGTCTCTGTCTCTCTCTGTCTCTCTCACTCTTCCTACCTCTCTTTCTGTATCTCTGCCTTTCCCTCTCTGAATACCTTCCTCTCTCTCTAAATATCAATACAAACATATTAAAAAACAATAACATACAAGCTAAGAAGTTATTCTAGCATTCAAGTAGTCCATAATGTTCATATATGTTCTGGGATACAGGATTAAGATATAAAAATGCTATCAGGTTGCATTGGTACAATGATTGTGCTGTGGCTGTACTGCAAATAACAACCTTTCTTACCTTGCAAGCCTGGCTGGCAAAGACACATGTGGCAGGTAGATAGGTCAGGGCTCACATCTTGCAGAAGAGTAGGATTTATATTAATGGAAATAAATGAATTTTTAAAATTCATTTATAAATTTTTAGGACAGAACAAAATATGAAGAACCTTTTGGTATGGACCAAATGTCTCAGTGGAAATTTTAGATAGGACCAAATGTCCTGCAGGGCCAATAACCATGTCTGTCACTGCTGAATACTCTGAATATTAAAGGAGACATCTCAAGACAAGGAAAAATCTAAAATTGTGGCAAATATATCCAAAGGTCCCATTATAACATTAATTTGTGCTTATTCAATATACTCCAAGATTTATTAATCTCTCCTAAAACAAGTAATTTAGAATGTTTCATAAAAGGTCTGTGGTACTGGAAAACGCAACCACTTTAGCCTAGCCATAATTCACCTATGAGTGGGAATCATCTAACTCTGAAGGCACAAGCATTTAATCTTACCTTTCATTTAGAAGACCTTGGAAATCAGCATTTTCCTTATTTACTTAAGAATCACAAGAGTTCTCACTAATAATTCTGACTTCTAGTCTTCTCCACTTTAACTTCTGATTCAGTAGGGCTAAAAAGAGGGCCAGGAAATTGTACCATATATCTATTCCTTCACCTGCCTCTGTCTTATTTTCTCTGGATACATGAGGTATTTAGCAGACAGATCTGATCACTATTTTCTTCTCAGGGTACTAAGGAACTGACGTTGAAGATAGGTGGCATGTGTCTGAATCAAGTAGGATCTTCTGATCATCCCTTTGTTCTCTCAATGCACTAATTCCCAGGATTTCTAGATATTGAAACAGAACTCAAGTAAACGGAGGTATTTAATTAAACTCATTACTATTCTCATAGATTGTCTTGCTGTCCAAGTCCCAGTAATTTTTTTAAATCACTTGAAGAATCACTTTATTAGAAAACAATATTATGAGGCATTCACTTTTATAACCACGCACCAATTAGCTATAAAGAGCTTGAAGATATCATCACTAGTTTAAACTAAATAATTGTTTTTTTGGTTATGTGAGGGTGCATCATGTTAAAAGTCTTCAGCACAGCAACACAAACAAGCAACAAATGAAAATATAACTACCAAATGGGAACAATTTTTGTAAACCATATATCTCATAACATCTGAAATTCATATAGAACTCATAAGACTCAACAACAATAAAAATGCAATTAAAAATTGGCAGAGGAGAATTTCTGGTGTTGCTCAGTCCTTAAGCATTGACCCATGAGTCCAGAGGTCTAGGTTTGATCCTCAGTAGGGGATACAGGAGACAGCTAATCAATGACACTCTCTCATGAGTGATGTTTCCATCTCTCACTCTCTTGCCCTTTCTCTCCCTCTCTCTAAAATAAATTTTAAATGATGAATTAGGGATATGTCCAGACAATTTCTGAAGAGCACATGCAAATGGCCAACAGGTACATGGAAGTGGGCTGGAAAATCTTCAAGGATATGCCAATCAAAGCCACAATGAGATATCTCCATACAGCTATTAGAAAGGCTATCATCAACATGACAAACAAAGTGGAACTGACAGGTCTGCACCAAACACAAAGGCAAGAGGAGAAACAGTTCAGATATGGAAGATGCTGACGACGCCTTGCCATGTGAACAGTTAGTAGCTGAGCATCGCTACAGGATGCCCAGGACTAAAACAGCATCGCCACCGGATGCCCAGGACTAAACCAGCATCGCCACCATCTGTCCAGTATCCAGATACCATTGATGACATGTACACATAAGGAACTGTCTGACATTGAAATTGAGACTCAATCATTTTTCTTTTGCTCTGGTGGGTTTATTTCTAGCCTACATGGGTAAGATGTTTTTAAAGACAAGAAACAGGGGGTGGAGGGGAGGAAGCAGATGCAGAGGCAGAGAAGCAATGAATGGACTGTCATGCTACAGTGGAAAGGCAGGGAAAGTTGGGGAGGAGGGGCCTATAGGAGAACAAGGGAAGGATTTGTATGCATGTGTGTGTAGGCATAGCAGTGGAGACAGGGATTTGGGGGAAGGGGGGGGGGAGGGGGAATGGGTGAGGGCATATACTGGGTGTGCGGAGGGCAATAGGAGGAAAAATAAAAATAAAAATAAAAATAAAGGGAAAAAAGAAAAACAATAAAGTTTATCTACTGGAAAAAAAGAAGATGACAAACAAGTGTTGATGAGGATGTAAAGAAACGGAAACCTGATACACTTTGGGTAGGAAGGTAAGTTCGTATAAATAAGATGGATAACAGAATGAAGGTTCTTCAAAAACTTAAAAATAGAACTGCCTTCTAACTCAGAAAAATCCTACTTCTTGATATATATAATGGAGTTGAAAATGGAATATTGAAACAATATCTACACTGCCCTTTTTAATGCAGCATTATTTATAACAGCCAAGACTAAAAAACAATTTATGCCCAACATATGAATGGATAAAGAAGATGTTACATACACAATAGTACGTTATTCAACCTTGAGAAATAAGAAAATTCTTCCATTTGTGAAAATACACATGGTCCTTGAGACCATTGTGTCACATGAGAGACATCAGGCACACAACAGCAAATGCTGTGTGATAATA
>JAAGEH010000550.1:0-10871 GCA_011751065.1 Lasiurus cinereus
GACACAGATCCTAGGGCAAGAGAGACTAAGGAGAAAATAAATAAATGGGACTACATCAAAATAAAAAGCTTCTGCACAGCAAAAGAAACCATCAACAAAACAACAAGAAAGCCCACTGAATGGGATAACATATTTGCCAATGTTATCTCTGATAACTCATACAACTTAACAAAAGGAAGATAAATAATCAAATCAAAAAATGGGCAAAAGATCTAAATAGATACTTCTAGAAAGAGAACATTCAGAAAGCCAAGAGATATATGAAAACATGCTCAAAGTTACTAATCATCCAAGAGATGCAAAACAAAACAGCAATGAGGTACCACCTTACACCTGTCAGAATGACTACCATTAACAAATAAACAAACAACAAGTGCTGGAGAGGATGGGGATAAAAAGGAACCCTCCTTCACTTTTGGTGGGAATGCAGAGTAGTGCATCCATTGTGGAAAACAGTATGGCATTTCCTCAAACATTTAAAAATGGAACTGCCATTTGACCCATTAATAACACTTCTAGGAATATATCCCAAGAAAACAGAAACACCAATTCAGAAAAGATAGATGCACCCCTATGTTCATAGCAGCACAATTTACAATAGCTAACATTTGGAAACAGCCTAAATGCCCATCAGCATATGAGTGGATTAGAAAACGGTGGTCCATCTACACAATGGAATACTACACTACTTTAAAAAAGGAGAAATTCTTACAATTTGTAGCAGCATGGATGGAACTGGAGAGCATTATTCTAAGTGAAATAATCCAATCAGTGAAAGAAAAATACCACATGATATCACTAATTTATGGGTAATAAAGAACATTATAACCTGATGAACAAAGAGATAGTTACAGAGATAGAGAAGCATTGAACAGACTGTCTAATTACAGTGGGAGGGCTGGGGAGAGGTAATAGGTCAACCAAAGGACTTGTATGCATGCATATAAACACAACCAATGGATGCAAGACACTGGGGTGGGGTGGGATTAGTGCATATGCCTTGGGTTAGGGGAGGCCGGGGAAAGCTCAATGGGAAGAAAAAAAGAGACATATGTACTACTATTTATAATGCTTTAAACAGTAAAAAATACTAATGGTGTATTTCACAGAACTAAAAAAAATAATTCAAATTTTTATATGAAATTAGCAATTTTGAGAAAAAAGGCAAAGTTGGAGAAATCACAATAAGTCATATCAAACTATACTACAAGACTATAGTAATCAAAAGGACATGGTACTGGCGTGAAAACAGACCTATAAATCAATAGAATAGAATAGAATAGAATAGAATAGAACAGAATAGAATAGAGAGCCTAGAAATAAACC
Source organism: Lasiurus cinereus (assembly GCA_011751065.1). Classification (NCBI taxonomy): domain Eukaryota; kingdom Metazoa; phylum Chordata; class Mammalia; order Chiroptera; family Vespertilionidae; genus Lasiurus; species Lasiurus cinereus. The sequence goes on from JAAGEH010000550.1 coordinate 1,327, forward strand.
ACAGCCTATATGGGCAATTAATATTTAACAAAGGAGGCGAGATCATACAATTAGATAAAGACAGTCTATTCAATAAAAGCTATTAGAAAAAATGGACAAATTCATGCAAAAAAATAAACCTAGACCACCTTTGTTCACCATATTTAAAAATAAACTAAAAATGGATTAAAAACTTAGAAACCCTGGAAACCATATATGTCCTAGAGTAAAACAAGCTGTAAAATTTGACATTCCTTTTAGCAATATTTTTTCTGACATATCTCTTTGGACAAGGGAAACAAAAGAAAAAATAAACAAATGGGACTATATTAAACTATAAACTTTTGCACAACAAAGGAAATCATCAACAAAATGAAAAGACATCCTAATGAATGGGAGAAGATATTCACCAATAATACATATGGTACGGGGTAAATATCTAACATTTATAAAGAACTTATAAAATTCAACATCAAGAAAACAAATAATCCAATTAAAAATAGGCAAAGGACCTGAATAGACCCTTCTCCAAAGTGAACATACAGATGACCTATAGTCATATGAAAAGTTGCTCAATATCACTGATATTCAGAGAAATGCAAGTTAGAACCTCTTCACACCTGGAAGAATGCATATTATCAATAAATCAAACAAGCAACTAATGTTGGCCAGGATGTGAAGAAAAGGGAATACAGATTGATGCAGACACTGTGGAAAACAGTATGGAGGGTCCTCAAATTAATTAAAAATGGAACTTCCTTATGACCCAGCCATTTCACTTCTGTGTATATATCTGAAGAAACTCAAATCACTAATTGAAAAGATTATATACACCCCTATGTTCATTGCAGCATTATTTACCATAGTTGAGATATGGAAGCAACCCAATTGTCCATAAATATACATGCAAATAAAAAAATGATGATACATATATACAATGCTATCAGCCATAATAAAGAATAAAATATTATAATTTGTGACAGCATAGATGGACCTAGGGGTATTATGCTAAATAAAATACATCAGTCAGTCAGAGAAAAACAAATACCATATGATTTCATTTATAGGTGGAATTTAAAAAGCAAACTAAATTCAAACAAGAATCATAGATACAGAGAACTGACTGATAATGGCCAATGGGTGGAGGGTGGATTGTGAGATTGAGTGAAAAAGGTAAGGAGATTAAGAAATACACATTGTTAGTTAAAAACAGTCATTGGTATGTAAAGTATAGCATAGGAAATATAGTCAACAGCATTATAGTAACTATGAGTGATGCCAGATTGGTACTAGAAATATCAGGGAGAATATTTTATGAGTATATTATTGTCAGATCACTGTGTTGTACACCTAAAACTAATACAAAATAATATTGACTGTAAACTGTAATTAAAAATAGATGAATAAAAGAAACATAAAATAAGGAATTACATATATTAATATAATTATTCAGAATTTGCTTAACGGAATAGACTAGAGAGAAATAAACTATTCATTTGACAAATGCTGTGTATGCAAGATGCAGAGATAAGCATTTTATACCTCATTGGATCCTCACACTAACCTTATGTAATCCTTATTTTTCAGATATGGAAAATAAAGGTGTGATATTGTGATTTATGATAAGAACTATATAGTTGTTCTTTCTGGCATCAGGCTCCTAAAAACCATTGGAATTTCTGAAATGATAAGAATGATAAAAGTATCTTTATTGTATAAATTAGGTGATTTGTTTTTTACCTCCACCAATGGATGGAGCTTATTGCCAGAAGAATCATCCATGTGATCAGAGGGTTGGAACTTTCAATCCAACTTCCCTCACCTCTGGGGAGGAGAGAGGGGCTGAAAGTTGAATAATTTGCCAATGATCAATGATTTACTCAATCTTGCCTCTGAAATAAAGCTTTCATAAATACCTAGAAGGACCAGGTTTGGAGAGCTTCTGGGCTGTTGAAAATGTGGAGATTTGTGGAGAGTGACACACTCAGGGAAGTCATGAAAGTTCTGCACTCCTACTGTATTACATTATTTTATAATACAATAAAAGCATAATAAGCTAATTTGACCAGACATCTTTCCAGACGACCTTGAGTCCTAGAGGGAAATTCAAGTCCTGGGTGCCAGAGGGAAGCTGGTGCCAGCGGGGGAGTGGGGAGGTGGGGAGAGGAAGGCCTACTCTTGCATGAATTTCGTGCATCAGACCTCTAGTTTTATAATAAACTGATAACTTAGTAAGTAAAATGTTTTTTGAGTTCTGTTGGCTGATCTGGCAAATTAATCAAATCCAAGGAGGGGATCATGGAAACCACCTTTATATATTTGACCATTCAGAAGCACAGGTGACAACCTGGGCTCGTGATTCACATTTGAAGTGGGAGGTGAGAATGGCAGACTTGATGGCCAAAGCCCTTAACCTGTGGGATCTAATGCTATCTCTGGATAGTATCAGAATTGAGTTGAATTGTTGGTTACCCAGCTGGTGTTAGAGAATTGAGTGGTGTGAGGGGAATCCCAACCCCCACAAACACACTTTGGAAATTGGGGTCAGAACACATTTAGAAGGTGAGAAAGGTTAATTAACACAACTAATAAGTTGGGCATCTAAACATGTTCAGTCTGACTTCAGAGCTTAGGCCCTTTTTTTATGTTCTTCTGCCAAATTATGACAGCAATTATACCAGGGTAATAGGATACCTCATGTCGTTTTTCTTTGCCTTCTTTTTAAAATTTTCCTCTTTATCATTATATTTACTTTCATAATTTGACAAATTTATTCCTTAATTAAAACCAAAATCAAGATTGCCAAGTATAACTTCAAACCAGGAAAGAAAGCTTTTTAACAATTCTCAAAAGGAAAAACAACAAAATCATCCTCAGAGAAAATTGGCTTTAGAAGCTTTTAGGAAATAAGGAAGAAAGGTACTAAAAGAATTAAGAAAACTCTGGTTTGGGGCAAGTTCCTCACACCTCTAAATCAGATGACCTACTAGAGGAATAGGACAGAAGATGAGGGATAGAGTTTGTGCTTGCATAAACTTTAGTCACTGAATCTATGGAGAGGGAGCAGTGTCAATAGTGCTCATCTAGATGGTAAAATTTAAAAGTCATCAATATAGCAATTTGATTTCTAAGAATAAGCTTTAAAATCAGACAAATCTTGCACTGGCTGGTTTTGCTCAATAGTATCAGCCTGTAGGCTGAAGGGTTGAGGGTTTGATTCCAGTCAAGGGCAAGTACCTCAGTTGCAGGACGTGTGCCTGTGGGAGGCAACTGGATATCTCTCTCACATCGATGTTTCTTTTTGTCTCTACCCCTCTTTTCCACTCTCTAAAAATCAATGGAAAAACATATCCTCAGTCGAGGATTAAGAACAGCAAAATCTGGGTGCTTTTGGTGTGGCTCAGTGGTTGAATGTCGACCCATGAACCAGGAGGTTATGGTTCCATTCCTGTCAGGGAACATACCTGGTTTGGGGACTTGATTCCCAGTATGGGGCATGTAGAAGGCAGCAGTTCGATGGTTTTCTCTCATCATTGAGGTTTTTATCCTCTCCCTCTCCCTTTCTCTCTCTGAAATCAATGAAAATGTATTAACAAAAAAAAAAAGAGAGAGAAATACTTCTACTTGAGGTTAGTGTGAACATGTAGAGGTAGAATATTAGAATAAAATCGACACTTTTTAGTTAGAGTAGGAGGATTTCAAATTTTCTTTCCATATCTTTATGTATTTTTTGAAAAATAAAAGAAGGCTTTATATTCATGGGAGAGGTGCATACCCAAAGTGTGAAATCCTGCAAGGGAGCATGAATAATAAATGGGGGAGCTTTTGTGACTTTTCTCAACTGAGTGTCATCAAACAACAGGCCATTAGTTAAGTTTTTGGTTAAGGATGTGTACTTGGGAACCAGATTCTTTGAGATTCAACCTCTAACAGTTATGGGCTAGAGGACTTTGGCCAAAACATTTAATATATGTGCCCCATTTTCTTAGCTTGAAATGAGGATAATAACAGTGCCTATTTCATCATGTGAGTATTACATGAGTTAATAACATCTTAAGTGCCTAACATGGTGCTCAGAATTATTACCAAGGCACACAAATGAGCAAAAAGCAATTTTGTTTAATTTGACAAATAGAAAACATTTCACTTGACTGCTTTAAGAATTAAGAGTTGAAGCCATAATTACTATTTTAAAGTGATTAAAGTCTTCCTTTTATTTTATATTATGGACCTATTAGGGGTAGGCTATAAAAAGAGAGGGAGATGAAACACAGAGAATGAGACAAGATGACAAACTGAAAGGTATGGAATTGAGAGAAGAAAAGGGAACTGGGACATGATCAGAAGCAGAGTGGATCATACCAGTCCAAGGAGGGAACCAGAGGTAAAGGCAAGACAGCCAGCTGGGAGGAGAGGGAAATAGGAAAAGAGCTGTAGGATGAGCAGGTAGTAGGTGTATAGCTTACCATCAGCTGCTATTCTCCTGAACTCTGGCCTTCAGAGGAAGTTGTCACCACTTTTTAAAATGTATTACTTTTTTGGCTCTTGGAAGCAGCTTTTCTGATTTTTTTTTTAAACCTCAAAGTTTCTTTCTGAAGTAAAATTATGTTTGTGTGTGTGTGGTTATTTTTTTTTCATAAAAGAATGAGGATTTTATACCTGCACACAAGGGATGACTTTGTGTTTAGACATGTGATTTGGAAGGAGAAAAATTGGTCAGCAAATTAACCATCTCCATATGGAAGTCCTTCTTGTCTGTGGGAGCTGTCAGAATGACTCAGATTTGTTCTTGGAGGCTGCCTCATACCAATGAGTTCAGAAAGTTACACTTAGAGCAGTATGGTCCCTTGGTTTTTCTGTCCCTGGGAACAAAGACAGAAGTAAGCTCCACAGATCAGAGGGACCTCCCCTCTATCACTGAGCCTCAAGCCAGAACACTTCAAAACAACTGGTCACCCAGGGATATGAAGGAGTTAGATGTTTAGTGATTTATGTCTTCCACCTGTTTGAGGTTTGAATCTAAGGCTGGGTAGGGCTATGGGTGTGGTGAGCTGGAATGGTCTGGGGGTTAGGGAGTGCTAATCTACCTAGTTTTGTTCTGCTGGTCCGAAGTAACCAGAATTTTGGGTTTTCCTGAATCTCTTCCCAAACATGCAACAATAGACCTGATGATCTAGTTGCGGGGCCAACAAATTTTCATGTAAAGGGCCAGTTAGTTTGTGGGCCTTAGAGGCTCTTTTACAATTAATTAGGTCCACTATTGTGGAACAAAAATAGCCAAGGATAATATGTAAGTGAATGAGTATGACTGTATTCTAGTGAAAGTTTATTTGTGGACATTGAAATTTTAATTTTATATTGTCATGTGTCACAAAATAGTATATATATTTTTTTATTTTTTCTAAACATTTAGAAAAGCAAAACCCATTCTTAGCCAGATATGACCCATGGGCAGAGTTTACTGACCCTTGGTTTACCGACAGTATTAAAAACACACACCTGGGCTTAGAAAGGAGCTAAGGCATAGTAGAGAGTAATGTTCTTGAGATCCCACACCCCACTCCTATGTGAGGAAACATTTTCTCTAGAGCTATTTCACTGTAAAAAGAGGTATTCTACAACCTCTCACCAGATAACCTGAATTCTTCATTGCATGACTGTCAGATAACTTAAGGGTTAAGAAATAGCTATGGAAAGACATATCACTATTACTTTCTAATTCCAATTCATGAGGTTAATGAAATTAGAGAATGAATGAGGTAAGTTCCAACAACAGATAAATTAAGGACTCTTATACTGAGAAACAACTTACTAAACAGAATTGACAAAATTTGAATCAATTTAGAGAACTAAACAATGGGTATATTCTCCAAAGCTACAACAACTAACATGTTTAAAGATGCACATAAATTTTCAATATTACATATGCAATATCACAGCACAGATATCTAGATGTCTGAATTATCCTGTGAAGATAAGAGTACATAGATCCTTCTAAAACATCTAGGGTCCCCAAGTTGCCAACCATTAACTAAATACAAACCTCTTATAGAATATAGGGAGATCAAAAGGAAATGATTTAAATAAGATCACACAATATGCCATTGGGGTAGTGGTGATGGGCAAACTCTTGGATTAAGCTCCCAAAGACAAAGGTCAAAGGTTACTCTTCTTAGCCTGAAGGGCTAATGAAAATAGAGAACAGTATGCCCCAGATGGGCAAGAAATTCAGCCCAGGTACCTGAATTTTCACAAGGAATTAGAAGTAAGGGTGTTGTCAGGTAGAGGATACAGTCACTATTAAAAAAAGAAAATTGGAAAAAAAATGGCAGCACAATAGAAGGACTTGTCCGGAGTCTTGTTGCTAAGCAGACAGAGAGAACAGCTGAGAGTTGCACTGGGAGTGTTTGTTGGCAAGTTAAGGGACAGTTATCCTCCCGGAGAAGATGGGGAACTGCTGGATGGGGCTCCCTAGACCAGGCAGCCCACTGCCACGGGGTTTTGTCTCCTGGAACCACCAGCGTGAACACAAAGACCTTGCCATCATGAAAGGAAAAGTGGATATTTACAGAAGCCTGGAAAGCTACAGCTGAGGCACCCACTGAACAGCTACAAGACCCAGAATACTGCTCCCCAATGGGCACAAACACTCAGATTCAGAGGAGCTTTACAAGCCACATAGAAAGGAGAGAGAAAACTAAATAACCAGAAACCCAGAGAAGAGAGACTATGGGCAGACAAAGAAAAAGCTTACATATGAAAGAAAAGCAGGCATCACCAGAAAAGGAAGTAAAATGGAGGCAAGCAAATTGCCAGATAAAGAATTCAGAGAAATGGTCACAAGGTGGCACAATGGAAGACAAATTTGACAATATGAGAAAGAATTAAGAGAAAATGAAGAAGAACCAAGAGGAAATGAAGAAGAATCAAGAAGAAATGAAAAATGACATTGCTTCTGTAAAGAACTCAATAGAAAGCATTAAACTAGAATAGAAGAAGCAGAGCACCACAACAGAGAGCTAGAAGACAAGGCAGGAAAAAATACTCAGATAGAGCAGTTTCTAGAAAAAAAATTAAAAAGCAGGAAGAGAGACTAAGGGAACTTTGGAATAACACAAAACAAAATAACATCTGCATATAAGTGTTCCAGAAGGAGAAAAAACTGAGCAAGGAATAGAAAACCTGCTTGAAGAAATAATGACAGAAAACTTCCCTGATAGAGGGAAGAAAAAACCCACACAAATCCAAGAAGCTCACAGAGTCCCAAGCAAAATGAAACCCAAAAGACTGACACCAAGGCACATTGTAATTAAATTGGCAAACACCAATGACAAAGTAAGAATCTTAAAAGCAGCCAGAGAGAAACAGAAAGTTACATACAAACGAAGCCCTGTAAGACTAGGAACTGATTTCTCAACAGAAACTCATCAGGCCAAAAGAGAATGGAATGAAATATACAAAGGCATGCAAAGGAAGGGTCTGAATCCAAGAATACTGTACCCAGCAATGCTTTCAATCAAAATTGAAGGTGAAATCAGGAGCTTCACAGACAAAAAAAGACTAAGGGAATTTATTACCACCAAACCAGCAATGCAAGAAATGTTAAAGGGTCTGCTGTAAAAAAAGAAATAGGAAGCGAAGAAGGAACACAGGGTAAAGAATAAAAATGGCGACAGATAAGTACCTATCAATAATAACTTTAAATGTAAATGGATTAAATGCTTCAATCAAAAGACATAGGGAAACCAATTGGATAAGAAATCATGATTTATATATCTGCTGTTTACAAAAAATCCACCTCAGGAAAAGAGATGCATACAGAATGAGAGTGAAAGGATGGAAGATGGTGTTTTAGGGAAATGGAAATGAAAAAAAAGCAGGGGTTGCAATATTTATATCTGACAAATTAGATCTTAAAGTGAAGGACATAACAAGAGATAAAGAAGGCCACTTCATAATACTAAAGGGAACAATCCAACAAGAAGTAATACTGGTAAACATATATACACCCAATACAGGAGCACCTAAATACATACATTAAAAAAAAAGTCCTGGAAGATATTAAGGGAGAGATTGACAGCAATGCAACCATAGTAGGAGACTTTAATACCCCACTGTAACCACTGGGTAAATCCTCTAAACAAAAAATCACCAGAGAAACATAAATCCTAAATGACTCACTAGACCAGATGGAATTAATTGACATCTTCACAACATTTAACACCAAAGCCACAGAATATACATTCTTCTCTAGTGCACATGGGTCATTTTCAAAGACAGACCATATGTTGGGTCATAGGCAAAGTCTCTTCAAATTGAAGAATATTGAAATCATATCAAATATGGTATCAGATCACAGTGGCATAAAACCAGAAATCAACTACAATAAAAACGATCCAAAGAAATCAAACACATGGAGACTAAACAGCATGCTGGGTAACCAGAATGGGTAACGAAAGAGATCAAGGAAGAAATAAAAAACAACATGGCAACAAATGACAATGACAACACAATGATAAAAAAATCTATAGGACACAGTGAAAGCAGTCTTGAGAGGGAAGTTCATATATCTAAAGCATACTGAAAAAAACTGGAAACAATGGTAATAAATTACCTAACCTTACAACTCAAACAGCTAGAAAGAGAGCAACAAGAAAAGTCCAGTGTAAGAAGAAGGAAGGAAATAGTAAAGATCAGAGCAAAGATAAACAACATGGAGAACAAAGAAACAACTCAAAAGATCAACAAAACCAAGAGCTGGTTCTTTGAAAGGATAAACAAGATTGATGGACCTCTAGCCCGGCTCACAAAGAAGCAAAGAAAGAAGACCCAAATAAACAAAATCAGAAACTAAGGAGGAGAAATAACAACAGACCCTGCCAAAATACAAAGGATTGTTAAAAAAAAAATACTATGAACAACTCTATTCCAACAAATTGAACAACCTGGAGGAAATGGACATATTCCTACAAAAAGATCACCTTCCAAAACTCAATCAGGAAGAATCTAAACATCTCAATAGGCCAATAACTATGGAAGAAATTAAAACCATCATCAAAAAGCTTCCAGCAAACAAAAGCCTGGGACCAGATGGCTACACATGAGAGTTTTACCAAACATTCAAGGAAGAATTAAAACCTATCCTCCTCAGACTGTTCAAAAATTGAATAAGAAGAAGGAACACTTCCAAACACCTTCTATGAAGCCAGCATCACCCTAATACCAAAACCAGATAAAGACAACACAATAGAAGAGAATTACAGGCCAATATCCCTCATGAATATAGATGCAAAAATCCTCAACAAAATTCTAGCAAATCAGATCCAGCAGTACATCAGAAAGATCATACACCATGACCAAGTAGGATATATCCCAGGAATGCAAAGATGGCACAATATCTGCAAATCAATAAACAAGATACATCACATAAACAAATTGAGAGATAAAAATCACATAGTCATATCAATTGATGCAGAAAAAGTATTTGACAAAATCCAATACCCTTTCTTGATAACAACTCTCAGCAAGGTGGGAATAGAAGGATCATACCTCAACATCATAAAAGC
>JAAGEH010000551.1:0-11300 GCA_011751065.1 Lasiurus cinereus
TATATTCCTAGAAGTGGGTTCGCTGGGTCAAATGGGAGTTCCATTTTTAGTTTTTTGAGGAGACTCCATACTGTTATCCACAGTGGCTGCACCAATCTGCATTCCCACCAGCAGTGCACGAGGGTTACTTTTTCTCTGCATCCTCACCAACACTTGTAGTTTGTTGATTTGTTGATGATTGCCATTCTGACAGGTGTGAGATAGTACCACATTGTTGTTTTGATTTGCATCTCTCTGATGATTAGTGACTTTGAGCAGGTTTTCATATGTCTCTTGGCCTTCATTCTGTCTTCTTTTGAGAAGTGCCTATTTAGATCGGTTGCCCATTTTTTTATTGGTTTGTTTATCTTCTTTTTGTCAAATTGCATGAGTTCCCTGTAAATGTTGGAGATTAAACCCTTATCATTGGTATCATTGGCAAATATGTTCTCCCATACAGTGGTCTTTCTTGTTGTTTTGTTGATGGTTTCCTTTGCTGTACAAAAGTTTTTTTTTTTATTTTGAAATAGTCCCATTTGTTTATTTTTTCTTTAGCTTCCATTGCCTGAGGTGTTGTGTTGGTGAAGAAGTTCCTTCTGCATATGTTGGAGATTTTGCTGCCTGTGGATTCCTCTAGTGTTTTTATGGTTTCCCATCTTATGTTTAAGTCCTTTATCCATTTTGAGTTTATTTTTGTGTTGGTGTAAGTTGGTGATCTAATTTCATTTTTTGCATGTTTCTGTCCAATTTTCCCAATACCATTTGTTGAAGAGGCTGCCTTGACTCCATTGTATGTTCGTTCCTTTTTTGTCAAATATTAATTGAGCATGGTGATTTGGGTCTTTTTCTGGGTTCTCTATCCTATTCCATTGATCTATGTGTCTGTTCTTGCGCCAGTACCAGGCAGTTTTGAGAACAGTGGCTTTGTAATACAGCTTGAAATCTGGCATTGAGATCCCACCTACTTTGTTCTTCTAAGGATTGCTGCAGCTATTCGGGGTCTTTTTTTATTCCAGATGAAGTTTTGGAAAGTTTGTTCTAGGTCTGTCAAGTATGCCTTTGGTATTTTCATGGGGTTTGGGTTGAATTTATAAATTGCTTTGGGTAGAATGGACATTTTGATGATATTGGTTCTCCCAATTCATGAACATGGTATGTTCTTCCATCTGTTTATGCTTTTCTCTCTCTCTCTCTCTCTCTCTCTCTCTCTCTCTCTCTCTCTCTCTTTTAGCATTGTGTAGCTTTCTGTGTATAGTTCTTTTACCTCCTTAGTTAAGTTTATTCCTAGGTATCTTAATTTTTTTTGGTGCGATGGTAAATGGGATTGCTGTTTTAGTTTCTCTTTCTATAAGTCCATTATTGGTATATATAAATGCCATAGATTTCATGGTGTTAATTTTGTTCCTGCCACATTGCTGAATTCATTTATCACGTCTAATGATTTTTTGATGGAGTCTTTAGGGTTTTCTATGTACAGTATCATGTCATCTGCAAATAATGATAGTTTTCTTTCTTCTTTTCCTATTTGGATGCCTTTATCTCTTTTCCTTGTCTGATAGCAATAGCTAATAATTCCAGCACTATATTAAATAGTAGTGGTGAGAGTGGGCATCCCTGTCTTGTTCCAGTTTTTAGGGGAAATGGCTTTAGTTTTTGTCCATTGAGTATGATGTTAGCTGTGGGTTTGTCATATATGTATTTTATTATGTTGAGGTATGATCCTTCTATTCCCACCTTGCTGAGAGTTTTTATTAAGAAAGGGTGTTGGATTTTTTTCAAATGCTTTTTCTGTATCAATTGATATGACTATATGATTTTTTTAAAATTAATTTTTATACATTTCTCCCTATTGTCCCCTTCCCTCCCAGGCATAACCCAACCCCCCAGTGTCTGTGTTCATTGGTTATGCTTATATGCATGCATACAAGTCCTTTGACTGATCTCTTATCTACATCACCTAACTTTAATCTTCCTGTTGTAATTTCACAATCTGTTTGAAGCTTTACTGCCTCTGTATCTATCCTTTTGTTCATCGGTTTATAATGTTCTTTATTATCCACAAATGAGTGAGATCATGTGATGCTTCTCCTTCATTGACTAGCTTATTTCACTAAGCATAAGGCTCTCCAGTTCCAACCAGATTGCTGCAAATGGTAAGAATTCCTTCTTTTTAATGGCAGCATAGAATTCCATTGTGTAGATGTACCACAGTTTTGTGATCCACTTATCTGCTGACGGGCACCTAGGCTGTTTCCAAATTGTAGCTATTGTAAATTGTGCTGCTATGAACATAGGGGTGCATAAATCCTTTCTGATTGGTGTTTGTGATTTCTTAGGATAAATTTCTAGGAGTGGGATTACAGGATCAGATGGGAGATCCATTTTTAGTTTTTTGAGGAAACTCCATACTGTTCTCCACAGTGGCTGCACCAGTCTGCATTCCCACTGACAGTGCACAAGGGAGAGAATGGCTGCCTCCTACATGACCCCATAATGAGATGCAGCCCATTACCACAGCAGGTGCCCTCTAATAAAACTGAGCCAGCAATCTTTCTGTGCATGGGACTACTCTCAACAATCTGAGCCACCCCAACTGGCTTTTATTTTTAACATCAAAATATGACATTATTAAGGGGGAAAGCAGGCTATGAGAGAATATACATAATCCTATCCTATTCATTTAAAAAGAAAATTTGAAAGAATACATAGGCCAACACATTGACAGTTGCTACCTTGTCTGTGGTCAGTACACATTGTGACATTAAAAAGCCACCAGTTACTGAATGTTTACTACAGGTGCCAGGCTCTGGATTCAATGCTTTATCTGCATTGTTATTTCATTTAATCATCTGTGAAACCTTAGGTGCTTTCACCAACTAGTTAATGAGGAGGAAATCCAGACTCAGAGACTCAATGTAAATTGACTGATTGTAGAGTTAATAAAGGCAGGCTAGAAGTCAAACCCAGGTGACACTAACAGAGCACTGGCTTCTAATGTTAAGCTCTGCTGCCTCCTAGAGGGTAGAATAAGGGATGCATTCCCATTAGGACAGGGTAGACGTTATTGTATGTTATAAGCAGACCCAAAGCTCTAGTGGCTTAAAGAAGGTATCTTTCTTCTTCAGAGCACATGAACACCCTGGTTCTCCTGGAATCAGGATGAAGGAGCAGCCAGCATGTAGATTCCTGCTGGGTGTTCTCAGAGATGGACATAGAGGACTGCCCATCTCACTTGTCCCAGACATTCCTGTTAGAAGTGAATGTCTTTACTCCCACCTCATTTCATTGGTCAAAGCATATGACTGGCTGCAGCCAACATCAGAGTGTCAGTAGCAGCACCTACCCTACTTGATGTGCCCCCAAAAGGTAACCCCATAGATCCATCCACCCTTTGAGGCTGCTCTGGGATGAAGGAAATGGTGGGGATTAGTAGGAAATGACAGTGGAAGTCAGTCAGGATGGTTTGCTTTCTCTTCCTCCATTGAGACCATGATCCCGAGCTGCCCAAACCCAATATTCATTGGAGTGAACTTCAGAAACAGGACTTTGGTCAGAATTCAACGGCAGAAAACTCAGAACCCACTTCTGAGTGTGACCCTGGGTAAGTCCCTGATGCGAGGGCTCCGCACAGTATGGGGAGTGAAGAGCACATTTTAGGAGAGTTGCCTGGGAATGTTACTGACAGCAAGAATTCCAGCATCCATGTTCTCTTATATTAACAATATCACTACTCTGCCTTAAAAGCTGCACATTCCTCTTTCAGTTAAAATAATAAGTTTATTTAAACAATTTCAAACATTTTAACAAAGAAGATAAATACAGTGCAGAAACATGTATAAAAATTGTTAACCATAAAATATTCCTCAGTACATGAAATTAAAACAAGAGCAATTTAATATTATCTGCATTTCTGTGATTACTGTTGAAAAGATTAACCTTTGTATGCCCTTGCAAGGTAGCAAAAATTTGGAATTTTTATGGACTGTGGGTTAGTGGTAAGCCAAAGGGAATGTCCATTATGGGTCACAGTTTTGCATATCTTAAATGTAAAACATTCACCTATAAAACAGGAAAATAAGTAAAACACATGTCTATATACAAAGCTGAATGCAAATATTCCCAGAAGAGTTATGTATAATATCCCAAACCTGAAAATGACAAAAAATATAAAACAATTAATAAAGTGGTTATTCACAGAATCCAGTTCTACTCAGCAATAAATAATAAACACTTTACACAAGCATTTGTATTAAATCTCAAAATGATTCTGTGATGGAAGAAAACAGTATTTCTTGAAAGTACACACAAAGAGTGCTTATAAAATTATGTACAGTATGAACTACTCTATTGTAAAGAAGGGGAAATACCTGAGTGTATGGAGGTCTAAGAAAGACAGAAAGAGAGATTAGAACAGGGCGGTAGGAAAATAGAGGGAGTGCAAAAGAAGGTATAGAGTTGTTGGTATGGAAAATAATACAATAATTAAAACTAATAAACAGCAATAATCTCTGCCCCTGCCAGTGTCCTCAGTTGATTGGGTCCATCCCATTCACTGACACGTCTCTGGTTTGATTCCAAGTCAGTGAATATCCCCAAATGGATTTCCAAATGTGATGTGCAGGAGGCAGCGGATCTATGTTTACCTCTCTCTTCCAGTCTCTCTCTCTCCCTAAAAAGAATAAAATTATTTTCTAAAAGATTTCTTAAAAAGAGTAATCTCTGTGTTTTGCAAACATACAACTGTAAGCCTGTTGTTGCCCCATCCTGTGTAGGAGTTACAGATGGTTTATGTCACATCTGACAGTTTCTCAGCTTTATCTCTGTGTCAGGGCTCACCAAGTAGCACACATGAGACAGGTGCATTTTGTTGCATGTCAGTTCTCATTTGCTGGGGGAACAGCCTTGCCTCAGTGGCAGCAAATGTTGTCAAGTGTGGAAGACTATTGCCATTGGAATCAACATGAATGCCGACTGTTGATTACAAAAGACACATCTTGAGTCTGATTATAGCATATCCTTCCTCTAACTTTGAGCTCGTGTCTGTTGAGCAACAACCTGGAGATCAACACCCTAAGGGGCCAGGGAAATGCACAAAACCATGAGCTTATTTTGTCTGCTAGTGACGCCAGCTACAGGAAATAGTAATAGAGGTCCTCAGAAAGTACTCAGAGTTCATACAAGCCACAACCAATGGAATATTTTGGATTCATGTCCAAAAGAGGCACTTGTTATCGAGTTTCACTGCAGTGTATGGCATTAAAATGAAAACAGATGTTATGTCTCAACATAATTTTAATTCAATGTGTTACAAAAAACACCACCAGCCTATGAAATCTCATACATCATGACATATGTCCTCTTTTGAGCATGTGGAGAGTAGTTCCCCTAAACATTGCTGACACATAATACATACAGTGAAGAGAATGTAATTCATATTGTTTACAGGAGGACAATAAATTCTGCCAGTTCAAGGAGACCATTAATCTCTACAATATAAAAGGTACCAGACAGCAAATTAGAACCACAAACTCATGCACACTTTCTCTCAAGGACTTGACCGGCAATAAAAAATCAGCCAATATTGAACAAAGAGTGACTTTCTGCCATGAAGCTGTGCCTTCCAAAGCAGAGAAAGTTTGAGATTAAACCATATTGTTCACCTATCCATGCTGACAGAACACAACTTTTCTTTCAATCATCCCAGGGAGAGAACAGAACCAACAAAATTAAAGATACAAAAGAAAAATCTCCCTTAAATAAGGATCATAAACCAGAGCAGAAGACAGCAAGAGTTTTGTGGGTTGATGAACTGGAACATGAAACACTTCATCACAGCATAATGTGAGACCCACTTTGTCCCTGAAAGAAGTAGCACTTCTTGGTGGAGGAAGTGTGCTCTGGAAAAAACCAGGGCCAGGTCAATTCTCCTGGACTCTGGATATTCATAATTTTCTCAAGCACAACCCCAGGGTATGCAGGGGTTGTGACGTATGCAGCCTATTCTGGTGAGGCAGATGGTAGAGGTGAAATATCTTCCAGACAAATTCTTCCAGTGACATCAATCAGGTTATAGTCCTCAGTAGATTAGCAAGGGGGATCCAGTTTCAGAAAGTGTCATTTATACATTAAATTTAGAAGGAATCTACCAGAGTATATGTACTAAAAAGGGGGCTTGCATTCAGGTAAACGGGGGTAAAAGCTTCTCCTTCAGGGTTGTTGTTCTCAGTGATAAAGTAAAAAATTCCTGCACATTTAAAGCTTTTCTGCAGTGTGTGCTCTCAAGTGTTGAATGAGGAAAGATTTGTAGCAAAAAGGTTTCCCACATTTAGTACTTTATGAGGCCCTTATCTAGTGTGAACTCTGTGTTGTTTAGTGAGGTTAGAGTTCTCATAGAAACACTTCCCACATTCATGACATTGATATGGCTTTTCTCCAGTGTGAACTCTGTGGTGGTTAAGAAGTTGATTTTTCTGCCTAAAAGTTTTCCCACATTCACTACACTTATTAGGTTTTTCTCCAGTGTGAACTCTGTGGTGCGTAATGAGGTAAGACTTTTGACAGAAGCACTTCCCACAATGACTACATTGATATAGATTTTCTCCAGTGTGAAATCTCTGGTAAATAAAGAGGTGACTTTTCTGCCTAAAAGTTTTCCCACATTCACTACACTCATAATGTTTTTCTCCAGTATGAACTTTGTGGTGTTTAATGGGGCAAGACCATGACTAAAACACTTCCCACAGTCACTACATTTGTATGGCTTTTCACCAGTGTGAACTCTGTGGTGTCGAATGAGAGTAGAGCTACTGCTGAAGCATGTTCCACATTCACTACACTGATAAGATTTTTCTCCAGTGTGAACTCTCTGGTAGATAAAGTGGTCATAATTGCACCTAAATTATTTTCCACATTCCCTGCATTTGTAAGGTTTTCCTCCAGTGTGAACTTTTGGTGTTTAGTGAAAGAAGTCCTTGGCTTGAAGGGCTTCTCACAATCAGTACACTGATAGGACTCTTTTCCTATATGAACTCTATTATGTCTATTGAGGTTAAAGATATATCTGAAAACTTTCCCACATAGATTACACTCATATTTCACTTCTCCAGAGGAGACGGCCTGATGTTGAACAAAGTTCTGGGTGTGGATGGCAGCTTTTTCACAATCATCCCATTGGTGATGCCTTTTTCTATTGAGAAATTCCTCTGAAATCTCACTGCCACTCTATGGCTCCTCAATGCTGAGAGGAGACTGGTGCTAGAGAAGCTCTGACATGGCTTGAAAGTCTTTCCCAAGCTCCCTACTGGTTGAAGGCAGCTCTGATAAGTAGAAGTTTAACGTGCTCAAAAAACGAGGCCCTATCCACAGCTTCTTTCCAGAGCTTCTCTCCACTGGCGTGCCTCTGTTGCTGATGAGGGTTTGCATTGATACAGAAGTCTCTCACACATGCCTTAGTGAAGAAGCCTTTCTGTTCAAAGTCTGCTGCCTGTGACTCAGTCAGGTGCAGAATATCTTTCAACACAGAGAAACACCTCCCAGAGAGATGAGTCTTCTGTTTTGCTGAAGTTGTCTTAGAAGCACTAACCTGTGACTCTCCTTCTGCAGATAAAGTCTGCTCAGAACAGGTCTCTGCAACATACTTTTAATGCCAATAACCTGTAAACCAAAAAAAAAAATGGTAATGAAATGATAGTTGACTGTGATGTCAGGGAGAAGTCTCATTACAAAAGTGTGTTACACATAAAATGTTAGTTCCATGCAACTGTCTGACAGTAAAATATCTGAAAGAAATATTGATAAGATGCTGCTGTGAAGATCTGGGCCTCTGAAGATCACCATACAGGGAACACTTTCAACAAAATATGAAACAAACGTGATGAGCACCATATGGGACAGAACCTGGATCATCTGCTCCTGCATCTCCTAACAGTGTTTAACAGGGCTTGTCGGCTGGTGAGATGGGCCAGCTGTGCAGAAAGTTGGCTACATTTTATTCCACATAAAATTCAAGAAATGAGAAGCTTGTATCGCTATCTAGTGAAGCACTTTTGTGAGCCTCATAACACAAATGCATGTCAATATTTGAAAATACTGCAGCCCTAACTGGTTTATCTCAGTGAATACAGCTTTGGCCTGTGGACTGAAGGGCTCCAGGTTTGATGCTGGTCAAGGACATGTATTTTGGTTGTGGGCACATCCCCAGTAGGGGGTATGCAGTCAGCAGCTGATTGTTGTTTCTACCTTTTCCATCCCTCTCACTTTCTCCCAGTAAAAAATTCAATAAAATATATTTTTTAATAAAAGAAAAGAAAATTCTGCAGATAGAATAATTAAGATGAACAGGTGATGGAAAAGGGCAAGAATGTGAAGATAGTCAGAAACCGGGAAGGCACAGATTAAAAGATAAGTCAGGGAAGAGTCAAGCATGGGAATGAAAAGGTAAAATTGAGTTTCTACCAATGGCACCTCAACCTAAACTTGTTGAACATGAGCACATTCTGGTATAATCCAAACACCACCCTTATGTCATACCTCACCCGAGTTGCAACTCAGGAGGGCCAGACAACACTTTATATTATCCTGCATGTTCACCCTATGAAAAAAAAACAGGGTTATTGTTGTACCTCCTACTGTATAAGAACATAGAACACCAACATTCTGAGTTTTACTGAAAGACAGCAGAGGTGAGTAGGCAGTACTGACCCAGAGCAATACAGCATGCAATAGTATTCAGGGAACAGAATATTACACACAATGGAAGGAGGCCTTTCAAGAACCACCCATGGTTCATGCGAATAGAGACCCTAACCTGGAACAGTCCATCAAAAAGAGCCTTTAGCTGGAGGAATGGTGCAGAAGTGGAAACGATGGATGTGGACATACTCACTGACTCAGAAAGAAGAAGTGCAAGCCGGGCATATTAGGTTGTTTGTAACAATCCTGACCCAAGGTACTTCCTTAACCATCTGAAGCTATGTACGTGAGGGATATTCATGAATTCCTTCGCTCAGGTCTCTCCAAATTACTCAGCACTCTGAGCCACAGCACATTACCCAGGACAATGGGACAAGCAATTAAAGCCCCTGTTCTTGCCGTGAGAGCCACATCTGGGGAAGAAAGAGAGGACATCACCTCAGGACACCAGGAGAGATGAGAATGTCTTACTTATAGATGAGACCAGTGCAAATACTTCTACCACCATCTTGCAGTACATAAGTCTCTGAGCCTCATCAAGAATCCCCCACTCCTCTCTGAGAAGGAGATGGCTACATCTTCAAAGTTCATATCCTGTCATAATGGGCACAGTTCAGGCTATGATGAGTTTCTCTCCTACAATTTTATGTCCATCATACTTTCCAACATCCACATCCATCTGCTTCCTCAACTCCTCACATCAGAAGAGATACCAGACCTTGGTCCCATCAAAGTCATTCTCTCCTGTTTCAGTTGATGCTGTGTGTTCTCCCAACAATAAGGGCAAATAATTTTTTAGATGATACCTCTGCTCTGGAACACAATGTATATCACACTCCTTTTTAATACACTGGGTGTCATGAACATAAGGTAGGGAGAGATGTTCTCCCTAAGGGGACTATGAGTGATTTGATGCTATTCTCTCCTGGAAATCACCTTGCTGTCCTCCGATTCAGAGAATCACTATATAATGGTATCATTATCCAACCTTTTGACCCCAATCCCAGGGTGCTGAAGCCATCACGTTGTACTACATTCTACACATAATTCTTTGAACCATACTTCTCACATAGCTGCATTCTCAGAGAGACACCATCAAAGGTAACACATATATGCCATAATGAGCATAGTTTATTTTCTAATCATCTGCTTTTACAAAATTCTAACCCACCAACTCTGTAATGTTATTCTCTTTTATGCTTTTCCCTTCACCACTTCAGTAGAGATTTTCAAGCCCAGATGACATTGATGTATGCAATCTCATTCCTATTGATCAATGTAACAACCCTCAACAACAAAAGGCAGGTGTGCACAGAAACTTCACTGAAGCTTTGGACCAGGAATGTACTACCAGAACACACCCTCTTTTTAGGAATGAATCTGACATTCACCATATCATACTTCCAGACATAACAAGAAATGGACTCAAACTCCATTTCCTCTTATGTCAATGTCAGGGCCCTTTAACTATGAAGGCATATGTCTACTCCAATGGCACATCACTCTTTCTCACATACCCATCTCACACCTGCACTCCCACAGTCACAGCTCCCAAGGTGATCTTCTTGACTTTCTACTCATTACTCAGCATGTGTTGTTTAGTGTCTGCTTGGAAAATTCAAATAAGACTGAGATATATGCCAACTCTGAGAGTACACACTCATGGAACCAGCCTTGAGTTCTGCTATGGTGGCCTCCCTCCCTGATTGCGTTTTCCTTCAACCTCAATTACTGAGAACCACATCAGATCTCAGATATCCAGAAGCCACCTCCACTGGAGCTGCACCTGACCTCCATTCACCAGTCATAGCCTTCAACACTCAAATCCCATAACCTAAGGCCCTCTATCCACGCCCAGTGAGATGCCCACTCATGCCTCTCAGCAAATCAAACAGACTGATGAGAACCCCCAAGACTAAGGCTCCATTAAAATCCAGGTGTGCCTTTAACAGGTAAATATGCAGCAGCTGAAGTCTCACCTTGTTTGACTCACTCTTTTATCTCCAATTAAAAAGAAGGAAAATGATCTACAACCCCACCCTGGTCCCTAAATCCCCAACAATATTTTAGAGAAGTTTTTTTTTCTGAACTGCTCCTCAGAGTTCCAGATGCTCATGAACTGCTTCCTGAAATATCAGAAACCCTAACAGGTAAAATATAGAAATAGTGGTATCCCCAAATGACATTATACTTCCTAATGTGAATATCTTCATCTCAGCTGATGGTTCTTCTGTGCGTCCATCTGCCAAATGCAAACCTTCACATCTTCCATGTGTCTTACCTTCTCTCAACCTCCTCATTAGGTAACCTAAATGGCCACACATGAAACACCAGTCCGGAATCCAAAGCTTACATCGCCACCACAGCATCCATCACCGAGACTATCACAGCGGCTTCCATCTTAGTTTTTTTCCTGTCCCTATCCAATCTATATTATTCATCATGCTGCATCCATGGAGGGTCCAATGAGGCCTCAGACACATGACTTGCCCCTACTGCACCAAACCTCCCACTGTTGCCATATCCTCCAGAACACACATCCAAGATGTCACAAAGCTTCTCTAGACCTGATTCCTGCCCCATTGTTACCAGTTGTTAATTTTTAAAGAAAGACTCTGTGTGGTTCTTGA
>JAAGEH010000552.1:0-10968 GCA_011751065.1 Lasiurus cinereus
CCAGATCTCCAGATCCCCAAAGACCACCAGGGAGCCGAGTCCGATGCAAAAGCAAAGAGCCTTTATTCAAGCTCGAGCTTGGCTCTCTGCCTCTGCCTCCACCTACACAGTGGCAGGAGGCAAAAGAGAGCGAGTTCCAGAAGCATAGTAATTTTATAGGGCTTAGAGTCAGGTGGTGGAGTAATGCTCAAACCACTGAGTTGACCATTCCTGATTGGTTGGGTGAGGCCTAGGGTCCAGGACACAAAGACAGGATGTGGCTAGGATCTGGTTACATAAAGACAGGATGCGGTCAGCATACTTTTAGGCCTTAGGTTAGTTCTCCTGGTCTTGGAACTTAAGGCCCCAATCATGGGACGGACTGCATTTCTGCCACGCCCTCCGTTACTAGAGGCCTGTACTGGGCTCACAGAACCATCAACTGAACTGCCCCTTTGCAAGTTCTTAAAGGGCCCCTATGGGCTGAGGCCTTGAGACCTCAACCAAAGACCTGGCCTGGTGCCAGCACTGATCATTTTGTCCAGTAAAGGTTTGATGGCCTCTCTGAAGTGAGAATAGTCTCACTTTCCTTATTACTTAAGCAAGCAAACATTTACAGAAGCCAATAGCAAGGTTAACATTTCAAATAGCAGTTTTTCAATAAGATGGAAGCTTCACCACCTGCTAAGTGTTTCAGACCCCTGATGCCCTGAGAGAGAGAACAGGGAAAGTCCTGAGATAAACAAATCTCAACAGCTGCTGGGAAATCCTATGGGGTCCGCCTGCCACAAGAAGCTGGGACCCTCAGCCCCTGCCTAGGGCCTTACTGGGGTCCACATAGTCCCAGAAGGGTCACCAGAAATTGTAACTGAAAATCCAGATTCTGCTGCCTACCACAGCGAAAACCAGACTCTGTCACTGAAGTCCTGAAACATCTAGAAAGTCTGGATCACCCCCAAACAACAAACCCCACAACTCTCTGACACCGAGAGTCAACAAAGGCAGGCGTTTTGTAGAGGGGAGACAACATTGGAAGAGGTTGTGTTAGTTTTGTGCCCTCTCTGTCTCGAGCTGGGCTGAGCTGCAGAACAGTAGTGGCAGCTAAAAATGCAACAGATTCTTTAACAACTAGATGGCACGCGTGAGTATATTTTAAAGACAATTTACCGAATTTGGTTGATAGATGACAATGGTGTCCTTTTCATGATTAAAAGAGGTATGGAAATTTAATACTCTAGATATTAGAGGCCTGTTGCACAACATTCATGCATTGCATGGAGCCCTCAGCTCACCCTGCACCCTCTGGAAGTCTGAGACCTCTGGGAGGATGTCTGACTGCCAGCTTAGGCCCGCTCCCCATTAAGCCAGCCAGCAGACATCCCCAGGTGTCCTTAGTGCTGCCATGAAGGCAGGAGAAGCTACCAACACCACCGCTCTGCTCACCAGCTGTGAGCTTGGCTTCTGGATGAGTGGCGCTCCTCCTGTGGGAGCGCACTGACCACCAGGGTGCAGCTCCTGCACTGAGCTTCTGTCCTTTGGTAGTCAGTGCACATCATAGGGACCAGTCATTCTGCATATTAATTTCCATATTGGCCTTTTATTATATAGGATTCATTAGAAAAAGCATTCTGAGAAATACACCCCGTCTTTAGCAAAATGGACTAACTCCATATGAACAAAAAATTCTGATTAAGTGGGAAAAATGTAATTGTATCATATGGTAATTTAGGATAAAATTCATATAAATCTCATTTCTCTCATTTACAACCACAACACAAGCTTTGGGCATGTGCTTAATTTCAAATCCTAAACAATACAAGAAAAAAAATATCATATTTACTTCATCACTATCTTTTTTATATATAACTACCATTTAATATTCTTGAAGTGTAACTGCAGTGCCAACATGATTTCCATATTCTCAGGTTATTTATCACAGAGTATTCTCTACGCTTATCTATTAACTAAAGGATTTGTTCCCTAGAAACTGCCTCCTAGCACTGATTCAAACTCAAGCCAAGGTTTTAATGATACTATCTTAATCCTCCTACAATTTAGTTAAAGGATTACACTTATTACTCAGCAATTTGTGGGGGGAAAGATTACTTTCTATTATCTACAACCAATATCATCTTGTTCCAAAGCATCGTTCTCACTATAAAAATAATTTAAGCCTAGAGATTAAAGATCACATCTCTTTCAGTGTTAAATGATGACAAGTAAATTTAATGGCAATTGAAACTTCCTGTCAGGGCTGTTTCTCCCCTCTCTGAAGCATAATAATCTCTATTTTGTAAATTTGCTGTTTAAAATTCTCTGCTGTTTGTAGATGATCTCTTGTTCTAGGAATCGACTCTGTTATTTTTAGACAGTCCCTCATACTGTAAATTACAGTTGCTTTTTAGCTGATTGAATAATAGAGAAGATGAACTCCTTTAGCTTTTTCTTATCTGTGAAGCTCTTTATCTGCCCTGCAATTCTGAATGATAGCTTTGCTGAATAGAGTATTTTTGGTTGTAGGTTCTTGCTATTCATCATGTTGAATATTTCTTGCCACTCCCCTCTGGCCTGCATCGATTCTGTTGAGAAATCAGCTGATAGCTGTATGGGTGCTCCATTGTAGGTAATAAACTGTTTTTCTCTTGCTGCTTTTAATATTCTTTCTTTGTCTTTTGCTCTTAGTATTTTAATGATGTGTCTTGGTGTGGTCCTCTTTGGACTCCTTTTTTGGGGGGTGCTCTGCCCTTCCTGGACTTGTAAGTCTATTTCTTTTACCAGGTGGGAGAAGTTTTCGGTCACTATTTCTTCAAATTGGTTTTCAGTATCTTGCTTTCTCTCTTCTTCTGACACTCCCATAATTTTGATACTCTTGAAGTTGTCCCAGAGGCTTTTTACTCTGTCTTCAAATTTTTGTATTATTTCTTTTTCATTTTCTAGTTGAATGTTTTCTGCTTTTTTGTATTTCAAATCTTTGACATGATTCTTGCGTTCCTCTAGTCTGCTGTTTGATCTCTGGATCATATTTTTTATTTCAGTCAGTTTATGTTTAATTTCTAGTTGGTTCTTTTTCATCTCCTCTTGGGTCTTGCAAAATTTATCCATCTTTCCTAGGTAATTCTTGAAAAAACTTTTAACTGTGGTTTTCAACTCTATATCCCGTCAATTGTTTTCCTCCATTTCTTTCGTTTGTGATCTGTTCCTATGTCTTGGCAATTTTGCTGCTTCCCTTAGTTGGTAGAGTCATTTTGTGTGCTAGGTTTTCTATATGGCTCAGTAGTTCCACCTCCCCAGTTCCCTGAGGTGGACACTCTGGGTGCACTGCTTTGTGGACTGTGTGTACAGACTTGTTGTAGTTAAGTCTTCATTGTTGTTGGTATCACTGAGGAATTCTTGACCTCCAAGCCAACTGGTTGTGAGGATCAGCTGTGTCTACACAGGGAGCACTTCTGTGCTGGAGTAGCATTATGATACAATACTTGCAAAATTGCAACAGCCTCTCTGTTCAACTTGGATGGGGTGGAGTCTCAGGGCTCAGCAGACAACCATGGCTTCCTGTTAGCCCTGCCCTATGAGGTCCCTGGGTCTCAGTGTCCCTCATAATCGCTGCAGCCCTATCTGTGCACACTCGTGCTCACATGCTTCCAGACCTCTGCCTTTCTGGCTCCCCTGAGTTTCTCTGAGCTCCAGGAACCCCCTATGAGTCTGGATCCCCAGGGTCTCATTCACAATGAAGGTTCAGTGCAGTCAGAACTGGATTTCAGCACAGTTGAGAGGTTCTGTCTTCCTCCCACTAGAGAAAGCCAGCAGCACAATCAGCAGTCCGTCCTCTCTGCGCACACTTTCACACGCCACCAGACTTCTGACTTTCGTGGCTCCCCTAAGTTTCCGTGAATTCCTCCCTTTTCAGACTCCTCCCATATGAGTCTCGCCCGGAACTGGGGTTCAATGCAGTCGGAGTTTCCATCTCTCTCTTCTAGAGGAAGGCAGCCAGGCACTCCACTGCCCGTCCTCTCCATGAGTGTGTCTTTGTACCTCAGCTTTTTGCAGCACCTATGAGTCTCTGTGTCCCCCTCTCTTTCCTTATTGTTGTAGAATTTCCACTTAGCCAATTTTCCTAGAAATCTGGAGGATGTCCGTTCTTTTAGGTGTAGTTTTGAAATTCTTGTGTGAGGCAGTTTAGGTATTTACCTATGTGGCCATCTTTGTTTCTCTGTTTTTTATTTTTTTAACTTAATAAATCTTTATTGTTGAGATTATTACTATTATTCCTTTTTTTCTTGTCATAGCTCCCCTTCACCCAGTTCCCACCCCACCTAATGCCCTTACCACGCCCCACTGTCTTCATCCATAGGTGTACAATTTTTATTCACTCTCTTCCCCCACCCCCCTCACCCATTTCCCCCCAAGAATTGGTGGTCCACTCCCTTTCTATGCCCCTGATTCTATTATATTCCCCAGTTTACTCTCTTCATCCAATTTTTAATACACTTGATTTTTAGATTCACTTTTTGATAGATATGTATTTGTTGTTCATAAATTTTATCTTTACCATTTTCTTCTTCTTCCTCTTCTTAAAGAGTACCTTTCAGCATTTCATATTATACTGGTGTGGTGTTGATGAACTATAGTTTTTTTCTTATCTGTGAAGCTCTTTATCTGATCTTCAATTGGAATGATAGCTTTGCTGGGTAGAGTAATTTAGGTTGTAGGTTCTTGCTATTCATCACTTTGAATATTTCTTGCCACTCCCATCTGGCCTGCATAATATCTGTTGAGAAATCAGCTGACAGTCCTATGGGTGCTCCCCTATAGGTAATTAACTGTTTTTCTCTTGCTGCTTTTAATATTCTCTGTTTGTCCTTTGCTCTTGGCATTTTAATTATGATGTGTCTTGGTGTGGTCCTCTTTGGATTCCTTTTGTTTGGAGTTCTCTGCATTTCCTGGATTTGAAAGTCTATTTCTTTAACCAGGTGGAGGAAGTTTTTAATGATTATTTTTTCAAATTAGTTTTCAGTAACTTGTTCTCTCTCTCCTTCTGACACCCCCATAATTCTGATGTTGGTACACTTGAAGTTGTCCCAGAGGCTCCTTACACTATCTTCATATTTTTGGATTATTTTTTCTTTTTTGCTTTTCCAGTTGAGTGTTTTGTGCTTCTTTGTATTTCAAATATTTGACTTGATTCTTGCGTTCCTCTAGTCTGCTGTTAGATCTCTGTATAATATTTTTTATTTCAGTCAGTGTATGCTTAATTTCTAGTTGGTCCTTTTTTATTTCCTCAAGGGTCTCACAAAATTTATCAGCCTTTTCTAGAAAGTTCTTGAAAACCTTATAACCATAACCTTGTTGTGGACTATGTGTACAGTCTCATAACAGTCACACCTTTTTGAACTGTGTACAGTGTTGTTGTAGTTAAGCCTTGATTGTTGTTGATATCACTGGGAGGAATTGACCTCTAGGACAATTGACTGTGAGGATCAGCTGTGTCTACACTGGGAAAACTTCTGTGCTGGAGGTACCCTTATCATGCAAGACTTACAAAAGCCTCTGTGCTCAGCTTGGATGGGGCGGAGTCTCTGGGTAGAGCAGACAGCCTTGTCTGCCCGTCAGCCCTGCCTTATGAAGCCCCTGGGTAATCACAGCAAGCACCACTGAGTGAAAGCCACCCTTGAGTTCCGGTCTCTGCTGGATACTCCAGTTTCTTTCCGAATGAGTCTGGGTGCCCAGAGTCTCGCCCAGAACTAGAGTTCAGTGCGGTTGGGAGCTTTTGTCTCCCTCCTGCTTCAGAAAGCCAGTGGTGTACTCAGTTGCCCGTCCTCTCCGTGGGCCTCATTATCTCTACCTTCCACAATTCCTCTGAATCTCAGTGTGTTTTTCTCTTTCCTAACAGTCCAGTTTCACCCCATATGAGTCTGGTTCCCCAGAGCCTGGCCTGGAACTGGAGCTCAGTGCCTTTGGGAGCTTTTGTCTCCCTCTCACTTGAGAAAGCCAGCCACGCACTGCCAGTCTTCTCCGTGCTCATCTCAGTACCTCTGCCTCCTGCAGCTCCTCTGAGACTCAGTGTGCTTTTCTCTTTCCTTCCAAATGTAGAATTTCCACTCAGCCAGCCTTCCTGTGGTTCTGGATGATGTCCGTTTTGTCTTTTAGTTGTAGCTTTGAAATTGTTGTGTGAGGCAGCACTGTAGGTGTTTACCTTTGCCGCCATCTTGGTTTCTCCTCCTCAATTCTTACTCTAAAAACAAACATCTTTTAAGCAATAGATCTTAATGTCTTAGGGGTCTTTAGATAGAGATGGATCTGATATTTTAAAAACAAAATTTAAATATCAGAAGATACATCCAAATATAAGGAAGTTCTTTTAAAAAGCTATCTTAAAAATATAGGTGTAAAATGTTCAGATCCATATTTTCAAAATAGTATAAGTTTTATAAGAATCAATATGTTTTTCTAATATATTTTTTATTGATTTTTTGAAGAGAGGAAGGGAGAGGGATAAAGAGTTAGAAACATCGATGAGAGACATTGATCAGCTGCCTCCTGCACGCCCCCTACTGGGGATGTGCCCGCAACTAAGGTACATGCCCTTGACTGGAACAGAACCTGTGACATTTTGGTCCATAAGCCCACACTCTATCCACTGAGCCAAACCGGTTTTGGCTCAATCTTAAATATACAAACAAATGTGCCTGGGCGCCAGGACAGATACCACAAATCCTTCCTTGTTATTAAATCCATTGTTCTGCACCCACCTAAGTATGTGAATAGCATTTTCCTTTTTACCAATCCCAGAGGCTTTGCTTTCTCCCACCTCTCTAGTCTATCGGCAATGGATCAATGGATTTGTGCAACCCATCTGTCCCTCTTTTGATTGCAATGTATAAAAACAGAGATGACCCTCCATTCTCTGGAGCATTTCCTCACTTCCTAGAGCAGTGGTTCTCAACCTTCCTAATGCTGCCACCCTTTAATACAGTTCCTCATGTTGTGGTGACTCCCAACCATAAAATTATTGCTACTTCATAACTGTAATTTTGCTACTATTATGAATCATACTGTAAGTGTCTGTTTTCCGATGGTCTTAGGCGACCCCTGTGAAACTGTCCTTCGACCCCCAAAGGGGTTGCGACCCACAGGTTGAGAACCACTGTCCTATAGGTTCTGATTCCCTGCAATTGTTGACAGTTTGGCTCAAATAAACTCACAAAAAATTCTTTACACGTTTGAATGTTCTTATACTTTAACACTTCTTAGTAGAGTACAATTCATTTTAAAATGTATCACCTACTATAGTCATTATACCATTTAATTCCATTTAACCTAATTTAGATGTTTATTTGAAATTCAACCAGCGAGTTCTATGTTTTAAGTGTATTCTTTTGTATTTGCTATCCAACCTAGAATTTAAAATTCTCCGTGGAAGTAACTGTATTTCCTAAAACTTTTCTTCACTACAGAGAGCCTAGCAGTGAACCCATTGTTGGTTAAATTTATTAGAGTTTACACTAGTAAACCAAGTGTTGGTTAAATTTACTACAAAATGTAAAAATAGAACAAGACAATTATCCCTACAAGTATTTAAATTTAGATTGTAATATTACCCTTATTAACACAGTATTTTATAATGTACAATCTCTTCTCCATAACATCTCTCAAACGTCATCCCAATACAACAAGGCTGTGGATTAGATCCTCATCAGGGCACATATAAGAATCAACAAATGAATGCATAAAAAAGTGGAACAACAAATCCATGTTTTTCTCTCTGTCTCTCTCTCAAAATCAATATGTTAAAAGAAATTTTAGTGATCTGGTAAAGTATTAAATAGATCCATGTGCTTTCATAAGAGTTCTCTATTTCGACATTCACAATTATTTTAAAACAAAGCATTAATATTTAATTACAATAATGAAATAAATTTTAATGTTTCATTAATACTATATTTAATTGTAGGTAAAGAAAAAATGCACAATACTGAAAACTCAGAACATTTATAATTCCTATTACATGCTTCCTGTTTTTCAATTTATAATACAGGATATCAATGCAGACTATCGCCTAAATCATTTTAGTTTTTGAAATTTCAAAGTGTTTATCAAACTCCTGGCAGCTAATCTAAGCACAGTTTGCTCATTTTGATTGTAAAGTTTTATAGTTAACATTTGCTTAAGAAGCACAAATTAATGTATAATATTAAAATAGCCTCCCTAGTTAGTAGATTTTTTTAGACTTCTTTTAACTAACTGATTTCACTCTTCATTTAAATCCCAGATGAACTTCAAAGGCAAATCTTTCATATTCCTTTGGAATATTTTGTCAAATCTTTCATTTTGCTCCACTGTCAAGTGATGTTTCCAGTCTCCAATGGTACCTAGAAAGAAGCACATGATTGGCACCTGGGTGAGCAAATGGCACTCTCAGGGCAAGAGTTTCTTCCCACCCACTTTAATCTCCTCTTCCAGCCTCCCTAACTATCTGTGAGCTCTCCATGGGGTTGATACTTCATGTTTCCTTATACAGAGATGAACTAAGTAACAAACTTAAAAATACTTATAAAGTTCACTATCCTCAGCTATTATGCTTTCACCAACCATTACCATTAAATTATAGCCTTTATTGAGATGGTATAACAAGAGTAAAATAGGTGACGAGGTTAGAATTTTTTCATATATTTTACAGAATACCAGGCACCAAAGAAATACTAGTACCATTTAATTTCACTCATATGTGGAATTTATTGAACAAACTGAACTAACAAGCAATATAGATTCATAGATAGAGAGCAGACAGACAAGTCTGGTATGGGGTAACGAGTGCCGGGTGGAGAGATTGAGGCAAAAAAGAGAAAGAACTCATGGATATGAACAACATTGTGGTTATTGTGGGAGGGAGAGAGGGGGGTAGAGGTGGAAGATGGGATAGAGAGGATAAATGAGGATGGGGAAAGAATAAAATAAAGAGAAAATATATATCTAAAAATTAAAAACAATAAATGCCAGGCACCATACTTGGCCAACTATATCTATCACGTATATAATTCTTAACACAACTCCACAATATCAGCATTTCTTCATTTTTAAAATGGAAAAAACTTAAGTAATTATTAAGAACTACAAACTGGTAATTACAAAACAGTCATGGGATATAAAATACAGTATAGAAAATATGGTCAATAATATTGTAATAAGTATGTATGGTGCCATAATTATTGGGGAAGCACTTCATAAATTATATAAATATCTAATCGCTCTGCTGTGTACCTGAAATTAATATAAAATAATCTTGAATCTCAACTATAATTTAAAAAAGTAAAAGTAAATAAATAAAAAGCTAAAGATAAAATACATAAAATTCAAAAGAAAGCCTGGCCAGCATGGCTCAGTGATTGAGCATTGACCTATGAACCAGGAGGTCACAGTTTGATTCCTGGTCAGGGCACATGCTTGGGTTTTGGGTTGAATACCCAGTGTGGGGCGTGTATGAGGCAACCAATCAGTGATTCTCTCTCATCATTGATGTTTCTATCTCTCCCTCCATCTCCTTTCCTCTCTGAAATCAATAAGAACGTACTTTAAAATTAAAAAAAAGAAACCCAAAGATTTTGAAGTAATGAAATCAAGGTCACAGAGGGTGTTCAGAGCTGTCATTGCTCAGTTTTACTTGATAGAAATTAGAAACTGTCATTTAGCCAATTTTTTTTTAATGAAAATTATTTGCCATCTTCAACTATCAAAGTTTCTTATTTAAACATTATCATTGGCATTTAGAGCAGTTAGCAAGACATTTTTGGGCATGAGAATTACTTTGTATTTGATCTAGTTAAGCAATGAGACTTAAAAGCTGATAAAAAATGGGACAAAATGAAACACTTTAAAAAAAATTAGCATTTTCAAGAACAATTTTAAGATCTTCATTAATTAAGAATAAATATCCATCATCAAAATGCTAAGTTATGAATAACTTAGTGAATAAAACATGAATAAAAGAATTACAAATTATGTTCTAGAAAAGTATATATTAAAAGATAAAAAAATTTAATTGAAATTAAGTTTCACGGGGAAGATATATTCATTCTTAATTCCTGGTATATCATAGAAACACAGTAAAAATTAATTGCATGTTGTTATTGAATATTTGAATTCATAGCATACTGGTTTCTTGAAGTTTTAAACTACTTTTTATAATGAAGAAAACTGAAACATGATGAAATAACTATAACTCAAACTCCCTCCCCCACAACAAAATACATGTTACGTTTACTTCTAGAATGTTCTAGGAGAAATAAAGAGAAAAAATAATTGGAGCTGTCCTGGTCACATTTATAAATCACCTTTAGGTAAGACTTGCTAACCAATGTGAAAGGGTAGGGACACGTAGACTAAAAGGAAGGAATGTAATATTGATTAATTAGGTTCAAGTGTAAGACTATGAACTAAAAAAAAAAAATGTTTAGTGTCTTGGGATACTTTTCAGGGCCATTTGCAGTTAAGATCTTTGATTCTCTCCAGGCTCTAAATGACATACTTAGAAAGACACGGTGAACACCCCTTAATTAGTGCAGGGACCAAGCAATCACAGAACTCTCAACACCTTTCCTTCTAAAACCCGCTTAGCATCACCTTTGCGCAGAAAATGTCCCTCCTCTGTTCTTTTCCCAAATTCATTTTTAAGAATCTCATCATAGTTTGCTTTGGGATCCGACTTCATGTTCTGAAATGTAGCCTGTTTCACAATAGCTTCCACATCTTCTTCACTCAGTTCTTTCTCAAGAAAACGGCTGATTTTAAGCACAGAACTTCTGAGATCCTGAAAGAATTGTGATATGAGAAACTATTCAGCTTACAAACAATGCACGAGTTACATCCCAACGTCTTGAGCACATTTTGGAAAACTGAAGGTGACTGGACTTACTGTAGGTCTAAAGATTGATAAAGATGTATTATCTTCCTATTCCTTCTATGAGAATGAGTGCTCTGGTTGTCAGCTTTGTT
>JAAGEH010000553.1:0-13295 GCA_011751065.1 Lasiurus cinereus
CGAACGACCTTTTCACAGGGGTCGCCTAAGACTATTGGAAAACACCTATTTCCCATGGTCTTAGGAACCAACAGACCGCTCCTCAGTGTAGCAAAATGTAGCAATGTAGTTTACTGTTGTTATATGAAGACTGTTGCCGATGCTACACCACGATTCAAGGCAAAATTTCATTTATTTGTAATTAGAGATAAATATTTCACAATATATAATTACATATTGTTTTTGTGATTAATCCCTATGCTTTAATTATGTTCAATTTGTAACAATGAAAATACATCCTACATATCAGATATTTACATTACAGTTCATAACAGTAGCAAAATTACAGTTATGAAGTAGCAACGGAAATAATTTTATGGTTGGGGGTCACCACCCACATGAGGAGCTGTCTTAAAGGGTCGTGGCATTAGGAAGGTTGAGAACCACTGCCTTAAGTGGAGACCAAGGCAGGCCAGTACTATAGAAGTTTGGCTCCTCCAATGCCGGGGGCAATCCTAGCTTCCTGCTCTCTCTAGCTCCATGGCTGCCGCCATTTTTGTTGGGATTTATTTATTTTCTATAATTGAAATTTTGTAGCCTGGAATGGAGGTCTGGGTCAGCCAGGGTGTGTGGAAAGCTTGGCTTCCTCCATCGCTGGGGAAACCCAAGCCTCCCTCCTGCTCTCTCTATGGCTGCAGCCACCTTGATTGGGTTAATTTGCATACTCACTCCTGATTGGCTTGTGGATGTGGCTTATGGAAGTGACTTGTGGATATAACAAAGTAATGATTAATTTGCATATTACTCTTTTATTAAATAGGATAGACTAGATTCCCAATGCACAAAATTCGTGCAAAGGGGAGTCCCCTCAGTCCACCCTCTCCAATCCAGGACCCCTCGGGGGATGTCTCACTGATGGGCCTAAACCAGCAGTCAGACATTCCTCTCACAATCCAGGACCACTGGCTCCTAATTGCTCACCTGCCTGCCTGATAA
The DNA here is from genome assembly GCA_011751065.1 of Lasiurus cinereus. NCBI lineage: Eukaryota > Metazoa > Chordata > Mammalia > Chiroptera > Vespertilionidae > Lasiurus > Lasiurus cinereus. The sequence continues at coordinate 976 of JAAGEH010000553.1, forward strand.
TTCCTAACTGTCCCCTTGCCAGCCTGATCACCCCTAACCGCCTCTACCTGCTGACCTTATTGCCACAAATCCCCTCCACCGTGGCCTGGTTGCTCCCAAGTGCCCAGCCGCTGACCTGGTTGCTCCTAAAAGCCCCTACCTACTAGCCTGGTCACCCCTTACTGCCCCCCCTGCTGGCCTAGTTGTCCCCAACTGCTCCCCTCTGCCACTGGTGCCGCTTACTGCCTCCCCCACCAGTCGGGTTGCCCCTACTTCTCCCCTCCCCCACTGACCTGGCCACTCCCAACTGCACCCCCACCAACCTGGTCATCTCCAAATGCCCCCCTGCCTGCCTGGTCACCCCACACAGCCTGCTGCTCAGTTATCCATCTGGTTGTTTTGGTCATGATGGTCCCTGGTTTTTTATATATTAAGATAACCTGACTAAACCTAAAATATACAGAGAAAAGTTCTGTGTCTACACACAGTAATACATATCTCTTCCTTCCAAATTCTATATGGAATTTGATCAAGGGCCTCAGAAATTCCTATAACAGGATAGGGATGTGTCCCTCACAAAAGTAGAACCTGGCTAGATGCTAACCCTTCTAGCCAATAATAACAAAGATGAGATTTACCCTCCTGCCTTAAACAACTAAGAAACTAGAGAAATTATATGAATATCTTGAATTTTTAGGCATTGAAAACTAATCAAGACAGGACTCTGATTTTCCTGAAAGATGGAAACAAGAACAAGGCAAGGCCTGTGACTGCCCCAGCTTACTGCCTACATGCAATTTCCAGGGGCACAAGATAAAGAAGAAAAATTTTAAGAGTTCAGGAAGGCAAGGATGGCTAGAATTTGGGGTGGAAATAGTTTATGTTTCCACCAGCCACAGTGCCATCATGATACAGAGGCAGAATTCTCAGAAGGGTATTTTCTTAGTGGGGATATATTATCAATAGACTAAAGAGTGCTCTGGACTCAACATAATAAAGTTTATAGGCAGCTCTTGAAATGAGAAAACTCCAAGTGATTGAAGTGTGCACCAAAACAAACTCTAAACATTACATAAAAGAATACAGTAAAATCCAGCATCCAACAGGGTAAAACTCACAATGTTCTACATCTAGTAAAAATCACTAGGCATGCCCTAGCTGGTTTGGCTCAGTGGATAGAGCATCAGCCTGTGGACTGGAGGGTCCCAGGTTTGATTCCAGTCAAGGGCATTTACCTTGGCTGCAGGCACATCCCCAATAGGAGGTGCACAGGAGACAGCTGATTGATGTTTCTCTCTCATCGATCTTCTAACTTTCCATCCTTTTCCCTTCCTCTCTGTAAAAAATCAATAAAATATATTTTTAAAAAATCACTAGGTATGCAAAAAGACAGGAAAATATGACCAATAACTAGGAGAAAATCCAATCAACAAAAACAGACATGGGCCCCATAATGCAATGGTTAGCATTCTGGACTCTGAAACACAAAGAACAGAGATGGCAGAATTATCCAACAAAGACATAATAACAGCTATTACAATACACTCCATAAGTTTAAGAGAGTAGTAGGAAACATAATCATGATGAAAAGAGAAATTGAAGATATAAGAAAGACCCAAATGGAACCTCTAGAAATTAAAAATTATTATATCTGAACTAAAAAACATATTAATAGAAGTTTAGATAAAGGAGAGGGAATCCAAGATGGCGGCATAGGTAAACACCTACACTGCCGCCTCGCACAACAATTTCAAAACTACAACTAAAAGACAGAATGGACATCATCCAGAACCACAGGAAAGCTGGTTGAGTGGAAGTTCTACAGCTAGAAGGAAAGAGAGGGACTCACGGAGACCCAGAGGAGCTGCAAAAAGCTGAGGTACGGAGATGCATGCGCGGAGAGAGCGGGTGCCGGAGTGCCTGGATGGCTTTCTCTGGCGGGAGGGAAACGGAGACTCTCAAAGGCATTGAACCCCTTATCCTACGACACTAAACCCCAGATCCAGCCGAAACTCATACAGGGGGAGTTTGGACTGTGAAAAGGGAGAAGTGCTCGGAAATTTAGGGGAGTCGCAAAAGATCAAAGGCCTGGTGGCGCGCAGGACAGACTGCTGATTGTGCCGCTGGCTTTCGTGAGAGGGCGGGAGACAGACCCTCCCAACTGTGCCACTTCTGACTCCACTAAGCCCCTGTTTTGAGCAAAATCCTGGGGACCTAGACTCTGGTGGTCCTGGTTCGCAGGGGAGCCGGAAAGGCAGCGGTTAGAGGCACTGCGGGCGCGTGCACAAGGGCCGCTCCAGCCATTACCCAGTCATGAGAGACTCAGAGGCCGTGGAGGGCGGGGCCGACTGGAAGGCAAGGCGGTCCCTGAAGCCCTGAGACTCCACCCCTCCCAAGCTCAACAGAGGCTTCTGCGGCTTTGTGTCTGCTATCATAGGGCTGAATCCAACACAGAAGTTTCCCCGGCATGGTGAGGATGCTGAGACAGGGGAAGGGATCACAAACAAAAGAAATGGAGGAAAAAAAACAACTGGATATAGAGTTCAAAACCACGCTTATAAGGTTTTTCAAGAATTTGCTAGAAAAGATGGATAAATTTAGTGAGACCCAAGAGGAGATGAAAAAGGACCTACTAGAGATGGAAAAGGTCCAACTAAAGATGAAAAAAGACCAACTAGAAATTAAACATACACTGACTGAAATAAAAACTATTATACAGAGTCCTAACAGCAGACTAGAGAAAGGCAAGGATCAAGTCAAAAATTTGAAATATAAAGAAGCAGAAAACATTCAATTGGAAAAGCAAGAAGAGAAAAGAATCCAAAAATGTGAAGATAATGTAAGGAGACTCTGGGACAGCTTCAAGAGTACCAACATCAGAATTGTGGGGGTGCCAGAAGAAGAGAGAGAGCAAGATACTGAAAACCTACTTAAAGAAATAATGACTGAAAACTTCCCACATCTGGTAAAAGAAGTAGACTTACCAGTCCAGGAAGCACACAGAACCCCATATAAAAGGAATCCAAAGAGGACCACACCAAGACACATCATAATTAAAATACCAAGAGCAAAAGACAAAGAGAGAATATTAAAAGCAGCAAGAGAAAAACAGTTCATTACCTTCAAGGGAGCACCCATAACGACTGTCAGCTGATTTCTCAACAGAAACGATGCAGGCCAGATGAGAGTGGCAAGAAATATTCAATGTGATGAACAACAAGAACCTACAACCAAGAATAATCTATCCAGCAAAGCTATCATTCAGAACTGAAGGGCAGATAAAGAGCTTCACAGAGAAGAAAAAGCTAAAGGATTCATCAACTCCAAACCAGTATTATATGAAATGCTGAAAGGTACTCTTTTAGAAGAGGAAGAAGAAAAAGATAAAAGCCAAAAAATTATGAACAACAAATACATATCTATCAACAAGTGAATCTAAAAATTAAGTGAATTAAAAATTTGATCAACAGAATAAACTGGTGAATATAATAGAATCAGGAGCACAGAAAGGGAGTAGACTGATAATTCTCAGGAGGACAAAAATCATAAAGCATCAAACAGACTGTGAAATTACAGCAGAAAGATTAAAGTTAGGTGAGGTAGATAAGTGATCAATCAAAGGACTTTTATGCATGCATATAAGCATAACCAATAATCACAGACACTTGGGGGTTGGGGTATGCCTGGGAGGGAGGGGGGGCAATGGGGAGATATGTATAAAAAATTAATAAAAAATTAATAAAAAAAAGAAGTTTAGATCAAGATAAATTAGATATAAAAAAGAGACAAATACAGGACCAAATAAGAATTCTTCCAGAAATACAAGGAAATTTTTTAAGAAGACATGATTTTCTCTGAGTTGCCATTAAAGTTTAAGAAGACTGGATTTAATGTTAGGATTAGCAGTAAGGTATAGAATAATCACTGATTGCTTTTTCTAGATTTGATCTTTACAGGACTATAAATTGAGATTCTTTTAAGTAAAAAATATGTTTTTATTGATTTCAGAGAGAGGGAGAGAAACATCAATGATGAGAGAATCATTGACCAGCTACCTCCCACACACCCCCTACTGGGGATTAAGCCCACAACCTGGGCATGTGCCCTGACTAGCAATAGAATAGATGACCTCTTGGTTCATTGGCTCAACCGCTGAGCCACACCTGTCAGGATAAATTGAGATTGGTTAAACATTAGATCCAAGAGAGGACCATCCAATCCTATACAATAAAGAGTTAATATGCAAATTGATCATCAATCCAACACACAAGATGGCCGCCCCTATGTGGTCAAAGATGGCTACCCCCATATGGCCATAAGATGGCCTCCACAAGATGGCTGGCAGGGAAGGGCAGTTGTGGGTGATCAGGCCAGCTGGGGAGGGCAGTTGGAAGGGACCAGACCTTAAAGGGAGGGCAGTTGAGGGCAACCCGCCCTGCAGGGGAAAGCAGTTGAGGATGACCAGGCCAGCAGGGGAGAGCAGTTGGGGGGACCAGGCCAGCAGGGAAAGGCAGTTAGGGGCAACCAGGCCAGCAAGTGAGAGCAGTTAGGGGTAACCAGGCCAGCAGAGCAGTTAGGGGCAATTGGGCCAACAAGGGAGAAGTTAGATGTCAATCAGGCTAGCAGGGGAGTGGTTAGGGGGTGATCAGGCTGGCAAGCAGAAGCAGTTAGGGGCAATCAGGCAGGCAGGCAGATGAGCAGTTGGGAGCCAGCAGTTCTGGATTGTGAGAGGGATGTCCAACTGCCCATTTAGGCCCGATCTCACTAGGATCAGGCCTAAAATGGGACCAGGTCTCAAGGGGTCCCAGATTGGACAAGGAGCAGGCTGGGCTGAGGGGCACACCCCCTTCCCCCAAGCACAGATTTCATGCACCAGGCCTCTAGTAGAAATATAATGAAATGCGGTCACATATGTAAGTTTCAATTTTTCTAGTAGCCACATTAAAAAATAATAAGGAACAAGTAAAATTTATATTTCTGTGTTTACTATTTTACATTTTTATACTAAATCTTTAAAATCCAATGTTTATTTTATACTTAGAACACGTCTCAATTCTGACTAGCCATATTTCAAGAGCTCAGTTACCACATATGGCTAGTGACTAACATATTGAACAGCATGAGTCTAAGCAGTTGCACCAATCAGGGTAAGCTGGGTGCTGAAACAAACCCCAAAATCCCAGTGGCTTAACAAAACCCAATAGTTATTTTTAATTCAGAATACAGTTCAAGGAGATTGACAGGGAAAAGAACTTTGCTTCATCCCAAAACCTAAGCTTCTTCCAGCCAGTGGCTCCATTGTCTCCTTTCTGGAGATTGCCACTGGACTTTCTTCATCCACCATCTGATGAGCAAAGGGTAAAGGATGCCACTGAAGGAACAGCAGCTATCAGCTCACAATCTCCTCGTGGATAATCACAACTATACAAGATCCCAGCTAAACCACATACACATTTAAGACCTCTGCTCTCTCCTATTACATCACCAAGGAATGGAAGGGAAAGGAGAATGAAATGTCTCATCTTGTGGATGGTTCAATGTGAAAAGTCTTTGGAAAGGAGAGAAACTAAAACTGAGCATATGATGTGTTTCTTTTTCCACAAGCAGTGGTAGTCTTGCTGCCCCATCTTCTCCAAAGAAGATACAACATAGATTAACATATTATAATTATAGATAATCCTATATAATAACAGAGTAATATGCAAATTGACCGTACCTTGGCTATACCAACAAGACATGCCCAACAGCCATGCCCAACAGCCAATCAGGGCAAATATGCAAATTAACCCAACCAAAATGGCTACGGCCACAAAGAGAGCAGGAAGGAGGCTTGGGTTGCCCCTGGCAATGGAAGAAGCCAAGCTTTCCACACACCCTGGAGGGCAAGCCTCCGCTTAAGGCAACAAAGTTTCAATGGCTGTGCAAGCAGTAGGTTTGGCTCTCTCCAGGCTACAAAGTTTCCATTGAAGAAGATAAATAAATCCCAGATACCAGGGCCTCCACTTGGGTCATTGGGGAGCATGGCTGGCTTGCAAACCACCATAGGCCCCTCGCCCAGACCACCCCACACCCCAAGGGAACACCCACCCTGATCCAGGACACCCTTCAGGGCAAACCAGCTGGCCCCTACCTGTGCACCAGGCCTCTATCCTATCTAAAAAAAGAGTAATATGCAGATTGACCATCACACCAACACACAAGATGACTGCTGCCATGTGGTCACAAGATCCTGCCCCCATGTGGACACAAGATGGCCAGCAGGGAAGGGTAGTTGGGAGGGACCAGACCTGCAAGGGAGGGCAGTTGGGGGTGATCAAGCCTGCAGGGGAGGGCAGTTAGGGGTGACCAGGCCAGCAGAGGAGGAAAGTTGGGGGTGACCATGCCTGCAGAGGAGGGTAGTTAGGTTTGACCAGGCCCACAGGGTAGGGCAGTTAGGGGCAAACAGGCTGGTAGGGGAGCAGTTAGGCATCAATCAGGCTGGCAGGGAAATGGTTAGGAGTTGATCAGGCTGGCAGGCAGAAGCAGTTAGGGGCAATCAGGAAGGCAGGCAGGTGAGCAGTTGGGAGCCAGCAGTCCTGGATTGTGAGAGGGATGTCTGACTGCCGGTTTAGGCCCGATCCCACAAGGACATTCCTCAAGGGGTCCCAGATTTGAGAGGGAGCAGGCTGGGCTGAAGGACACCTCCCCCTCCCCGTGCATGAATTTCATGCGTCTGGCCTCTAGTCCTATATAATAGAAGACTAATATGCAAATTGATCAAACAGTGGAATGACCAGTCGTTATGATGCACATTGACCATCACAGGGCAGACGCTCAACGCAAGAGCAATAATGATATCTGACTGATGGCTCCTAGACTGCAAGAGGGTGCAGGCCAGGCTGAGGGAAACTGCCCCCTCCACCCTCGAGTGCATGAATTTTGTGCACTGGGCCTCTAGTAAATAGTAATATGGGCTGAAAACAATGATCATTTCAGGAAATGACAAACTTCACACTAGGGATACCTTAATGACCTACAACTTTTTAGAAAACCCTTTTTTAAAACTGTAAAATAAACCCTAGACACAGAAAATTACATTCTACAAATGAGTAACTTAATAAACTTAATAAGAGGGAAACTATTGTTATACCACTTAGATAAAAAATAGTAATACTTTGCCAGTCACACAAAAAGCCCATTCCAATCATAATATTCTGCCCCCAAAGTAATGCTACCCAGGTTGTTATCTCAATCACTTTCTTGTATTTCTTTTAGTTTTAATACCCAGCTGTGCATCCCTGGACACTATAGTCTTGCCCATTTTTAAGAAACTTGATATGTCCCTTCTAATCTGAAGATTCCTCTTCATACCTTTCTTTTCCTCATCTGTTGAAGAACCTAGGCCATTTAGCCTCTAGGATTTTCTAGTCTGAATTTTGCTGATTGCAAACTTGTGGTGCAGTTAAACTTATTCTTCTGTCTTCTGTATTTTGAGTTGCAAGTGGCAATTCAATCTAAAGACTTAAACTCATATTATCATTTTTGATAAGACCATGGGTGACTTGTATTCTTTCATCAGGAGGCAGAAAACATCTGGTTGCCTTTCTTTTCAATATTAGCAGTCATTAATTGGTGCCCACTGCCTAGATCTATTGATACACTGAACATTGCAAAGTGTAAGTATTCAATCATTTGTTTTCATTTATTAGCAGGAATACTTAAAAGATGCTTCTCTTCATCTATTTTGCTATCCAATGGTTTAATTTCTGTATTTGGTAGTTTTCAAGGTAATTAATTTATTCCCTAGTAACCATTATAAATTCTAGGATTTAAGTACATTTGGATTTCAATGTATACTTGTACTGAAGCTCAAAGTGTGTAATGTTTGGCCGTGGGAGTGTCTTCAAGTTAGCTACTGTGTCTTTTGTAATGACTTAGTAGTTTTTGATAGATTATTCAGCAAATGGTATAAAAGGCATTCTAGGCTCATTTTGTATAATTTCTGCCTCAGACCCAGAATGAACCATTTCTACAAGAAGCCTTAGTTTCTTTCAGTGGGAAATGGTGTTATAGTATTTCAGGACCATGATGTAGGTACTAGGGGTATGTATGTGTATCCTGAACACAAAATGAAAACTGGCGTTTACTCACCCTCTTCTATAACTGTTTAATTTCTTCCATTGAGAACCCAAAGATACAGATTATGACAAAATTAAGATAGCCTATAATCAATCATTTGTTTTATCCCACATGAGAATCTTAGATAATACGACCACTGCCAATTACTAAAGGTGCTTTTTAAATTTTGCATTTGCTTTTTCAACCCCTCACCCCTTTTCTTTCAGTTGTACTGTATCTACATTGTCAGTGCACATAGCTATTACATACTGTACTTTCTTCCTTTTAATTCTCTCTATCCCTAGTTCTGCATGAATTTTATGCTTACAGCCAGCCCCTATGAACCTCATTCTCTAGGAAGCTCCTCAGGAAGGGTTCATAGGAACAATATTCTGTGATTCCTTAAATTTTGACAAGTTTGTGCTCTTTATACTAGTACCAAGATCAATTTTTCTGAGCATAAAATTCTTGGTTTACATCTTTCCTGGAATATTTAAAATGTATTATTCTCTTTTCTTCTGGTGTAAAGCAAGTGTCAAAAAGTCTGATAATAATCTAACTTCTTTTTCTTATAAGTCACTGGCTCTTTTTTCTTAGATCACCAACAAATTTTTTCTGTTTTTAAAATGGTTTAGTAATCTTACTAGAATGTTGTCTTGGTGTTTGCCAGTTGAGATTCTCGGCTAGGTAGTGTCTTTTTAGTTTCAAATCATTTTTTTTATTGTGCTTTCAGGAATGTTTCCTAGAATTATTGTTTCATATTAGTTTTGGTTCTGTGCTTTGAATGTCTTCTATAGGAACTCTTACAATCCATATGTTGGACCTTCTTTGCCTAGCTTCAATATTTAACACTTTCTTTGAATATTTACCACCATTTCACTTCATTTGAGTTTATATAGCTCTAATTTATGTTGTTCTTCCTCTTTCTTTCTTTCTCTCTCCCTCCCCATCCCTATCCCTACAGAATTTATATGGGATTTGACCATGGTATTCTTTTGTTGTTTATATCTCTATAAAATTGGTTTTCCTAAATATTTAGGAGGCATGTTTCAGAATAACTTTTCTGACTTTACAGAGCATTTTTTTCTGTGTTTTTTTATAATGTTAAAATACTAGTAAAATGACAACATACTTTCTGACTCCATTAACTTTCCCCACTTATCTAGATCTTCTCTTTCTGTATTTGTATTGCCTTCTCTTTCTTTTCTCATAATGATGCTAAGAAACTGACAAGTCATGATCACATGAACCACCATGTGCATTAACTCATTTCACAGTCCTATAAGGTAGGTATTATTATCCCCATTATACAGATGGGAAACTGGAGCAGAGTATTTAAGTAATTTCCACAAAGGTATAAATTCGTAATAAGTGGAGCCAGGAATAAAATTTGACAATATACCAGCAGCTATGTATCCTGCTCAAGCAGTTTCTACTCAGTATGTTGTCCTTTTCTGGAAGAGAACCAAAATTAGTCCGTTTCAAAGGTTCATACAGTCTAGAATGCTTCAGACCTTACTGAGACTTGCACTCATTCCCTGTGAATTGAGCAAGAACCTGTCCCGCTTCAGATGCTAACCTCAATTTGATTTACTGTGCCTTCCAGAGACCTGTTGGCTATTGTGGAGTTGTCCTGTTCTTGAGTCTATTACACAACCATTGCTTCCCTTTGCTTCCTCCTGCATATTTTGGCTTTGATGACTTGTTACCACCTTCTTGCATTTTGAGACCTTGTCACTTAGTTTTGTTTCAAAAATTGTATGTGGGTTTTTGGTTTTGCTATCTAGTTTCTCTGACCATTTTCGTGTGGAGATTCAGGAAAATTCAAACCCTAACTGCTTCTGATACCATCTCCCTAGGACTTACATTTTATATACTCACACAAGATTGCTTTCCCATACCTGCCCAATCTTTCCAAATAATTCCCTTACTTAGCTCCCAAACACTCAATAGCAAATTACTTGTAATCAATCTCAATTGCAGAAATGGGTATGGGGAAAACACAATCACAAAAAAATCCCACTGAAGAAGAGGAGGGTGAGATAGCATCTAAAACAGTAGTTCTCAAATTTGGCTATGCATTGTAATTACCTGTGCAGTTTAAAAATTACTGAAGCCTGAGTAATGGCTTAGGGTATGGAATTTTTAAAAGGTCCCCAGTATGCCCTGGCCAGTTTGTCTCAATAGATAAAGTGTCGGCCCGCAGACTGAGGGGTCCCAAGTTCGATTCTGACCAAGGGCACATGCCCAGGCTGTGAGCTCAATCCCCAGTAGAGGGTGTGCAGGAGGCAGCCAATCAATGATTCTCTCTCATCATTAATGTTTCTATCTCTCTATCCTTCTCCCTTCCTCTCTGAAATCAATAAAGAAATATATTTTTTAAAAATATAACTCGAGGAGAATCCAAGATGGCGGCATAGGTCAACACCTACACTGCTGCCTCGCACAACAACTTCAAAACTACAACTAAAAGACAGGACGGACATCATCCAGAACCACAGGAAAGCTGGCTGAGTGGAAATTCTACAACTAGAAGGAAAGAGAGGGGCTCACAGAAACCCAGAGGAGCTGCAAAAAAGCTGAGGTACAGAGACGCGTGCACGCTGAGAGAGCAGGCGCCAGAGGACCTGGCTGGCTTTCTCTGGCGGGAGGGAAACGGAGACTCTCAACGGCATTGAACCCCTTATCTTACAACACTAAACCCCAGATCCAGCCAAAACTCATACGGGGGGAGTTTGGACTGTGAAAAGGGAGAGGTGAATGGAAATTTAAGGGAGTCGCAGATCAGGTCCGGTCTCGCACGCGCACGGTGCTGCTTGCTGATTGTGCCGCTGGCTTTCGCGAGTGGGCGGGAGACAGACCCTCCCAACTGTGCCACTTCTGAGTCCACTAAGCCCCTGTTACGGGCGAAACCCTGGGGACCTAGACTCGTGAGGTCCTGGCGCGCAGGGGAGATGGAAAGGCAGCGGTTAGAGGCGCTGCAGGTGCGCGCACGCACAGGGACCGCTCCAGCCATTACCCAGTCACGTGAGACTCAGGGGCCGACTGGAAGGCAAGGCGGTCCCTGAAGCCCTGAGACTCCACCCCTCCCAAGCTCAACAGAGGCTTCTGCGGCTTTGTGTCTGCTATCATAGGGCTGAATCCAACACAGAAGTTTCCCCGGCATGGTGAGGATGCCGAGACAGGGGAAGGGATCACAAACAAAAGAAATGGAGGGGGAAAAAAAAGACTGGATATAGAGTTCAAAACCACGCTTATGGGGTTTTTCAAGAATATGCTAGAAAAGATGGATAAATTTAGCAAGACCCAAGAGGAGATGAAAAAGGACATACTAGAGATGCAGGGGAGCCAACTAGGGATGGAAAAGGTCCAACTGGAGATGATAGAGGACCAAATAGAAATTAGACATACACTGACTGAAATAAGGAATATTGTACAGAGTCCTGGCAGCGGACTGGAGAAAGGCAAGAATCAAGTAAAAAATTTGAAATATAAAGAGGCAGACAACATTCGACTGGAAAGGCAAGAAGAGAGGAGAATCCAAAGGTGTGAACATAATGTGGGGAGCCTCTGGGACAGTTTCGAGCGTGCCAACATCAGAATTGTGGGGGTGCCAGAAGAAGAGAAAGAGCAAGATACTGAAAAACTATTTAAAGAAATAATGACTGAGGGGGACCGGGATCGGGGAAGGAGCCGCCCGCGTCCCCGGCCCGGAGGCGGGCTCACCGGCAAGGTCGAGGCCCCGGGGCCTGGGGGGACGTGCCCCGCAGCACAGGGCGCCGGGCTGGGCCCCGCAATGGGGAAACGCAGGCATGGAAAGCGGACTAACAGAGCTCCGCTCGGCGCTCCGCCGTCCTCCTCCCAGTGCTGGACTGAGTCCCCGCTGCTGGCGACACCCGCGAGGGAGAGGGACGGGGCTGGGGGGCTGAGGCGCTGGGGCGCTGGGGCCAGGCTGCAGGCGCTGAGACCCTTGGGCTGAGGCTGAGGCTGGGGCCCTCGCGCTGGGGCTAGGGCTGAGGTCCTCGCGCTGAGGCTGAAGCTGGGACCCTCACGCCGAGGCTGGGGCTGGGACCCTTGCACTGGGGCTGGGGCTGGGACCCTCGTGCTGAGGCTGAGGCTGAGACCCTCATGCTGAGGCTGAGGCTGAGATCCTCGTGCTGAGGCTGAGGCCCTCGTGCTGAGGCTGAGGCTGGGGCTGGGACCCTCGTGCTGGGGCTGAGGCTGAGGCTGAGACCCTCATGCTG
>JAAGEH010000554.1:0-14262 GCA_011751065.1 Lasiurus cinereus
TCTTTCCGTATCAGCAGTGTCCTAAACACAGTCTAGACTACTCCCTCGGCCAGCTTCCTTATCCTTGTTTCTGTTATTGAGAACATCTGGCACTCAAGGACACATTGCTCTATTGATCCTGCCAAAGTGTTACTTTCTCTTAGCTATATGAAGCAAAAACCCCAGCAAAGCAGGGAAACATAAGAGGAAAAGCATATTGCTGGATAATGTACCTAATTACCTTTCACGGTTCCCCACATTTCCCCCTTTCCTTTATAATAAAAGGACCGGGGTGGGCCTTAACTGGCTAGGGAAGTAGAGGTCTGATTCCTCCCGTGGCTATCAGCCACCTTTTTGGCTCTTGGCATCTTTTGGGGAGGAGAGGCAAAGCCTATGTTTCTTCTTTATTTGATGCCAACCTCTGTGCTAATCAGACATAACTTCAGAGGAAGTCAGAGACGGTCAGTTACAGGACCTTCCCTCGCAGATGCTTCGCTCTGCACCTAGCCAGTACCCAGTCTTGCCATACGGCAAGATGCAGCACTCTGACTATTCGTCTGTTACCGTGAAGGCAATCAAGCTCAGTAGTATCCTATACAACATGCAGAGGTCCTGGCGGGCCTGTTCTGAGTTTGATCTCGTGGAGTCCTGCTTGAAGCCGTGTCAAAGCGCTGACTCCTTTGCGCACCAGAAAAGGCAAGAGGCATATTATTACTACAATGGTGACCCCCATTAAGGCCACAGTAAGGACTACATGCTGCAAATCAGAGGTGGAGGGGAGCATACGCATGAGCTGATCTAAAAAGTTCTTAGCAGCTTCTGCTGTATCTACTTTAAAGGGGTCTGTATTTTGTAGACCCTGGATTTCTTCATGCAGTTTCAGTAGGTCTATGGACTCATTAACATTATGCCAAATCCCTGTCAAATGAGCCTTCACTTTCTTCCAGCCATGAGTGGACCGGTTGTAAGGGTGAGGAGTGACACATATCCATTGATAATTTGCGTGGCATCTTAATCTGTTCCTCACCTTTAGACTATCTACCTCTTCCCCTAGGTACATAACTAGGTCGTATAAGGTGTTGAGTTTCTCCTCTATCTTTCTATCGATTACTTCTTGTGTCCCTAGGGCTGTGCTAACATTTTTAGATAGATCATTAACAAAATGCGCTGTCTGAACCTCCTGAGTGAGTGCCACTGCAGCAGCAGCAGCTGTAGTAACCAGGGCTATCAAGGTCGCAACACCTGCTATTAATAACCCAATAAACCTTCGGGGTCTGCTGAGGGCCGAGGTTACCTCTCTCCATACCTGGAGGGAATGATCATCATACCAGGGCTCAGAGAGGTTTACCGGGACCATGACGAAAGCGGGCTGATGGAGAACAATCACCTGTTTACCCAAAGGCACATTAGCAATACAATTGGTTAACAGACAATTCACACAAGTGACATTAAAGATCTGCCCTCTATGGGAAATATTCACCCCCCCTACTAACAGAGCATAAGGCTCTGGCACACAGGCTGTTACATTCACGGCCCAATGGATCGAAGTCCAGTTTTTGTTCTTCTCACTAGTCGAATAGGTCACCGTAGCTATGACTGTGTCCAGAGCAGCAGCCAGTTTCCAAAGGAGTAGCTGTGTCGGGCCGTTACTTACACTCCAAAGTCCTTCATAGAGGCCTTGGGTCCAACTGGTCTTGTTAGCGACGGACCAATTAATGATGGATGAGTTGAAGCCGTGAATCGGGTAGGCAACAGCTCGTTCAGTGTAACACCGTCCCCACGGTACTGAATGCACTCGTATATCAGAGGGTTTCTCACATGGCAGGACGTCTCGGGGAAGGGAGGTATTTAACTCAGTTCCCGATTTTCCGAGACTCCGCATGTGGATGTTCCATCCGACATTGGAGCTGTTGGCCCGAAAAGTTAGCCCGACAAGGGTGACACAGCCCGTCACATTCTCATCTTTGGAAAAGCAGACGGGAGTGCCCTCTCCCGTAGCAGAAAAGTTATATGGGATTGGGGTGTGCACCTGAAGGTGACTATTCGAGGGCCCCCCAAGAAGTTTGGTATTATTGACATACACCAGGACGCTGCGACCCTCCCACACTGACACATGCAGCAACGGAGGATCAGGCACATATGCCCAGTATTCTCCCGCCTCAGTTGCAGCACACTATGCTAGTAAAATGAACAGCATTAGCTCGCACTTCATTCTGGAGCAGTGTCGTTGTCTGATTCTTGTGTTGAATCTGGGCCTTTTTCTTCAGATGTGTGGATTTCTGCGTGGCGAACCAGCCTCTCAGGTAACCAGCGTGGTCCTTCGGCGTCCTGTGGGAAAACACAAACATGGCCTCGCCCCCAGATTAATACAGGATCAGGCCCACTCCACTGTCCTGTCAGAGGATCCTTCCAGCGCACCTGAGCATAGGTGCGGGAACTACTGGCTCCCCACAGTCTCTGAGCCGCAGATTGTCCATTAGCATCAAAAGTTAAAAAATTAAGGATAAAGAGAGCATGATGTAAGTAATTATGTGCTGACCTAGGATATAACTCCCCCTCCTTTATTTTTTGTAATTGAATTTTAAGAGTTCCATTAGCTCTTTCGACTATTCCTTGCCCTTGAGGATTGTAGGGAATTCCTGTTTTAAGACGGATACCCAATTGGTTGCAAAATATCTGGAAATTTTTCCCCGTGTACCCAGGCCCATTATCCGTTTTAATACATTTGGGCTGCCCCATAGTGGCAAAGCACTTTAGACAATGAGCAATGCAGTGCTTACTGGCTTCTCCAGTTTGGGCAGTTGCCATAATGTACCCGGAAAAAGTATCTATGGTGACATGCACATATTTCATCCTTCCAAAATGGGCAATATGAGTAATATCCATTTGCCATAGCTGGTTGGGCATCAATCCCCTGGGGTTGATGCCATAAGAGGGCACAGTAGTTGTAATGGGGCAGGTACCGCATTGCTTGACTATTTGCCGTGCTGCTTCTCTGGTAATTTTAAATTGCAAGCGCAGGCTATTACTATTTTGATGATGTATGGCATGCGATTGCATGGCTAATTGTTCTGGGCTAACCTGTGTTTGAACCAGCATTGCCTCCCGAGTGGCTATATCAGCCAGGGCATTCCCTTCAGACAGGGGACCAGGAAGGCCTATATGAGCTCGTAAGTGACCAAAGTGACAGGAAACTTGCCGTTGCAATAACAGTTCCTGGATTTTTGCAAATAACTGCTGAACTGTAAAGTTCGATGTTTCTATAGTTGGCACAGTCTCTATTGATTGTAAAGCCTTTATTACATACTGACTATCAGAATACAAGTTAAAAGTCTGGGTAGGCAGCTGTTGTAGCACCTCTAGAACGGCTAGTAATTCTACTACCTGAGCGGATTTATATCCTGTCTGAAAAGAAGTTATTTTTCCTGATATATTGGTGGCAGCGACTCCATTAGAGGATCCATCCATGAATACAGTGAGTGCCCCTTCAATAGGTTTTTTACAGACTATCCTGGGAAATACAAAAGTATGAATGCTAGCAAATTGTAATAATTTATGCTGAGGGTAGTGATTATCAATTTTTCCAGTAAACTGGGCTAAGGCTATTCCCCAACTGTCACTATTTTGGAACAACCAATTGACTTGCTGTTTAGTATAAGGAACAAGCAGTTTTGGAGGCTCTATTCCTAATATTCTTCGAGCTTCCATTCTAACGGACTGAATTAGGGAGGCCACCGCTTCAAAGTAAGGAGAAAGAACTCTGGGGGGAGATACAGGAAGATGGATCCACAAGAGTGGATTATTTTGCCATAAAACTGCGGTCGGTGTATGAGTAGTGGGTAAAATGCATGCCTCCCAGGGTTGAGTATAATCAAAATAAGTAATCTGTTGCTTCTTGATAGCCTCTTCTACCACAGTCAGAGCCTGCTGGGCTTCAGCTGTTAATTCTCAGGGAGATGTGGGCTGTGCCTCTCCTTTAAGGATATCAAACAAAGGCTTTAACTGTCCTGCGGTTAACTTTAAGTAGGGCCTTATCCAATTAATGTCTCCTAGTAACTTTTGAAAGTCATTTAAAGTTTTTAGCTCATCTCTTCTAATTCTAATCTTCTGAGGAGTTATTTTTTTCGGGTATAACAGATACCCCAAATACTGAAAAGGGGGCTTTCTCTGTACCTTCTCCGGGGCAATGACCAGCCCTCTTCTGGCTAAATCCTGTTGTAATTGGGCATATGCAGCTAAGAGTAGACTCTTATCTTTACAGGCTAAAAGGATATCATCCATATAATGAATTATGTAAACTTGCGGGTGGTGCTTGTGAGTGCCTTCAATAGCCTGTGCTACAAACTTTTGACATAAGGTAGGGCTGTTAGCCATTCCTTGCGGTAGGACCAACCAATGATATCTCTTCATGGGCTCTTGCAAATTAGTGGATGGGACACTAAATGCAAACCGTTTGCAATCCTGGCTGGCAAGAGGAATAGTATAAAAACAGTCTTTTAAATCTAGAATTATTTTAAAGGTGCCAGCAGGTATTGCTGAAGGCACAGGCAGTCCAGGCTGTAGAGCCCCCATTAGTTCCATAGTCTCATTTACTTTACTAAGATCTTGTAATAGTCTCCATTTTCCTGATTTCTTTTTTATAACGAAAATTGGGGAATTCCAGGGTGAATTAGATGGGGCTATGTGGCCGCGATCCAATTGCTCCTGCACCAATTGGGTGGCTGCCATAATTTTGTCTGTGGTGAGGGGCCACTGATCCACCCACACAGGATCATCAGATTTCCAACTGATGGGATCTGCATGAGTGGCAGGAGCCTCAGTGACCCCCTCTAAAAATGCCCTAGCCCGGTCCTTTGGGACCTGGGGCTAAGTATTAATGGCCTTGTTATACCCTGATTTTGCTTTCCTAGTCCTTGTGCCGGTAGGAGCCCCTGGTCCAACATCTGCTGTGTTACTGTGGCACTGGGACTGTATAAATATACTCCCATTTCCTGCATGATATCCCTTCCCCACAAATTGACAGGTAGGCTTGCCACTATGTAAGGCTGAAATAACCCCTGATGACCTTCCTGATCTCTCCAGCGCAGGGACCCACTGCTCTGTTCGGGGGCAGCTGCTTGGCCAATCCCTTGTAGCTGGGTCATGACTGACTGTTTAGGCCAATTCTGAGGCCAATGTCGTTCAGCAATAACCGATACATCCGCCCCTGTATCTAGGATACCCTTGAATTTTTTCTCATTTATGAATAATTCTAGTTCAGGCCTGTTCTCCTTTATTTCTTGTACCCAGTACACATCTGAGGACCCAAATCCTTTATTTCCCCTAGAAGCATAAGATCTAACCTGGCCTACTTCAAGGTAAGGTATTAATAATAATTGAGCAATCCGTTGCCCTGCTTGCACAACGGAAATGGTGGCAGGGGAATGAGCCATAATTTTTATTTCCCCAGAAAAGTCCCCATCTATTACCCCTGGGGCTATATGTAACCCCTTGATTGTGCTGCTACTTCTTCCTAAGATTAAACCCATGACTCCTTTTGGAAGAGGCCCAAATACCCCTGTGGGTAAGGACTGGACCCCCATCTCCGGGGTTAGTACTGCGTAGGTGGAGGTACAGAGGTCCAATCCTGCACTGCCTGGGGTTGCCCTGCACAGCTCTTGAATGGATTTCCCTGCCCTAGGTTGACTTGTCCCCCCTGGGTGGACTGCTCCTGAATCACCCTGTAACATTGCTGCGGGGCCCGGGGCTGGCCCCTCCATCCGTTTCCCTGTTGTGGTGGTAGCACCTGGCCTTGAGCATCTTTCTTAGACTTACATTCATTAGCCCAATGAGTACCTCTCCTGCATCTAGGACATAGGCCAGGCTGCTTTCCCGGAGATGCCGTAGCCTGCCCTGGGGTCTGGCTTGGCTGTCTCAAAGGGCAATTGCGTACCCTGTGGCCCATTTGTCCACATCCAAAGCAACTCCCAGGAGGTCCAGGGGTTCTTTGATTTCTCCTTTTTCCTGTCTGCTGCTGTTGGAATAAGATGTCCTTGAGCGTTTTTCCCTGCAGAGCCGCAGCAATTGTTAGCCCCTGTACATAGGAAGGTCCTATGTCTGCACATAACCTAACATAGTCTGAGAGGTTTCCCTTTCTCCTATAGGGTTGGATGGCAGCTTGACATGCAGTATTGGCATTTTCAAACGCTAATTGTCTGGCCATGATCATCCCAGGCTCACCATCTCCTATTACCTTCCCTACGGCCTCAAGCAGCCGGGATACAAAGTCCTGAAAAGGCTCATCAGGGCCTTGTCTAATCTTAGATAAATCCTCTACTTGCCTTCCAGTATTAGGCAGAGATTTCCATGCCTTCCTTGCAGCAGCGTTAACTTGGGCATATACTGCAGGATTAAATTGTAACTGAGTATCTGCATCTTGGTATGGCCCCTCTCCTGCTAGCATGTCAAAAGTAATAGGGATCTGCTGGGCTCTATTTCTTGCGGCTGTATTCTCACACTGTTCTGTAAACTCTGCCTTCCATAACAGATACTCTCCCCCAGCTAATGTAGCTCGTGCTAGTTGTTTCCAGTCACTAGGAGGCAAAGCATCTGTTGACATAGCTTCCACAAGGGCCAGCGTAAAGGGTGCATTGGGCCCATACTGTGCACAGGCAGTTTTTAACTCCTTAAACTGCTTAAAAGGTATGGGCTGGTGAATTATGCGGACACCTCCCTGGCCATCAGGTACCTCAATTACTAGACATAGTAATAAATCACTGGTATCCTCCCCTCTACGAGCAGCTTCCGCCACCATTGCTTGTAGGGGGGTTTCTACCTTATAAGTCTTCCCTATTTTTTCTATCGATGGCATGGCCAGCGGTTGCCCTTGGGTAATTTCTCCCTCTCCCGTCACTCTTCTAATGACCGGAGCAGTTATTTTAGACACATCCTTATCTTTTTCCGCTGGGTGGCACTGGATCCCAGTTCCTCCCAGCAGCATTTTTCTGGTTAATTCAGTGCATAGTTGTTCAAGTGTCTCTACTCTATCCTGCACTGATTCAATTTCCTTTTTATCTGCGAGCCCGGAAGAGACAGGGTGGTCGGGCTTCGCATTGACCATCTCTTCCCCTCTATCCCTTTCTTTCAGGGACAGTACAGACCAGTCATCTCTCCAGCTACATTCTTCCTCCCACCCGGCCTTATCTTCCCATGACTCTGTTGCTTCCTCTGAATCCCACCCGGGCTCTGGCGGAGGATAAGGCGGCGGTGGCAATTCAAGCTGTTCCTCCCCTTCCTTTTTAAGGGCTGCTGCTTGACCTACTTCTCTCCACTTCTGCCCTTCATGCTTTTCTACTAAACTATCCCTCACCAGACTCCATAAAGTAAAGGCATCTACCGGTGTCCGGTGAGGGCCGTGGGCTTGAAAATGGCCCTGAAGTCTCTTCCCTACCTGTTCCCAAGTTTCTAAACACACGGTTCCCTCTTCCGGAAACCATGGGCACACTTCCTTGACAAAAGTAATGAAGCGCTCTATTTGCTTTTGACTTGTGTTAATACCTCGAGCCCTAAGCATGTCCTTAAGCATATATACATATAATAAATTGCTGCTAGCTTGCCCCATTCTAACCTATTACTCCCGCCGTCTGCCCTGTCACCGTGTCCCACTACTACTGCGAACGTTCTCTTACCTTATTACCGCGGTGCTCCTTCACCGAATCCCCCGTGTTCAGGTCCCTTGTTCGTGGCGCCACCTGCCGGATCCAGCCGGCACTGCAGTTAGAACATTACCTGAAAGGGGGGGTGAGGATTAAAGAACACAGACACCTTAGATACCGGGAGGGCGGACAGCTCAGGATTGTCGCGCAGAGTTTATTCTCACAGCTCCTTTTATAAGCAGAAACAACTTATGCAAGCATACAAGGTCAAGGTTCAGTCAGCATGTTCTTTCCGTATCAGCAGTGTCCTAAACACAGTCTAGACTACTCCCTCGGCCAGCTTCCTTATCCTTGTTTCTGTTATTGAGAACATCTGGCACTCAAGGACACATTGCTCTATTGATCCTGCCAAAGTGTTACTTTCTCTTAGCTATATGAAGCAAAAACCCCGGCAAAGCCGGGAAACATAAGAGGAAAAGCATATTGCTGGATAATGTACCTAATTGCCTTTCACGGTTCCCCACAATCATTTATAAAAATGTTTTGGTCATAGGATTTAAAGGTATATATAGAAATATATTTCTTTATGTTTTTATTTAAATATAACTTTTATAATAATAGTTTATATCATAATTGAGTATGGTACTCATTATACTCTCTACTATAAAATCATACACATGGCGAATTCTTAATAATCTGTAAACAATAATGGATGGCGTCCACACTTGGAGATGCTTCCTGGGGTAGCACTTAATGAGCATTTGAGCTCTAAAGCATTAGGTGTTGACTGAATCATAGACTACTTCCTATGGCTGGGCCGAGTGCATTATCTATAAAATGGGAACATTATATCTACAATGCAAGATTGTTTTGAAAAATAAAGCAATGTGCTTTACAAAGCATTGTTGTTTCACAAATGTTAACTCCTTTGTTCAACATCATCATTATAATAGAGATGCAGACTCAGGGAGGTCCCTCAGCCCAGCCTGTGCCCTATCTCAGTCTAGGAACCCTCAGGGGATGTACAACTGACAGCTTAGGTATTGGGACTTCTGGAGGTTGGCCCGCTGGGGGGAGAGACAGCAGGAGGTTGGCTGTGGGAGCACATTGACCATCAGGGGGCAGTTCCTGCATTAAATGTCTGCCCCCTGGTGGTCAGTGTGCATGGTAGCAACCGGTAGTTTGGTCATTTGAAAGTTTGGTCACTTAAGTTTTTATATATATAGACTAAATTCATGCAAGAGTAAGCACTTCTTCCCCCAGTTACCAGCACCAACACTAGCTTCCCTCTGACACCCTGGACTCAGGCTTGCTTCCCTCCAGTGGCCCGAGGCACCTGGGACCATTGCAGTCCTGGCTTTGTCAGAAGGATGTCTGGTCTAATTAGCATATTACTCTTTTATTATTATAGATGGTTAGAAAGTGTCTGTGCAATGAATTTATATGTCATTAGCAATGGAAACAAAAATACTTTAAAAAATATGCCACAACCAGGGCCACCATCTGATATAAAGTTAATATTAATCAGTGCTCTAAAATTATCTGTCTGTAAGAATAAATGTAGCATTTTGACATTTGGGAAATGGCTCTATCTAAGAAGAGGTACTTTGTATATTCTTACTATAGAAAGATGAATCTGCAGTTTGATTGTAATTTGGATGACTAAGTAATAATTGTAGAAAAAAAGAATGTGGTCTTCATAGAGATATCAAATTTGTAATGTTTATTTATTTTGGTAATATACTTCAGGTTGTCTCCAGAACAATCTGAAGAAATAGTTCCATGGTTGATTAATTTAGGTATTTTTATTTACCTGACATTTATATCACCACAGTGAAAATTTGTAATATCAAGTTGTGGATTCAATCAGAACCATTTGGTTCATTTTTCAGGGTGCTGTGATTATCAAGGCTTCTCCTATATGTTTACTGATTAGCCTGGTTTATCAGAATACCTTTTAAAATCTGGACAGTGTGAAACTACTAGTAAATCAACTTTGGATCTCTAAACTGACAGAATAAATCTGTCAAGTTTAATATCACAAAAATAAGTCAGTTGTCATTTATTTGACATCTTGCTTTAAATTAAAAGGCAAGCATCCCTTAACAAACAGGGATGGGGAAAAGTAGACTTACAGTTGTTCATATGAAAAAAGACAGGCAGGTTATGATTATTGAAATAGCTTTATTAACTCAAAGAATGTTACACCATGAACCTACTTTTGCCCACCTCTATAAAAAAAATTTATGCACATGATCCTTGCAAGCATTAGATGAATAATTTAAGATAAATGTTAAAAAAATAGTAATTTACATATCACCTTCCCATACTCTTCAACCAAATTTAAATTGAAACACTAATTTTCTAAATTTTTTTATACTTTAGATCTATTCTCTATAGATAGGCACTTGAATGATATATGATGCACAGAAACACACAGACACACAGACACACACACACACACACACACACATACACATACATACCATACATTGAGTGGCCAGATTATTATGATCTCAGGCCTGGTGCATGAATTTGTGCAAGGGTGGAGTCTGGCCAGCCTGGCCAGGGGGAAGGGACATGCAGTTGGCCGGCCTGCCTGCTGGTCAAACTCCTGGTTGAGGGGACAATTACAATTTGCAAACTAGCCTTTTATATTATCCTTTTATTATATAGGATATACATTGAGTAGCCAGATTATTATGCATTCAGAGACCATATTCTGGTCACTCAGTGGGAAAAAAAAATATATATATAATATCAAAATTCATATTATATTCAACTCATTTGTATAGTCTCTACTTTTGAGGTAACAAATCAGAGTGTATTAGAAATAAAACAGGACTAGATAAATGTAATGTGGGAGCAGATATAGGCAACAGGATTACACTTTATCAGAGATTAAGATACCACATTCTTTCATGAATTCTCAAGAAAAAAAGTACACATATGTATTGAAGTAAATATACTTCTAGGTAGCCATTAATTTAAAACATGAAACTAGTTTGGTTAAGAATATTTACACTAATAATTTTAAGATAACTAAAAAATATCACTTGATTTTCACATTTAAATTTTTAAAATTTAAATGTCTAATTTTTTCTAATATTTATTTACAAGATCATTATTTCTCTTTTGAATTTCTATATGTTTTATGTTGATAATGAACAAATAATTAAAAATTTAGTGGTTGGAAACAATGATTATTATCTCTTATTGTTCTTCTGAATCATGAATTTAAGAGCATCTTGGCTCATAATTCTAGCTGGAATTTCTCATGATGTTGCATTGATTGAGTGGCTAGGGGCAGAGGATTGTCTGAAAAGCTTCTTCACCCAAGCGTCTGGTGTCTGGGAAAAAACTGAACAGCTGGGAGCTGGAACAGGTCACACTTCTCTGTCTCTATTAGTTTTGCCATATGGTCTCTCTAACATGGGAGCTTTGGGGTAGTCCAACATCCTCCACAGATACTCCAAAGGCAGGAATCCTAATGGAAAAAGACCTAAAAGAAACTTGTTTGCAAATGTTCAACAGTGTTACTTCCACTACATTTTCTTTGTTAAAAGTGAGTCATATTTGAGAAATTGAAAATAGGACTCATATTTTTGTGAAAGGGATGCCAAAAAAATATACAAACAAGTTAAAATCACCATAAGCCTATAAATCATTGGTATGTCTTCCACATTCAAAATATATTCTCCCTTCAATTGACTGCCAAAATTGCATCTTTTACAGCATTAGGCATGGTCTCAAGGGCTCAGGTTCTAAGACTCATTATTTAAGTGGGTCCAGAAATAGATGAGGCAGATTTAGTGTCTTTAGTGCAGCAGCTTAAATATAACTCTCCACATGAAAGTCTTGACTAGAGACAACTATGATCTCCATATCCACCACACATACCAAAGAGGCAAAGATGAGACAAGAATAGAGTATGATAATTTCTTCTTTTAATACTAGAGGCATGGTGCATGAAATTCATTCACAGGGATTGGGTCCTAAACTGGCAGTCAGACATCCTTCTCACAATCCAGGATTGCTGGCTCCTAACCACTTGCCTTCTTGTCTGCTTGACTGCCCCTAACCACTTCTCCCTGCCAGCCTGATCACCCCCTAATTGCTGCCCTGCCAGCCTGATTGCCCCCAAATGCTCTAACCTGCTAATTAATCTGATGACCTCCAACTGCCCTCCCCTGATGAAATGATACCTCCCCCCCACCATGTCATCTTCTGCCAGCCTGGCTGCCTCCAACTGTCATCTCCTGCTGGCCTGATCTCACCCACAACTGCCCTCTTCTGCTGGCCAATTTGATTTTGATTGTTCAGTTTTTATGCCAGTCAGCAACCCAGCACTGACTGCAGGACTGACTTACAGTTGGCTGAGCCTCTGGTCATTGTGGATGTGACAGACCCAGGATTTTTATAGATTAGGATGAGTATGTGATAAGAAATAGAAGGCAAACATGTCAGTGTGGTGGTGGAAAGCACCATTTAAGAAGAACTTTATAATACAACTTTCATTTTTTTTCAAAAATATAAACCAGAAATCAGAATCATATACTTTCAGATAAGAAAGAAAATTGAAGACTATTTGCTCAAAATTTAGTGCTTGGGCTGTGTGCTTCAGAATAATCTAAGGTACCCAACAATAAATCACAAATTTCAATACAGTTTTAATGAAGCATATTTTAAATTTGTAACCTGGTCATTTCCTTTTTTAGCAAGGCAAAAAGTGGTTATTTTGTAAATTATATAAGGACACACTATAGTTAGTTAATGCTTATATTTCATAGATGAAAAATCTGAAGTGAAAATTAAAGTTTTAACAAGTGAAAATTTTACAAAATAATAAATATATAATCTTAAGGAAAAAACAAACATGCTGTTGGGTGATTCTTTTATGATATTTTATGCATTGAAATAATTTAAATCTTATTATTTTTGGTTGGTTTTTGAATTTTGGGTAAAGAGAATTAAAAGTAAGGAAAGATTAAATTATATGAAGATAATAAATCAATTCATATCAGACAGAAAATATCAGGTGAATATGAAAGATAAATTCATGCTGAGGTTGAAGCCTCGAGGTGGCTGGAATAATGGATGTGTCTCTTGCCAAATGGTGTGAGCTGGGCCCTTCTTGGAGAAGGAACCTGAATTCCCCAAGACAAGTGAACAGTGCCGGGGCCCCCGCCAGCAGGCGAGGGGATCCCCAAGGCAGGTGCTGGGCTTGGAGGCCACAGGGGCATAGGCTACTATGGAGACAGAACTGAACCTCACAACACCCTGCTTGGCCCCTGAGGATGACTGGTTAGCCAGAGACGGGTAAGATTCCTCAGGGAAGGAACAACCTAAGATAGGCACAGTTGCAGAGGGGCCATCAGGAAAAAACTTGGGGATCAACAGAAGTGGGGCACAGACCCTCACCCCCCCACCAACCTTACAGTGTCTGAACCTTCACCCCTTCTGAGGGCGGTCTCCTGCCCCCATGGCTACCTCGCTTCCCACACTCAGCACAGATCGGGACCCAGGTAACAGACAGAAACATGCCAACAGCAGCTGCCCTATAGCTAAATTCATCCTAGCACTAGGAATGCTCAGTGCCAACTCAATGAAGTAAAACTCTCCACTAATATATACAGGGTAATCTAAGATTGTTGGTAGAGTATTAAATTTGACCTAAAAGAGTTAACAAGCTCTCAGATTAATTTAAATTGGCGAACTGAAATAAGCAAACACCCAAGAAAATTTAAGTGTACTGAATAAAAAGCTGTTTCTAAAGTATTAATTAAAATTTCTATTGATAGCTCATCTCATGGTAAAATTACTTAATATGTAATGAACAGAAAACAGGCATATTTGTGTACAAAATTAAAATTTAAAGTTATCAAGATTGCATTAAAAATTTTTATCAAATTCTCCATTAATCAAAAAAAATGGGGAGGGGGAGAAGTAGGATAATAGCATGTAAGGAAAAATATCTGGTAAGTAAATTACATTAAGAAAATTTTCACTTTAGAAAATTAATTTCCATTTATAATGCTAATAGCAAGACACCCATGAAAAACACACATGGTATCAAAATAAGCCAAAGGGAAAGTGAGTAGGCAAAAATAAAAAGGACCCCAAGTCAATTTTATAGAAAAGATTCCTTTATTAACTCTTGGTCGAGAATATGTTTATATACTTTCAGAAAACAACTCCAAGACCAAGTGGACTCCTGCAACAGAGAGAAACTGACAGGGCTGTGCCAACCACGAAGGCAAGAGGAGAAACAGTCCACAGATGGAAGACGATGACTATGCCTTGCCATGTGAGCAGCTAGCAGCTGAGCATCACTACAGGATGCCCAGGACCAAACCAGAAAGGGTCGGACCGGCATCGCCACCATTTATCCAATATCCAGATACCATTGATGACATGAACACATAAGGAACTGTCTGACATTGAAACTAGGTCTCAAAGCTATCAGACATTGAAATTGGGACCCAATCATTTTTTTTCTTTTGCTCTGGTGAGTTTATTTTTAGTCTGCAGGGAAAAGATGTTTTTAAAGACAAGAATCAGGGGGGCAGAGGGAGGGAACAGACCTAGAGGCAAAGAAGCAATGAACAGACTGTCTTGCTACAGTGGGAAGGCAGGGGAAGTTGGGGAG
>JAAGEH010000004.1:0-37883 GCA_011751065.1 Lasiurus cinereus
CCCCCCGTGCCCATGCCGCACCGTGACTCAGTTTCCTCGCTCAGGTGGGTTTACGTGACGTCAGACACCATGGCCCTTCTTCTCTCTAAGCCGGGGCTGTGAACGGCAGAACGAAGGTACCCAGAGACGGATGACACTGCAGCCAATGGCGCTTCAGTGCGCATTCTTTTAAAAGTTTCCTTTGGAGGCACGCACAGCCCGATCCACGTCTGCTCCCCCATCCTGCCTGTGCCACGCGGTGCCTGCACCTGGACTGCGGAGCCTGCCTCGGTCCACGCACGACCTCCCCGAAACTCCGGGGACTTCTCCTCGGTGGGGCTGGGGGAGCCAGCTGACTGGGGGGAATGACAGGGAGTACAGGCATTTGAGGCACCCATGTCAGCTCTGTCCTCGGCGAGTGAATAGACACGAAACACACCGAGGGTCGGTGCCCCACGTCCAAACAGGCACGAGGCGCACTGGCACTGTCATCTCTCCTCCCCTTCAAACCTCTCAGGTCTCTCCGAGTCGCTGAAAGGCTGTTCGCCCGAGGGTGGATTGAGCCAGCGCCCGCTTCCCGCAGAGCTGGCCGGGAGGCCGTGTGTGTAGGCAGCGCCGGGAGAGGCGACCGCGGTTATCTGCGCATAACTCGCTCATCATTCATCACCGTCTAGACGGCTGACAATTAGCATCCAGACACCCCCCCCTCCCGGCCCCGGAGGGAGAATGGGCGGGAACAGGCCTCTGGGAAAGAAAGGCGGGTTCACCCTCCCCCAGGAGGAGGAGGAGGAGAAGGAGGAGAGCAAGTTTACTTATTTCCTTAAAGGTTGATATTACCTTATTCTTTCTGTCCCCAGAGCATCAAGCATAGTACCTTAGGTAATTGACTTTCCATAAATATATGTGAATCTTTTCATTAGACTCATCTCAGTTGCTTTTAGGGTCAGAACATATTTTTTTGGGGGGGTTTTGTTTTGTAAGTATGTTTTACTGATCTTTTTTAAAGAGACGAAGGGCTAGGGGGAGAGAGGAAGAATGATGCGGGTGAGAGTCATCTGTTGGCTGCTTCCTGCACGCCCCCTATGGGGGATGGACCCCAGAAGCCAGCATGGACCCTGATGGGGGATGGAATTGTGACCTCCTGGTTCCTAGGTCACCGCTCAACCACTGAGCCACCCCAGCCATGCCATCAGCTCTTTAATTTAATGGCATCCTTCCACGATTTAGAAGAGGAAAGGAGACCAGCAGTGGTGCTCAATCAGCGTGGGGTCTGATTGCCACGCGACTGGGGCTGGAGGTAGGCTGTTAGGGTTCGCTTGCTGTTCTGAGGCTGTGCGTGGCCCTCTCTCCTCTCCGTGCACCCACTGACGTGCAACTCCAGGAAGAAGGGGGCCTGCGTGGTAAGGTGGCAGGGTAAGCGGGGAGCTCCACCCGGAGTCCGGGTTCCTCCGTGGCGCGGTGAGAGCTGTCACTTGGTTTTGGGGTGTCACTGAAGCTGTGGGGCTGGCCCAGCAGAGGGGCCCCGCACGAAGCATCGCGCACATGGGCCTGAGGCAGCCGACACCTGCCGGGGCGGTGAGCTGTGAGCCACTCACTCCAGGGATGCGTCCCTTGCCCTTAACATGGTCCCTGAAGAGCACCCCATGGTTCTCAGCACCCCGGCTTCATGGGACATGTGTGTCTTCTCATGCGACATTGGCCCTGGCATCCCCACAGAGGACACACCCAGAATAATGCCGAGGGGAAAGGTCAGGCAGGGCCGCCTGGGACATGTGTGTCTTCTCATGCGACATTGGCCCTGGCATCTCACAGGGGACACACCCAGAATAATGCTGAGGGGAACGGTCAGACAGGGCCACCCCAAGGAGAGCTGGTCAGCTCCTGTAAAGCGAGAGGAGACATTTCCGCCCCCGCCTCCTCCTCCTCCTCGATGCTGAGGTGAGGGACAGGTTCCAGCCGGGAGGGAGATATTAGGGTGATCACGGAAGTCGCCAGGGAGGGAGGAGAGGAGAGAGGTGGGTGTTATTTGTGCCCGCGCTCCATTGGCCAAGTGACCCGGACGCTCCCACCCTGCGTGGCCATCCGTCAAGGGAGAGTCTGAGCAGTGGTCACCGCCCAGCGGAACTGAAGGAGCTCGTGGCCATGAGCTGTGTCCCGGGTGGGCTCCTGGGGCAGAAAGGGCGCCTCGGACAGGGAATCTGATGCAGGTGGACTCCGGGTCACAGCCACTGCCAACGGCGGCTCCCTGGTTGTGACAGCGTCATCGTCCTGTAAGAGGGGACAGTGGGGGAAATAGGCGTCGGGAGTACAGAAACCCCCATCCCATCATCCCAACTTTTTTTTTTTTAATATATTTTATTGATTTTTTACAGAGAGGAAGGGAGAGGGATAGAGAGTTAGAAACATCGATGAGAGAGAGAGACATCGATCAGCTGCCTCCTGTACACCCCCTAATGGGGATGTGCCCCCAACCAGGAATCGAACCTGGGACCTTTCAGTCCGCAGGCCGACGCTCTATCCACGGAGCCAAACCGGTCAGGGCCATCATCCCAACTTTTAATCTAAAACTATTGTAAGGCACAAAGCTTGCTCATGTTTTAGGAAAGTAAACACAACATTTCCCACAGAGTGACTGCAGGAAAACAATCTCAAGTGACTCCCCAGGAGCCGGGGGTGCGTGTGGGCGGTGCAAGGCGCTTCGGGGTGAGAAGGGGTGTGTGCGTGGGCACGGCCCAGGCAGAGAGGCAGGCCCGGTGCCAGGGTGCCCGCCGGGCACAGCCAGGGCCACGTCGACGGCAACCGGGTGCTAAAGTGCTCACGTTTCTCTCGCTGACCTGCTACCGAGGGGTCCCAGTTCACAGAAAGCGGGGCCTCGGGTGTGGGGGGGACAACGTGGGGTGAGTTTGTGCCATGGCGGCTCCTGAAAGCCGTCGCCGTCAGTTCTTGGGGCGGTGATTTCACTGTGTGCCTGTCCCGTCTCGTCTCAGCATCGGGATGAGGAAGTCCTGGGAGGTCTGTGTTCTGTCTGTTGGTTTTCTTTTTTTAAATATATTTTATTGATTTTTTACAGAGAGGAAGGGAGAGGGATAGAGAGTCAGAAACAACAATGAGAGAGAAACATCGATCAGCCGCCTCCTGCACGCCCCCCACTGGAGTCGTGCCCACAACCAAGTACATGCCCTTGATTGGAATCAAACCCGGGACCATCCAGTTCACAGGTCGATGCTCAATCCACTGAGCCACACCGGTTTCAGCTTGTCTGTTTGTTTTCAGTCCTCACCTGAGGATGTCTTCCCATTGATTTTAGAGAGAGTGGGAGAGAGAGGGAGACAGAGAGAGACATCGATGTGAGAGGAGCACATTTTTGATTACCCACTGCACATCCCCTGACCAGGGCCAGGCCAGGGAGGAGCCTACAGCCCAGGTACATGCCCTAGACCGGACTCGAACCCGGGGACCTCCAGTCCACAGGCTGCTGTTCTATCCACTGAGCCGAACTGGCCAGGGTGAGGAGGGTGCTTTATTCATCTTGCCTTCCCCTCATCTCCCACAGCCCACCTGCACATGCACACGTGTTGCATTCACACAGATACATGCTACCCACACACATGCGGTGTCTCTGCCTGCAGGGGACCCCCGGGACTCAGTGAGCTTGGAATGAGAACCTCCATGAATTGAGCTAATGCTCCAGAGAATGGCGGGTTCCATCTACATTTATTCACCGCAACCGGAGGGGACGTAGGTGGGTTACATGAAACGTAGGCGGGTGCAGGAACAGTTAACACGATATCTGTCCTGGCCCCCAGCACGTCAGGCTGTGCCGAGGGGCTTCAGAAAAAAGAGCAGTTACAAGGTACCCAGACATTTCCAGGGTGTGTTGTCACGGATGCAAAAGCACAGACAGGCTCCGGTCAGGGGAGGGTTGGCTAGTACGGGGACGTTTGTCCTCTAAAACTGCCGATTTCAGAAACAAATCCCAGCCCCGGGTGTCACCGGGCCGGCTAAGTGTCAGCCATCAGCCTTCTCGCCTCCCCGTCCGATCCTCCCGCTGTTCGCCTTCTGCCCGCGGCTCACAGCCTGCTCCCCGCAGCCGCCGACTCTGCCGAGGCCAACGCCCCGGTAAACCGCATGCCCCCCGCCCTCCGTGCGACTGGGGCCCTGGCGGCTGGGCCTCCGCTGCTTCCTCCGTTCCCGGCCCGCACCCCTCACCTGTCCGGTGAAAAATGGTGCTTCACTACGTTCCTGCTGTTAATGGCATGTGTTCTTGGTGGGAGCAAACCTTTCCCCCAAAATGAGGCCCCCAGAAGCTGGGCTGTGAGAGGCACCTGCCCGCATCTCTCCTCCCTGGCCTGGTACCCTGGGGCTGCCCCCCTTCCGCCCCCCAACTCCGCCTCGAGGGCTCCCTCGCCTGACCCCCAGGCTCCCAGTATGAACTGGAAGTCCTCATTCCAAGGGTGCCATTTCCAGAAGCTTCCAAAGGTGCCATGCTTAAACAGCCTCATCCACATCCGCGTGACAGTCCACGCGGGAGCGGGCTGTGGAGGGAAGACTGGTCCCTCTCCCCGGAGCACACCGCCTGGGCCTTATCGCACCCAGAGGCTGGCTCTCAGCTGTCGGCAGCTCGTCAGCGTCCCTGTAAGCGGGTCCCGGGGCCCAGTGCCAGCCAGCCAGGCCTGCGAGTGCAGGTGGGGCAGGGAGGAGGGCGACCAGGGTGCAGGGGCAAGGGGGGTTTTGGGGGGGAGGGGCACCCGTTTCTCTAGTCCGCACCTGCACCCGTTGACGGGGGAAGGAGGGCCTGGCCTGCCTGCCGGGCAGGGTTTCCCGAGGGGGCCTCAGCCTCGGCCTCTGCGAAATGTCTGTCCGCCGTCGGTGTTGACAGTTACGCAGCAGCTTAATCTGGAGGCAAAGCAGGGCGCCTGCGGTGGGTCTGGCCCGGGGCCTGGGCCAGACCCCCCTCCTCGCCCCTCCGCCCTCTCCCCAAAGGCCTGCCTCAGCTCCCGGAACTGCGTCCCCCACCTCGCACGGAGCAGCCAAGGGTCTCTCAGGGACTCTGTCTCTCCCCCGCCCAGGCCCACAATCCCCGACTCGGGGCCTCTCCGCCTTGAAACCCAGATCCGGGCCTTGATGGGTGTCACCCACAGAAAAGTCGGGAACGTGGGAGACACTGGGATTTGTTCTCTCCAGCTTCTTCCTCCCGAGACACTGGAGGTGCTGGGCCCCCTTCCGTGCAGAAGGTCCCGCTCTGTGGGGTCCCCGCTCAGGGTAGAGGCAGACACCGGCCTGCACAGGCCCTCTGCTCCCCGCTCTGATCGTACAGGCTGTGCCCCCTAACACAACAGTCTCGGGGCGGCCGTCTCACCAGCATGCTAGGACCCTGCTGGTCTGCCTCCTGCCATCCCCCCGACCCCCATCCAGCCACTCTGCCCGTTACCCCCCCAACCCCCACCCCAGGGAGTCAGCACCCGCCTCCCGAGCGCTGCCCGATTCCAGCTCCCGGAGGGAGGCAGGGTGCCGGGAGGGAGGGAGCCTGGGCTGCCTGAGGTTCAGGTCTCCCGTGGGGATGAAAAGGCAAATCAGAGCACTCTGCTCAGAGGACGCGTGCGCGGGGAGCGTGCGATGACTTCTCCTGGCCCCGCGTCCAGCGTCTGACTGTTGCGCCTTCATTCCTGAGCGGCCTAATCCCTCCATCGTCTGGGATATGACCTCATCCTCACGTTCTTTAAACACACCCCGAATGTTGAGAGGAAACTTCTGGGAAACATCACAAGAACTGGGCCCCATTCCCATTGACACGATTTTGGAAATCGACGTGAACGAGGTGACTCCTTCCCCCCACCCCCCGTTTCTGCTCTCTGTTCTCCACGCCCCGCTTCCCGCACTGGCTGCGCCTCAGCCTGCGAGCCCTTCCCGGAGCTGTGGCTGCGGCTGCTGCCTGCGTCCTGCCCTCGGCCCGTTCTCAGAGGTCCCTACCTCCACCCGCCCCCCGACAGGCCTTTCCCGGCTCCGGTTCTGTCTCCTCGTGGCCCCACCCACGTGGCCCGGTCACCCCCGTGACCTGGGACGCTCCTGGCTGCAGGGGGTGGTCCCGCCACGGAAGTCCTGGCCCATGAACCCTCTGTGGTGGGGCTCTGGCTGCGACTCCAGCCGCAGCCCGGCCTCTCCCGGGGTCGCCCCCTCCAGGGTCACTAGCTGTCCTCGGGGGTGGAAGTCAGGCCACTCTGTGAGCTGAACTGTCAATCCAGGCAAACGGGAGTGACCTGGAGACGGTGGTTAGGGGCGGCTGTGACCTTCACAGGAGCGGTGACCTGAGATGCCACGCCCACGGGCAGTGAGGCTCAGGAGCCAGCAGGCCGCTCTCACTTTCACAAGGGAGATATCGACGCCGGGGCAGCTGGCTCCTGGCGATGCCGTCTCGGGGGCGAGTCCATTTCCACTGTGACAGGGATGGGCCCGCTGCTGAGCCCGCAGGTGGGTCTCTGAGCTCCCTGCCCCTGCTCTGGGCCCGGGGCGCCCCCTCCGAGGGCTGTTTGGGAATGCCGGGATGTTCTGGTTTGTCACATGTGGGGGCATTCACTGGCACCTGAGCGGCAGGACCAAGGGCACACTGGCCTGCAGGGCGCAGGCTGTGCCCGCACCAGGAGGCACTGCACATCCCATGGTGAGGAGGTGGTCTCAGTGCGGACGTGGCTTCCTGCAGGGCTGTGATGGGGAGCCTCAGGGAGTGGCTAGAGAAGAGTGCTCCCTCCCCCCTTCCTTCCCCTCCCTCCCCTCCCTCCTCTTCCCTCCCACTCAGATTGCCAGGAAGAGCTCCAGGGAGCCAACCAGCGCCTCGCCTCATCAGCGTGGCCGCAGGGTGGGCGTGTGAGGGGCTCTGCGAGGGTCCACCCATTTGGGTGACCGTGAAGCATTAGCCCCTGGCATATCCGAGTGGGAGAGACGGGGGTACCTCCCGTAACAGTAGCCAACACAGTCCTTTTCTCTCCCAGGAAATCTGCCCCAAACACATACTCTGCCCCGGCCCGGCCCGGCCGGCAAGGCTCGGGGGTGAAGCATGGACCTAGGAACCGGGAGGTCACAGTTCAATTCCCTGCCAGGGCACAGGCCCGGGCTGCGGCTCCATGCTCCCCAGTAGGAGGCGTGCGAGAGGCAGCCGATCCATGATCCCCTCTCATCACTGATGTTTCCGTCTCCCTCCCCCTCTCCCTTCCTCTCTGCAACCAATAAAAGAATGCATTTAAAAACACACGCATATATTCTGGTCTGAACTCCGGTCCCACCCTCCATTGTTCCCAGGAGTTAGACACCTCTTCACAATCAGTCCTCTGTTCACCGTCAGCGACTCCAACCAGCGCCGCCTAAAACAACACCGCAGACTCGTTGGCTGAAAATGCGTTCCCTCACCACGTTGGTGGCCAGAGGTCTGAACCAGAGTCGTGGGGTGCGGTGGGGGTTGGGGGGTTCTCCAGAAGGCTCCGGGGAGAGTCACTCCATGTCGCAGGCCTGGCTTCTGGGAGCTGCTGGCTGTGGACTGCGTGGCCTGAGACCAGAGCCTCCACCTCTGCCTCTGTGTCTCGTGACCTCTGTGTCCCCGTCCCTCCCAGCCCTCTGCTGACGGACACCTGTCCCTGGATTTAGGCCTCTCTCGTCCCAGATGATCTCCTGAGGTCGGCCAACTCCCTGTTGCCACGCGAGGGCACGCTGGGGGGCATGGCTGTGAGCACGTACGTGGGCGTGTGTTTTGGGGGACACTGTCGTATCCACTCCACCGGGCGACGTGATTCTGTATCCCCAGGAGGCCACGTTGCAGAGCGGCTGGGTTCTCCAAATGCCTTCCCTCTCCCCGGGGCCCCTGAATCACGCTTTCTGAGAGCCACGCCTCCGCACCGCCGGGCAGCAGCTGAGAAAGGGAGCCCCATTAGGCCCCTTTGGTGACACGCCTCTTAGGGAGGCATTAGCGCTCCTCTGCTTGGAGAGCCGGTGCCGGGAACATTGGGCTCCATTAAACGGAGCGAGAGGCAGCGTTTGCCGCGGGGACGAAGCGATGAGGCTTTTAGCCGGGCGAGGCGTCGGGGCCGGAAAATTCAGTGGAACCGGCCTGACTGTGGCCAGCGGCGGCTCTGTCTTGGGGAGACTCTGTGAATCACCCCCCGCCGGTCACAGACACCTCGCTTACCGTTCATGGTGCCTTCGGCCTCAGGGCAGCCACTTCCGTGGCCACCTGCACCTCCAATTTCACTCTCTCGTGGTCACAGCGTCGAGAACGCGGAAGGAAGACGTCAGGGCTCTGGCTGGCGTGGTGAGAAGAACACTTTCTTTTTTTTAAAATATATTTTATTGATTTTTTACAGAGAGGAAGGGAGAAAGTCAGAAACATCGATCAGCCGCCTCCTGCACGCCCCACTGTGGGGATGTGCCCGCAAGCAAGGTACATGCCCCTGACCGGAATCGAACCCGGGACCTTTCAGTCCGCAAGCCGACGCTCTATCCACTGAGCCACACCGGTTTCGGCTGAACACTTTCGATGTAGCTGAGAAAGGCGCGCATCCTGACTGTTGTGCTGAAGCCACACTGGCTTCCCATGGCCTTCCTGACCGGGGCGAGGGCTGGGCTCCAGGCCACCTCCTCCAAGACCCTGGGCCTCACTCTGAGTCACCCACCCAAGCACCTTCCCCATGCCTTCCCCCATCCCCCTCGTGTCCCTCCCTCCGCCGCCCTGGTTTTCTCGGTGGCATTCAGGATGGATTGCCGGCCATGGATCAATCTGGCTGTGGGCTGTTGCCTTTCCGGACCACCAGCGCCAGGGGGCAGGGCCCTTGACCGTGTGGCGCCCCCGGGACCTGGACCAGCTCCGAGATGTCAGCCGTGTCTGTGGGTGGGTGAACCAGGGGCAGGTGGGTCCCTTTGTGGGCAGCCAGGTGTGTGGACTGGGCTCCTCCTGGGAGCAATACAGTGGTACCTCGAGATACGAGTTTAATTCATTCCGTCACCTCGAGGCGTGGGAAACTATGAGACGCTCGAGTCGCGGTAAACGGGTGGGTCGTGTGCAGCCGGCCGATCCGCGTGATGACTCCTATCTCAACTGTTGCTCATATTTCAAAGCAAAAATCGCTCGCTCGACGACTCGTATCTCAAAAATCTCGTATGTTAGGGCACTCGTATCTCGAGGTGCCACTGTACATCCATCCATGTGGGTGTGACGGGAGTCAGGATACCTCCCCGGATGAAGTGCAGGGGTTCGAGAAGCAGAGGGGAGGGAGCCGAGGGCAGTGAGCCCACAGGGTTTGGAGCCAGTGGCTGCTCTGCTCTCCCCCGCTGGGCGCTGGGCCTTGGCATCCTGACATGGCATGATGATGGTGATGCCTACCTTGCCGGGTTGTTACTACGGCGACTCAGTGGCATCGCCGGGAATGGACCCTGGCCCCTTGCAGCCCCTCCACACACATTAGCTGGAAGGAACCCCTGTTCCCCATGAGGACCAGGCTGAGCGTGAGGTGACTGAGCACTGCTGGGTGGCAGGGGCCACGCCTGAGCCCCGAGCCCACGTCTCTACAGTCCGAGTCCGTTTCTGGCTGCAGCATCCATGTCCTTGATGTGTCTGAGTTCGGTGGAAAAGCATCAGGCCGATGTCAGGGCTATTCTCTCTCGGTCTGAAGGATGGAGGACTCAGTCACACCGATGGCATCGGTACAGCGGGCCGCCATGACGACATTGGTCAGTGTGGCTGCTGGCTGTGGCTGTGAGTCACAACTGCATTGCCATGGTGTGTGGGAGCAATGACACCTCACCCTTTCCCCCCAGCTGTGCGGCCCACTGGTTTGTGCTTCCAGCTGAAGAGACCAAACACAGGGAGGAAGGTGAGGTATGGCTGAAGCGACAGAGCGACATGTCCACACGTTGGGTGACACGGGGGCTCTGTGCATTTGAAGGCTATGGCTGCGTAGCCTGAGGACCCACACGGTTGGCCAGTCTGGGACGCTTGCCCGCGGCTTTCACGCTGATGCCTCAGAGACGGTGATGGGACAGGAACTGGCCAATCGAGGCCACCCTTCCAAAGCGAGAGTTTCATTAGACCCGCCTCCCAGGAGGAGGGGTACGGGGTGAGGGAATGGCTTAGGTTACGCCCATGCCATGGGATGGCGTGACACACACCGCAGACGTCAGGACACAGCTGGCCGCCGCACTCAGCTGCAGCCGCTGCAGCCCAGGTCCCGCCTTAGCACACCTGCGCACACCTGCCATCCCGGGCACTTCCTCCTGGGTCACCTGCTTCTCAGTCCGCAGAGCCCCTGCGTCACCCAACGTGCGGACATGTCTCTGTCGCTTCCGCCGTATCTCCCCTCCCTCACGGTGTTTTGTCTCTGCAGCTGTGAGCACAAACCATTGGGCAGCACAGCTGGGGGCCGCTGTTGGGCACAGGCTGGGAGGGAAAGGGCGAGGTGTCATGGTTCCCACACACCGTGGCAATGCAGCTGTGACTCGCAGTCTCGTCGTCATACCACATGCATGAGGCGGACTGTCCGTCGAGGCTTAAGGGTGCCTGGACTATTGCCACCCATGTGTTGAAATCCAAGCCGAAAAGCTGGATCCTTTTCATCCGCTGACCTTCCTTTCCGATGAGTGGCTTTGAGAAATAACATCAATGGAAAAGACAGCTGACATCTTCCATGTAACAGGAAGAGATCAACATAATTTGCTTACATATTTATCCGCCCAGCACATCACCGACAGGAAAACTGGAAAATGGGCCACTTTTCCTCTCCTGGGTGATGTGACTCAGTAACTGCTCCAACACGAAGTAGTCCTAGGAACCCAGGCGCGAGAGTATCCCG
The DNA here is from genome assembly GCA_011751065.1 of Lasiurus cinereus. Classification (NCBI taxonomy): domain Eukaryota; kingdom Metazoa; phylum Chordata; class Mammalia; order Chiroptera; family Vespertilionidae; genus Lasiurus; species Lasiurus cinereus. Next base: position 10,809 of record JAAGEH010000004.1, read on the forward strand.
GTAGCGATTTCCCCATGTTTGCAGGCACAGTAATGGGTTTCCAAGCTGGCTGGGTTTTATTGGCTTCCTCTGTCTCTGGGGTCTCCAGAGAATACCCCCCCTAGTTTTCTGGTAAACTTTGTTCCCTATAAAAACATCCGCCTACTCTCTTGTACTCGGGTTGTTGGGAATTCGTATAAGGATTAAAAAAACACAGCAAAGCAGCCAGTGCACTGCTACCATCCTGTTAGTATTGGGGTTACGGTCGCACGGTGCCTTGGGGACCAGAGCAGATAGCAGTTCCTCTGTGGTCCTCGTGAGCCTCTGTCTTGGAGCTCGGAGAGCCCTCTGCTAGCAGGCATGCAGCCTGGTCCCGCACCCGGTGCGAAGGGCACTGTGTCCTGGGAGAAACCTCTGAGCTGGGAGAAGCTGGGAGAAGCTGGGAGAAGCACCTTGAGCCGGGAAGGAGCAGGCCACGCGGACTCCTGCACCCCGCTCTTCTCCTGCGCTTTGTTGTTGTTGCCGGCAAAGGAGGCTGCCGTGGACTCAGGTCCTTCCGCCTTCTCTTTCCCGGGGCCTTAGCGGGTCCCCTCAACCCAGAGGTTGCCGGCCCCCGTGACTGTGTGTGGAAGAAGGTGTCCATTGTCGAGCGTGCGGAAGGAACAGGAGATTCTGTTGCGAAAGGAACGGAGAGAAGACAAGGCTAAACGGAATTGCTCTCCCATCACAAACAGATAACGAAAAGGGGGTGTGCTTGAGAATGTTAAAATAACTTCCCAGGTTGCTTATTACGGATGAACTCTCTCCAGTCCGTATGATATCGCCGTGTAAGGACGGAACGCTTCCTGTCTGAGACGCCTGCTTTTGAATAGCTGAGTCTGGGTGACCCCAAACTTTCAGGATCCGGCTGTGTCTCCAGTGCCGCGATCCCAGTCCTGTATAATGGACATTTGTCAGAAGGATGGTCCTGTGCACTGCAGACCTCCCCTCCCCCATTTGTGACCACAAAAATGTCTCCAAACATCGTTCAATGTTCCGAGGAGCAAACTCACCCCCAAATGAGGAGCAGTGCTGTAGTGCCAGCTAGGAAGACATCGTGCGCTAGCTCACAGCTGGCCGTGGTCACCTGGTGGCCCCTCCACAGAAGAGCCCGAGGACTCCGCTGCAGGAACATCTGTCTCAGGGAATTATCAGGTCTTCCAGGGTTTGGGAGTGGGGAGAGGAGGTATGTTGATCAGAAACCTCTGGGGAAGCAGAACAAGAGGATTGGTATCTGTGTGTCTACATGTAGAGGCCAAATACCTGCTAGAAAGATGAAGAAAGAGGAATATAAATGTACCCCAGACTGGAGGAGGGAGAGGGTGGGGGGAGATAAATTTTTAAATGAAAAGAAAAATATGCAGCAACAGATGAATCTCACTGACATAGGCTGAGTGAAAAAAAAAGCCAGAAACAGAAGTTCTACAAGATTCCATGTCTATCAAACAAAAAGGCCAAGTGGATCTATGATGTCAGAAGTCAGGATGAGGCTGCCCAGGTGGGCTTTCGGGGTGCCTGCCATGTTCTTCTCTTGAGCTGGGTGCTGGATACATGAGAAGGCTTTGCGTGGAACACTCATCAAGCCACATTTATTACGGATACACTCATCAGCAGGTATGTTACATGTGAATAAAAAATGTGCGTTACAAAGGCAGGAACGAAAAGGAAATGAGAATGGGACTGAGAGGACAAGAGGTAAAGGAGGAAGCAATAAGTAACTTGTCCAATCGTAGGCCAGTAACGTTATTTGTTTTATCTACTTGGTGATATTTTAAGACTAATAATGCTGACACTACAGATGTACTATTTTTAATCAAGGAAATGAAGAGATCTTCAAAAATAAAAAAACTTGTAATATTCGTTTTTGGCAACTGATTGGGTAAAGGAGCACAGAAGCCAGGAGGCCCCAACTGCAGAAGCTTGGCCTCCAAAGCCATTGGCAAGCCGAAGGCCTGTTCCTTGGCAGGCGAGCAGACGCCTCCCCAAACTCCAGAAGAATTCAGCTAAACGAGATCAGTTTCCTTTTTCTGTTTTAGAAGACATTTTTTTTTATTGACTTCAGAGAGAGGAAGGGAGAGAAAGAGAGCGATAGAAACATCAGTGAGGAGGGAGAATTATCGACCAGCTGCCTCCTGCACACCCCCTAATGGGGATCAAGCCCACAATCTGGGCATGAGCTCTGACCGAGAATCGAATGAACCATGAGCTCCTAGTTCACTGGTCAACACTCAACCACTGAGCCACGCCGGCCAGGCTAGATTGATTTCTTTTTCAAGTGGAAACATGGAGTCCTTTAACTTAAACAGAAGCTCCGTGATCGCCAGAACAGTCAAGAAGCCAGGATCTTCACTGGGGCAAGGCTCGGACTCCTCTTGGGTTGACCAGATGGCCGCAGAGGTCATTTCTGCTCTCCCTGTTCCATTCCATCGGGAAGCTGTATGACTTAGTGCTCTCACCCTCGGCGACTCCTTTAACACGGAAAACAGAGGCCTCAGTGCTCACAAGCCGATCTCTGTTGGGTTCGGTTCCAAGTCAGCTGGGCGGCCTCCAAGGAAAACTCCCTCTTCGCCGTTTCCAACGGGAACCGCTGCCGGCCGCACTCAGAAACCATGTTCTCTCCCCTTTCCATTTGCCGCTGCTGCCGTTACTTATCTGGGAGGATCGTGTTTCAGGAGAGACTTTTTCCTTGCCCGAAGCGGAAAAAAAATACAATTCTTCTTAAAAAAAAAACACAAAAAAAATGACAGCCAACCCCGGTCCAGGAAGTCTACCTTTCCCAGCCGGGCCCGGGTGCAGGGGCTGAGGAGGTGGGCCCTGGGTAGGGGGGAGCGGAGAGAGCACTTGCTGGAACAGACCGGTGGGAGAGGCCTCTAATGCCGTCTTTCCCCCCATGTCCGATTGCCGCAGGCCCGAGGGACGGCAGATCTTGTTTTAAAATCTGGCTTGAGCGTTGCCTAAAACGCCTATTGACCGGAATCGATGCTGAGCGTCCCGAAAGGACAGCGGGCAGCCTGGCCGCGCTGGTCCCTGAATAAACGGTCGGCCAAGGTCGTGCCCTCCCTCTGGGTGGGGAGTTATTTCCAGGGGCCTTTACCGCCTTTACCATCTTTACCATTTTTACCGCCTTTACCGGATGTGAGCTGCCAGAGACCTAAACCATAGACACTGAAACACCTTCACGATGGACAGCTGCTCCAAGAAGCCCTGGTGTCCCTCCAGTCCTTAAAGAGACAGGAGCACATTTCCAATGTCCAGGGTCACAGACTTTGATGAATAAAACTAGGTGTGGCCAAGACCAGTTTGGCTCAGTGGATAGAGCGTCGGCTTGCGGACTGAAAGGTCCCAGGTTCGATTCCAGTCGGGGGCAGGTATCTGGCTTGCAGGCACATCTCCAGTGTGGGATGTGCAGGAGGCGGCTGATCGATGTCTCTCTCTCATCGATGTTTCTGACTTTCTCTCTCCCTTCCTCTCTGTAAAAAAATCAATAAAATATATTAAAAAAGCAAACAAACAAAAAAAACTAGGTGTGATTGTGGTTTCGTCTATGGAACCGATTATTCATATAATTTACACAAACTTGAGTACGCAATGTAGACAGCCTATACGCTTGTCTGTCTCTCTGTCAGGCTCTGTCTCCCAGGCCTGGCTGTCCATCCGAAGTGGCCAGAAAACGTCCGGTGGGACTTGGGAGCGTGTCCCTCAGTGGGACTCGGGCATCGCATGCAGCACCAGCTCCGCTCTGCTGCTGGGACAAACACACCCGCACTCTCCAAAGCCTAATGCCCCGAGGTCCGCTCTGCCTCAGGCCACGCCCACCCTGGCTTGGGGAAAGCCTCAAGGGGACTGTCCCTCCTGCAGCCACCGGGAGGTCCCGGCGGCTGCCAATGTGGGCTAGACCACGTCCCCCCCGGCCTCTCTCCCAGCGCCTGCGACAGCCAGTCACAGGGACATGGCCCCTGGCACCGGCCTGAAAACACTGAGCAGGACCCACGCCTGGGTCCAGCCTCTGAGAACGACGGGAAAGGGAACTGCCATGGGCCGGGAAGGACAGCGCCACCAGGTGCAGGGGCCCAGAGCTTACCCCAGGGAGCCAGCGCGCCAGCCCACTGCTCGCCGCTCAGATAGGAGGGTGTGTGTGTTGCCGAAACGGGTGTGGCTCAGTGGAGAGAGCGTCGGCCTGCCGACTGAAGGGTCCCGGGTTCGATTCCGGTCAAGGGCATGTATCCTGGTGGCGGGGTACATCTGCAATAGGGGGTGTGCAGGAGGCAGCTGATCGATGTCTCTCTCTCCTTGATGTTTCTAACTCTCTATCCCTCTCCCTTCCTCTCTGTAAAAAATGAATAAAATATATGTTGTTGTTGTTTTTTTAAAAAAAAAGAAAGGTGTGTATGTGTGTGTGTGTGTGTGAGAGAGAGAGAGAGAGAGAGAGAGAGAGAGAGAGAGAGAGAGAGAGAAAGAGAGACAGAGAGAGAGCTTGTATGAAGAGGGCAGGGCGACGGTGGGAGGTACTTTTCTGATCTGTAATGGCGGGTCCATGTCTTGTGCCTGTAATGCACCAATGGTTGATCACGGAGATGTGTGAGTAGTGTGACTCGAACATAGAAAGCAGCCCGTTTAGATGCTCACATTCTGATTGTTGTTGTTGACTGATTTGAAGAGGAGACTGTCAAATACATTTAAAAACTGGAATGACTTCAAAGAAAGAAAGCGACTGTACATGGGCAGCGGAAAATGACATCCAAGAAGACTCTTGCGAGTGACCCTGAAACCGGTGCTCAGCTGAGGACGGCTCCGCGCCCAGGCAGCCTTTGGCGACGTCTGGAGACACTTCACGGGCACAAGAGGGAGTGGGGAGTCCCTGGCATCGCTGACAACCCCAGGGCGGCCTCACCACAAAAGGGTGATCTGGCTATCGTGTCGCTGGTGTCAGGGGGAGATCCCTCAACCTGGAGCCACGGCTCTGAGCTCCGTGCTCTCGCTGGTGGCACGCTCCTCGGGTTTCAGCGTTTCCCATTTATGCAGCCCTGAGCTCCTGTGCGTCCCTGCTCTATGGAAGATGGGCGAAGGAAGAGTCGTGGGCATTGGAGAACGTGTGCCACAGATTAGACTTCCCAGGCATCTGAGCCCTCCACTTGGGGGGGAATGCATGATGTCACTTCCTTCCTCACAGACGTGGCGAGCCCTGGCCGGTTCGGCTTAGTGGTTCGGATGTCAGCCTGCCAGCCTTCTGTGCTGTGGACGCCACCGGTCTGTGTGCCCTTCGTTTATGATGGTGCCGGCCCACCCACTCACTGCCTTCTATTTGACCATCAGCGGCCAATGCACAATGGAGGACCGGGGGGTGTTTCTCAGGAATGCACCCTCCGACTCTGACCCACTAGGTCAGCGGTTCTCAACCTGTGGGTCGCGAACAGCTAGCAGGGTCTCCTCAGACCATCAAAAAACACAGATACAGTGGTACCTCGAGATACGAGTTTAATTCCTTCCGTCACCTTGAGGCGTGGGAAACGATGAGACGCTCGAGTCTCAGTAAACTGGTGGGTCGTGTACAGCCGGCCGATCCGCGCGATGACCCCCATCTCAACTGTTGCTCGTATTTCAAAGCAAAAAATCGCTCGCTCGACGGCTCGTATCTCAAAAATCTCGTATGTTAGGGCACTCATATCTCGAGGTACCACTGTATTTACATTAAGATTCATAACAGTAGCAAATGACAGTGATGAAGTAGCGACAAAAGTAATTTTATGGCTGGGGATCACCACCACATAAAGAACTGTATTAAAGGGCTGCGGCCTTAGGAAGGTTGAGAACCACTGCACTAGCTGCAGGTGAGTGACAGGCCTCCCAAGGACCAGAGTGGTGGCGGGGAGCGGGGAGGTGCTCTCGGGGTGGAGGCACCAGCCTGGCAGACTGGTTCTGGCCTGCTTTCTCTGGAAGAAGCTTCACGGACACACCTTGCTCGGTCAGGAGGATGGGCGCATCACTCAGGGCCCTGGAGATGCCCCCTGGACACCAGTGTTCCTCTCCCTGTCTTCCGAGGGTCCGCCCACCTCCCGTCCGGCCGTGTTTGCCCAGCGGAAGGCAGTGAGCGCCCAGGTGTGACCAGCTGATAGAGGGGGCCCCCCCACCTGAGCTGTCCCCCGCAGCAGGGCTGTGCTGGGTGGCCCGGGTCCCTCCCCAGCTCCATGGCAGCCAGGCTGGGCCCGGGTAGGGAGGCCCGTCACTCTGGCCGCAGTGGGATAAGACAGACATGTGATCCTGTTAGGGGGCCCGAAGGGGCACATGCGGGCAGAGACGGGGACAGGGCACGGGCACAGGAGGCTCCGTGTGGGGCTGGCAGCCTGGCAGCCTGGCAGTTCAGCCCGGGGGAGTGCAGAGTGCGACCCTGCAGTGCGGTACCCAGTCCCCAGGGTGTGAGCACGCACACAGGATTCAGCTGTGCCCCAACAGGAATCATAAGGGCTCTGTGCTCGCTCCCAATTTAAGGAGAAACGGGGACGAAAAGCCTTCTGGGTTATAAAGGCATTTTCTCCCATTTCCTTGAGCCTGGACGGAGGTCAGAGCTGGGTCCCCGGGGCCCTTCCGCTGGTCTGACAGCTGCCCCTTCCCGGAGGGTTAATTCTCCTGCTCAGAGACTCCCGAGGTGGCCGAGCGAGGGAGCAGGTGGACGAGTCTGTGTTTGGGGTGTGGTTCCTTGCTGCTAGGCAGGCTGGTCTTCACGGAGCTGGTAAGGGGGTGAGAGGTAAGCCGAGGTAAGGTGACCCACACACCGTGAACGTCTTTCCGTATCAGGGTGGAGCTTGCACGTGTGTAACGGGCACGGCGGCCGACCAGCGCCCTTTGCTGGGATCTGGGTCCTCAGCTGCGGGTGTAATTGCTTCTTGTAAACGAGCTGCCCGCATCCCTTTACAGTAAGCGCGCGCCCAGCCATCTGGTCCCCAGTTGTTCCGACTGCGTCCAGGATGCGCGGCAGTCACTAGGACAGTGGTTCTCAACCTTCCTAATGCCCCTTTAAGACAGCTCCTCATGGGGTGGTGACCCCCAACCATAACATTATTTCCGTGGCTACTTCATCACTGTCATTTTGCTACTGGTATGAACTGTCATGTAAATATATGATAGGCAGGATGTATTTTCATGGTTACAAATGGAACATCATTAAAGCATAGTTTTTAATCACAAAAACAATATGTAATTGTATATTGTGAAATATTTCTAATTACAAATAAATGAAATTTTGTCTTGAATCGTGGTGTCGCCTGGGCACCAGTCTTCCTAGGACAATAGTAAACGACATGGCCACACTTTGCTACACCGAGGAGCGTTGTGTTGGTTCCTAAGACCATGGGAAATAGGTGTTTCCCGATGGTCTTAGGCGACCCCTGTGAAAGGGTCGTTCGACCCCCAAAGGGGTCGCGACCCACAGGTTGAGAACCGCTGCATTAGGAGGACCTTTCTAGCCTCTGCACGAAGAGAAGGCTGGAGCAGCTCCTGGCCGCTGGGCCTTTGTCTGGGGGTATGGGGGGTTGGGGGAGGAGATGGGAGGGGCTTTGAGATCAAGGAGCTTCAGGGTGGGGTGGGGGATGGGGAGATGGAAAGCAAGGCCCAGAGCAGATGCCGGGGTCTGGCCCACGGTGATGTTATAAGTACCCCGTGGCCCGGGCAGGAAGCAGGCCCCAGCCGGGTCAGTCTGAGACTCGGAACCCTGACTCTGTTTGAAAGCGAAAGCGCAGTCCCGTCTCCGACCAGGCGGCCTGGCTTCTGAGGAGGGACTAGCTGCTGCGACCCCTGCACTGACCGGGGTGGCGGTGGAGGAACGAGGAAAACACACAGCGGAACAGGGACACGCGCCTCCCCGCTGGGAAAGAAGAGGCTTCGGAGCTGGGACAGGGATGCCAGTCCTGACAGGGGGTGGGGGGTGGGGGATGGGGGGGCAGGGGGCGTGTCCTCACTCCAGACACACCTCCAAAGTCCCGCTCAGGCTGCGGGTCGCTCGCTCTCTCTGAAGTCACACACACACATCATCATCATCTTTGAGTCCCAGGTCAATGTTTGTAAAGTCAAAGACCGCATTCAAAGCTCCCTCCCTGGGTCGGTGGACGACGCCTGGGGCTGGGGCTGGGGCTGGGACGGGAGCCACCCAGGGACAGGGCCTCCACCCGGGACGGGGCCTCCACCAAGCTGGAGGAGCCCCACATTCTCACGGATGAAGGAGAGCTGAGGCGCAGCTAAAGAAGGGGGACAGCAGAGCTGGACTCCAAAGCCCATTTCCTGCCCGCGCTCCAGGGCCCTGTGTCCGGCCGCCAGGAGCTGGGTGTGAACTGGGAGGAGCTGGCAGGACGGGCCATGGCTTCGGCCTGGGCCAGGCCCTGTGCCCTCACCCGGGCTCCCCACAAGCGTGCTGGGCCCTGAGCGACGGATGCCCGGTGAGAGGCTGGAAGACAGGAGGAGCCCGCCTCCCTCCGCACAGGGGACAGTGGGCAGAGCCATCCTGTCTCCATGGAGGACCCAGATCTCAACTGGACACTCCGGGGAGCCGGGCCAAGGTCATAGTGACCCTCCCATTCCTGCTTCTGAGAGGAAGGCGGCGGCAAACGGGCTGGAAGATGCCACACCTTAAGATGCTCTGAGCGCCTGCAAAACTCAACCTGATGCTAATGTTTGCAAACAAAATGCTTTTTTTAAGAAAAACCGTTAGGCTGGCTGGCGTGGCTCCGTGGTTGAGCATCGACCTAGGAACCAGGAGGCCGCAGTTCCATTCCCAGTCAGGACACCGGCCAAGGTTGTAGGCTCCATCCCAGTGAGGGGCGTGCAGGAGGCAGCCGATCAGTGCTTCTCTCTGGTCGTTGATGTTTCTCTCTCTCCCTCTCCCATCCTCTCTGAAATCAATAAAAACATTTTTAAAAAAAAAAAAAAGAGAGAAAAAAATCTTTAAGGGAGTAAAGAAGAAGAAGGCAGAGGATCAACTCCTGGCCTCCTACCCGTCCTTCTCCCCTTCCCCCCACCAGGGCTCCTGACCAACGGGCGAGGGTGGGCATGGCGGGGTGAAGAGCCAGAGAAAATGACGGAGCCACGTGAGGACAGGAGCGGACGGATGGACGGAACGCGGCCATGCTTACCGTTAATTTCCCCCCAGGCTGCACGCCTGACCCCGGAGCTGGACCAGGGCGCGGTCATCGTGCGGCGGCCTGTGGCAGGGGGCGGGGCCTGCCTCTCAGGCATGAGCACCTACTGTGTGCGGGGTGCACGCTGCGAGGCGGGTGCTGAGGCGGGCGAGGTGTGTCTGAGAGCTCACGGCAGTCACAGGAGCCACGGGGAACATACGACTGTTGGCTCGCGCCCCTCCTTTTACTCTGAGCGGGGAGTTAATTGAGCGCGGCATCCCCGCGTACGGGGCCAAGGGAGGTGCAGAGCGTGGCTGCTGCCAAGAGCGCCCACCAGAGACAGCCGCGCCGCTTAACAGAGCAGCCGGGGTTTCCTCCGTGGAGCCGGCTGGGAAAGGAGGTTCCAAGAAGCGGGTCGCGCAGAGAAAGATGTTAAACGAAGAGAGAGCGCGTCAGCAAGACGATCCGGTCCCTCAGCCGTCCCTTCCGCAGAGCTGGCTGAGTGCGCGGGTCCAGGCCTCTGAGGGAGCTGACCCTGGGCTAGGCAGAGGTTCCCCAGTGTGCACAGGGGAGGGTCACCCTCGGAATCCCACGGGGAGTGCTGAACACCCCCCTACACCCACCCGGGGGACAGATGGGCAGATGCTCCGCGCTGTGGCGTTTCCAGGCCGTGAAGGGCACCTCATGGGGTCAGAGGCTGGCACCGGAAGACACGCCCATTCCCTCTGACCTATGTTCTCCCACCCCCCTCCATCCCCTGTGCCTCCCTGGGTCACCGGGTGGGAAAGATAGCCGTGTCCGCCCAGGAGTCAGCCCAGAGCGTGGCCAGTGCTGTGGGCGCTGCTGATTGAAGATGAGGGTGGGCAGCAGGCTGCGGTCCATTTGAAAATGGACATCCCACCGGCACTTGCTCCAGCCCTGCACCCCGGCTCCAACACTGTGTGGGGAGTCTGTGCCCCTCAATGCATGGGGCACGAGGGGCACAGGGCCGTGGGACAGACCCTCCGTCCGAGGCCGCAGACCCCATCCTGCCTTGGGTGGCCACGTGTGTGGACCTGGACGGCTCTTGCTGTGATGCTCCGACCTCTTGCTGGGAGGCCCGTGAGCCGGACCAGCTCTGCTTCGCTTCTCCCCAACCCCTGAACTCCTCCACACACGATGCTGTGTGCCCCATGCCCCCCACTTCTCGGGGGGTCTGTGGAGCCAGGCTCTGGGGCCCACGAAGACCCCCCAGACCACACCCGCCCAGAAGCAGCTCCTCCTAAAGCGGCACCAGCGTAGGCACAGCAGGCAGATGGACAGCCCGCACTTTCCATGTGGGGACATCCCCCCTGACCCCTCAGCCCCCCAGACGGTGTGGGAGTGGCGCCTGGGGGTGCAGGCGGGGGGCTCCGCTCTGCCAGATCCCACCGTCTGTTTCCTCGTCTGCAAACCAGCAGGGACTCCTCTCCGTCCCGGGCTCTGCGAGGACACACCTCCCTGGGGAGGGCCTGCCCCCTCCCCTCCCCCCAACGGCCACCACGTGGGCCTGGGGACTCATTGGCAGGAGACCCGGCTCCTCTCCACACCTCAGGAGTGACGCGATGATGTCTTCCGGCTCCTGTCCCCGGGGCCAGAACGACATTTCAACCCGCCTGATCTGGGCCGAGTCCCACGAACGGCCTGGAGTTAAAAGCAGAGAGAGACGAGGCCGAGATCCACCTGCCTCATCAGTGAGCGTTCTGGGGACAGCATCTCAGTCGGCGTGGACAGGAGAGAGGACTCAAGAAAGACGCTTCCACTAAACGTGTGTATGAAGACGGGCCGGCAGGTTGTATACAAGCGGGTTCATCATAAGATACGGCGTGCAGCCTCGGGCCCACCAGCCTGTCCTCTGTAATGTCTTCTAGGGGCTGGCCAGCGAGGCAGGGGTCCCCAGGCGGAGGAGGGGCAGCCTCCCAGGGAAACCCTGGTCTTAGCCCAGCCCCGGAGAGAAGAAGAGTCTTTCTCTATCGACAGACTTCCTCAGCCGAAACCGGTGTGGCCCAGTGGATAGAGCGCCGGCCTGCGGACTGAAGGGTCCCAGGTTTGATTCCAATCGAGGGCATGGGCCTTGGTGGCGGGCACATCCCCAGTAGGAGGTGTGCAGGAGGCGGCTGATTGATGTTTCTCTCTCATCGATGTTTCTAACTCTATCATCTCCCTCTCCTTCCCTCTCTGTAAAAAATCAATTATATATTGCCAAAACCGGTGTGGCTCAGTGGATAGAGCGTCGGCCTGTGGACTGAAAGGTCCCAGTTCGATTCAGGTCAAGGGCATGGACCTTGGTGGCAGGCACATCCCCAGTAGCGGGGTGTGCAGGAGGCAGCTGATCGATGTTTCTCTCTCATTGATGTTGCTAATTCTCTCTCCCTCTCCCTTCCTCTCTGTAAAAAATCAATAAAATATATTTTTTAAAAAAAGAAAAGACTCTCTGAGAGTACACCCCCCTGTCTCAGTGGCAAAGTGTCTGGCTGCCATTCACACACGCGAGTAGCGAGTGGCAGCATTGGGCACTCTACCATGGACCGGGCCTCGGGGTCCTCAGCGCTTCTGGGGAGGGAGGGGGGACGGGCACACACACAGTGGGGACACTGCTCCTGCTGGGTGTTCGCTGCCCCCTTTGGCCCGGGCCTGGAGGAGCCACGGAGGAATGAGTGCCCCAGGAGGTTCGCAGCCACGTGCCTGCCTTTCACCAACACCTTTTCTGGCCTCAAATCCATTCCCCACCCTGGCAGCTAAGTGGAAGGCCTCCATCATTCCAGCGCTGCAATTTAGGCCAAGCCAACTCTCCAAGGCGGTGATTGGAAGCCTGTGTGTGTGTGTGTGTGTGTGTGTGTGTGCACGGTGCCGGTTCAGACCTGTTCTGGAGGAGGACGGATAATTGGTTAATTGAATTTCCTTGAAATTGACTCTGCATTAAGTCGGATGGGAAAGTGCAAATGGAATTGCTTTAATGTGGGAGGCGAAAGGAGTCCATTTGGAAGTTTCAGGGAAAGGGGTAAGGACCCACGCGGAGAACGTATCTTCCGGCATCTGGGAGGCCCTGGTTCGGGCTCCGAGAGAAATCACGCGTGTCCTCCCATCTCTCAGAACCACGGCCTCCAGGTCCTGTCGTACACACGCTGGCACGTTGCCACACGCTGTCACTCATTTCCAAACGCTGAGGGAGCAGAGAGCACTGTCTACAGTGGCACCTCGAGATACGAGTGCCCTGACATACAAGATTTTTGAGATACGAGCCGTGGAGCGAGCGATTTTTGCTTTGAAATATGAGCAACAGTTGAGATACCAGTAATCACGCGGATGGGCCAGCTGCACACGACCCACCCGTTTACCGCGACTCGAGCATCTCATCGTTTCCCACGCCTCAAGGTTACAGAACGAATTAAACTCGTATCTCAAGGTACCACTGTATTGACATTTCAACGTTCGGTTTTTCTCTGATGTCTTCGATGGGTGTGCCTCCACATCTCCAGCGTTATCTCCCCCCCAAAGCACCATTGCATCACTCGTATCTCACTTCCCTTAGCTTTCTCAATTTAGGGGGGGGGGGCGCGGGGTCTCTGTGGGAAGCAGCCCAAGGCACTATCTGATTTGTGTTCATTTCATAAAATCTGTTCCCGTTTTACTCTGAAAGATTGCTTTGCTCAACCTTCCAAATTAAAAATCACTGATAATGCACCAGTTCGACTCTGGTACTGAAACCCGTCCTGGGTTGTGTTTTTTTGTTTTTTTTGTTTTTGTTTTTGTTTTGCTAAAGATAAAAATAAGAGCCTTGCCGGAACCGGTGTGCTCAGTGGATAGAGCGTCGGCCTGCGGACTGAAGGGTCCCAGGTTTGATTCCGGTCGGGGGCATGTACCTTGGTTGCGGGCACATCTCCAGTGGGGGGCGTGCAGGAGGCGGCTGATCGATGTCTCTCTCTCTCTCTCATCGATGTTTCTAGCTTTCTATCTCTCTTCCTCTCTATAAAAATTCAATAAAATACATTAAAAAATATTTAAAAAAAAATAAGAGCCTGTTGTTACATGAAATGTAGTCCCAGATTCAGGTTTGGGGGACCTGGAACTTACATCACTGAAGGGCAGCATTATCGTCGCATAGTCTGGGCAGGAAGAGGGTCCTGCCAGCCTCCGAAGGGGCCTGCCGAGGGAGAATTCCGTCCTGGGAACCGCATCTAAAAATTCTGCGCTCAAGTTCATTTCTTCTTGGCAAAAATCAACTTCCTGTTTTCAAGGAAAATGGAGCGGAGAGACTCAGAAGTCCCATGAATATCAAGTAACCCGCTGTGCCACAGCGTTCTGCTGAGCAAGGTGAAAAAGAATCGTAAATGCGTGGGTTTCCGTGAGGACAGAGGGAAATGGACTCGGAGGGAGGAAGGCTTTGTGAAGAGCGTTGGGGAGCGCACCCAGTATTTGGAGATCGGTCTAATGGGGACGAGTTTCGTTCTGGTTCTGGTTGGGAGCACATTTCGGGTGGCTCTGTTCTTCCGATGAGTGATACTCCCCAGTTTCAAATGTGGGAGAACTGGGCTTGCAGGGCGCATGCGAAGACCAGCAGGGACCTTTTAAAATATATATTTTTAATATATATTTTTATTGATTTTTTACAGAGAGAAAGGGAGGGAGATAGAAAGTCAGAAACATCGATGAGAGAGAGACATCGATCAGCCGCCTCCTGCACGCCCCACAGTGGAGATGTGCCCGCAAGCAAGGTTCATGCCCCCCACCCGGAATCGAACCTGGGACCTTTCAGTCTGCAAGCCGACGCGCTATCCACTGAGCCACACCGGTCTCGGCCAGCAGGGACCTTTTAAAGAGCATCTGCTCTTCACACTGCCACACGTACTCCGTGCGCATAGCGTGCAAAGCCTTGGCCATGGGTACACACACTCCCACGACCATGCACGACGTCTCCAGGACACAGTGCTCATCTTGGCCTGATCACATCGAGTTCCCCGTTTCAAATCCATCCTCTGACGCACAGGCAGAGTGCGGCCCTGGCCACTGCCTTCCTCCCTCATCCGTCTGTCTGTCAATCTGTGAAATAGATGGGGCATTTGCTATGGGCTCAGTGGTTCTCAACCTTCCTAAGGCCGCGACCCTTTAAGACAGCTCCTCATGGGATGGTGACCCCCAACCATACAATGATTTCCGTGGCTACTTCATCACTGTCATTTTGCTACTGTGATGAACTGTCATGTAAATGTCTGATAGGCAGGATGCATTTTCATTGTTACAAATGGAACATCATTAAAGCAGAGGGATGAATCACAAAAACAATATGTAATTATATATTGTGAAATATTTCTTTCTAATGACAAATAAATGAAATGTTGTCTTGAATCGTGGTGTCGCCTGGGCAACAGTCTTCCTAGGACAACAGTCAATGACATGGCTACACTTTGCTGCACCGAGGAGCGGTGTGTTGGTTCCTAAGACCATGGGAAATAGGTGTTTTCTGATGGTCTTAGGCGACCCCTGTGAAAGGGTCGTTCGACCCCCAAAGGGGTCGCGACCCACAGGTTGAGAACCACTATATGGGCCCAACCTGGTCCATAAAACACCCCCCCGGAGTTTGGAAGAGAGAGCTGGCCAGAAGTCGTCCACCTGCCTCCTGACGGAGAGTGAGTGGCCTGTCCCCAGCTGCCAGGTCTGGCGAGCTCTGTCAGTCATTGGCCAGGGAAGCGTGGGGAAGGGGCCACGGGTGTTTCTTCTCGCGCCTTGGTCTCTCAGAACCCCGGTCACCACATGCAGAGTCCCCATCCGCGCAGACGAGGTTGCCACGCATGCTGTGGGGAAGCCACGCCACGGGGAGAGGCTGTGGACGATGCGATGCCAGGTGGGAGGGGGGGTCAGGAGCCACGTGTGGTTGCAGATAACTTCCGGCCTGGCCAGTGTGGCTCAGTGGTTGTGTCGGCCTGTGCACCAGGAGGTCACGGTTCAGTTCCCAGGCTGGGCACATGCTGGGTTTGGGGCTTGGTTCCCAGCGGAGGGTGCTCGGGAGGCAGACAGTCGATGATTCTCTTTCATCATGGATGTTTCTCTCCCCCCCCTCCCTCTCCCTTCCTCTCTCTGAAATCAATGAAAACATCTTTTTTAAAAAGGCATCATCCTTAGATTGGCTCCTACAGCTGGCTCACCCCCTACCTCCTGGCAGCGAAGACCTGGAGGGGTGGGTAGGGGCGGGAGGAGGGGGGAAGGGGAGGGGTGAGATACCCAAGAGCTCCTTACACTGGAAGATCGGGGAGACTGGCATCACAGCCCCCCAAGCCGAGAAGGGGCAGAGATCCTCTATGAAACCGAGTGAGCAGCCTGACCTGGGAAGGTCACTCAGGAGGTCACGTGTGTCACGGGCTAAAGACCATGTCTGACCTCTAGAAGGCATTTTTCAAATAGTGGTCACAGTGATTGGGATCCGCTACACATATGCATGGGGGGGGGTGGCGGTTATTGGTCCGGAAGTAAGCATTTCACCGCAGACACCTGCACCCCCTCTGGGTAAGGAATGCCGCTCTGAGCCGGGACTCAGCGCCATTCCCTTTGGTGTGTGATGTGTGTGTGTGAGTGTGTGTGTGAGTGAATGTGTGATGTGAGTGTGTGTGTGAATGTGAATGTGTGTGTGTGAGAGTGTGTGTGTGTTTATGTGAGTGTGAGTGTGAGTGAGTGTGTCTGTGAGCATGTGTGTGTGATATGTGAGTGTGTGTGAGTGTGAGAGTGTGTGTGTGAATGTGAGTGTGAGTGAGTGTGTGTGAGTGTGAGTGTGTGTGTGAGTGTGAGTGAGTGTGAATGTGAGTGTGAGTGTGTGTGTATAAGTGAGTGTGAGTGTGAGTGAGTGTGTGTGTGATGTGTGTCTGTGTGTGTAATGTGTGAGTGTGTGACTGTGTGTGTGATGTGTGTGATGTGTGTGAGTGTGTGTATATGTGTGTGTGATGTGTGTATGAGTGAGTGTGAGTGTGTGTGTGTGAGTGTGTGTGTGAGCATGTGTGTGTGATATGTGAGTGTGTGTGAGTGTGTGTGATGTGTGTGAGTGTGTGAGTGTGAGTGTGTGTGAGTGTGTGAGTGTGATGTGAGTGTGAATGTGAGTGTGTGTCTGTGTGTGTGATGTGTGAGTGTGTGTATGAGTGTGTGACTGTGTGTGTGAGTGTGTGTATATGTGTGTGTGTGATGTGTGTATGAGTGAGTGTGAGTGTATGTGTGAGTGTGAGAGAGAGTGTGTGTGTGAATGTGAGTGTGAGTGAGTGTGTGTCCCCGGTGAATCTCGGCTGAGCTCAGGGATAGGCGGGGAGGGTCAGGTGTCCCCGCAGGTGAAAGGCCGTCACACCCTCACTTCCTCCGGGAACCGCCTGCCCACGCCAGGCCGCGGCGTGAGAACGGAACGCAGCGGGCGGGGCTGGTCGAGGACTCAGGTGGCACGCAGTCCTGTTCCCGCCCTCCGTGCCCTCAGCGCCCAGCACCGACCGCACTGCTCTCGGCGGGAAGACAATGGCAGCAGGGTCAGAGCGGCCCCGGTGCCTGCGACGGGCCCGGTGCTTGGCAGCCGGGCGTGCGGGCTTAACTCAGAGCAGCCCAGCCGGTAACCCACGTAATGGGACCCAGCGGCGCCCCTGGCACCTGGCCTGGGCGGTAATTATCTCCGCGGCATAATGGCCCATTGTTCGACGGGAGCGTGTGGGAGGGCCGGGAGGGGAGGGAGAGGCGGGAGCCAGCCGGCAGGGGAGGGTGGCTTTGAAGTGCTTCCAGCCGGGCCGGGCCTGGGCGGGCATCGCGGGCCGCTGCCTCCTCACCTGCCGGGCACTTCTCACATCGCAGACCCTGTTTCTGTGCGGAGCCATGGGGGGGTAGGGGGCGGAGAGGTGAGGGTGTGGGGGCTCCAGCACAGAGCACACGCAGGGATTAACTTGATGGACCACCATGCCTCTAAGGCAGCGGTTCTCAACCTGGGGGTCGAACGACCTTTTCACAGGGGTCGCCTAAGACCATCGGAAAATGCAGATATTGACATCACGATGCATCACAGTAGCCACATGTCATGGCTGGGGGTCACCGCCCCATGAGGAACTGGATGCAAGGGTGGCGACCTGAGGAAGGTGGAGAGCCACTGGTCTAAGGAAAGATGGCACCCCAGGGCCTGTGGTCACTCAGGGAGATGAGGGCGCTGTCCCTCACCCCGGCTCCTCAGGCGTTTTCAGACGCAGCATCCATTTGGCGAGAGCGAAACAGCGCTGGGGTTCAAGAGCAGCTTTGGGGGGAGAGGGTGCCAGGGCGCCGTGCTCAGAGGCCGCGTCCCAGCCAGCAGCCCATCCCTTCTGCCCTGCCTCCCTCACCCCGGCTGCCCTCCTGCGGGGGCGGGAGTTTTTCAGTTGCCCTGAGCGTGAACTTGAGTGTCAAGTTCAGCGCCGGAGCCAGGCCCAGGCGGCAGCGCGAGGGTGGCAGAGTTGGCGCATCGACGTGGGTGGGAAGGCGCTGTAAGGAGGTTGGGTTTCTCCCTGGATGGAGGGGGGGGAAAGCCGAGACGCCCCGTGATGCAGGAGGTGCCGTTGGGAAGACCTTGCAGGCCGGCTGGGGTCTGACATTCCTTTTTTTTTTAATTGATTTCTTACAGAGAGGAAAGGAGAGGGAGAGAGAGCTAGAAACATCGATGAGAGAGAGACATCCATCAGCCACCACCTGCACGCCCCACAGTGGGGATGTGCCAGCAAGCAAGGTACATGCCCACGACCGGAATCGAACCCGGGACCTTTCAGTCTGAAGGCCGACGCTCTATCCACTGAGCCAAGCCGGTCTCGGCGACACAAGCCTCTCTTCAAGGGCAAGTTGCTTTGGGGTTCTTTGCCATAGTCACCCTCCCAGTTTGACACGGCGCCCCAGCTGCATCCTCTCGCTGAATGGGGTCCACTGGTCAGGCCGAGTTACCTGTCCGTCCTCTGAATGCAACCCCGGTATGTGCCGTCCAGGCCGACGAAAGCCACACGGCCTTGCTCTCACTGTTGTGTATCCCGTGCAATGGCCTCGCGGCATCCGCGCTCGCCCACAGTTCTCTCTGCCCTCATTACAACGGAGCGTCACAGCTGGTCCTGTGATCCTGTAACCCCAACGCCCACTTTTATGCTGCAGTCTGCACTCCCTGTGGCCTCTCCACGTCCACCTTTGTGGCAAGCAGGTGGCAGGACGCCCCGGGGAATGTGCCATTTGCAGGACCGGCTGGCTACTGAACAGGGTGGGGGAGCCGATTGGGGGTCAGCGTCTGGGGAAGGGGCTGTGGGAGGTTGGCCAGCCAGCCCTGCCCCCAATTGGTGTCCGAGGGGACAGAGTTGGCTGAAGGGAGGGGTCGTGGGCCGATTGGGGCCCCCTTAACACACCCCTCTTCCTGTTTAGAGGCCTTCAACTCTGGGACGGCTTGACCCATGGCAAAGGGGTCACAGGTCAAGGAGTTCCTGTATCTTGTTCTCCCAGCTTCCCGAGGGTTAACACTTCCTGTGATGGCGTGTGTCCGTCACCACAAAGGAACTAGGCTGGCGTGTGGCTGTCTGTCCTCTCCTGACCCAGACTGGGCGTGGCCATTGGCCGTGTTTCTTGGGTCTCTTCTCGCTGTGCCAAGAAGCCGGGCACCACGGCAGTGGGCTGTTCTCACCCTCCCGTCTCCTCTGCTCCCTGCGAGTTCCTCAGTCTTTTTACTTTTGCCAGAGGCCCAGCACACGAATTCGTGCACCTGTGGGGTCCGGCCCACCAGGCCACAATGGGGGATCGGGGCCGGACCTGTCGGGAGGAGGAGACAGCGGGAGGTGGACGGGCCAGCCCACCTTGATCTGGGACCGATCAGGGCCAGGCCGCCTGGGGTGAGGGGCATGGGTGATTGGCTGATAGGCCCCATCCCTGAATGGGGTAGGGGGGCCGATTGGGGGTCAGCATCTGGGGGAGCAGCCATGGGAGGTTGGGAGGAAGTGGTCATTTGCTGCTTCTTGTCTTTTGGATAAAAGCCATTGTCACTGGTGGGAAGTGATTCCTCGTTTCAATTCTCTTTTGTGCTTTTTAACGTACCCGGTGGCCACCTGGATGTCTTATTAGAAAAGACATCTCGTCAGGTCCTCTGCCCATTTAAAACCGGATTTTTGTTGTTGTTTCACTGTCTGAGTTTTTCTATCTCTTGGATACCAACCCTATTCGCCCCTTTTCAGGCACATTTGGTTTGCAAACATTCCTTCTCCCCCCCTCCCCACCCCCCGCATGATCTCACCAGTCAGGGACACTCACAGCGCACACGATACTCACTTCCTTATTGTGCCTCTCCCAGAGAGCCCGTTTTAATCATGTAACTTTGGATCCTGATTTTTTCCTTTACATTAGAACGTTTGATGGCATTGCATCCATTTTAAAAATCTTGCTTTCGTAACTGTATGCTGTTCTATCACCTGGAGATTGCACAGTTTATGGAGGTCTTTTCTATAACGGACGTAATTAGGCTGCCAAGTTCTGTTTTTATTCTATAATACAGTGCTCCTTGGTGAACAATTTTGTACGTAGTATTTATCTCTGATTAATCTAATTCTATATCATAAATTCCTGGAAGAGGGGCTACTGCATCCAAGAGGGGTAGCTAGTTTATTTTCCTAATGCGATTGTCAAATTGTTTATCGGAGAGGCTGATTCCAGGCCAGTGGGCATGACTCAGCGGTTGAGCGTCGACCTATGAACCAGGAGGTCAAGATTCGATTCCAGTCCAGGCACATGCCCGGGTTGTGGGCTCGATCCCCAGGGTGGGGTGTGCAGGAGGCAGCCAATCAATGGCTCTTTCATCATTGATGTTTCTATTTCTCTCTCCCTTTCCCTTCCTCTCTGACATCAATAAAAATATATTTAATACAAAGAAAGAGGCGATTCCTGTTCCCGGCCTCCCTGGCCGAGCATGTGCCTGAGTTCTGGTCACCAGTAGGTAATCTTGGGGTGATAACTTTTAGTGGTGTTTTGAGTAATACACCAACAAACCCTGTCGGGTTCAATAAAAATGTAAAAACGGACATGGATAGATGTGGGGTTAACATAACATCATCTTACGTTGTATTGGAGAACGGCGGAAAATCTGTGTGGCTGACCAGTAGCTATGATGAAAGATGGACCAGTACTTGGGCTGGAATAGACCGGAAGTCAGAGAGTAGCAGCCTCTGTCTGTAAAGTCTTGTGGTCCCTGGACGTGCTGGTTTTAGCACCCTGCATTTTTACAAACAAAAAAAAATGCATCATCTGTATGGTTTTCCTTGTTTTGAAGGGAAAACTGTGCTTCCCTATAATGGAAAATGGAAACATGAAAAATGAACCTAAAAACAGCATAAATACTGTAAATGCTGATGAAACATGTTGGGTGTGGGAAAATGATGAGGTTCACGGCCATGGGGCTGCGTTAGTCAGTGTCCTGCAGAAACGTGTCCTCACGAGTGGACTGAAACCGTCGGAGTGGACGTGGAAGAGGGAAGTTTCACATTTTCTACGAAGGCGGGGATTTCCATTCCACCGGGGCCACCCAGGAAATCATCCCTAAAATGAAGAATAAGGATTTTGACTCCCCATCTGTAAGACTTGGGAACCATTTCCCGTTCCCACTCATAATGATCATGATTCACGTGAGGAGATTCAACCGGAGGTGGGGTGGCATGTGAGGGATTCCCACGTGCGGGCTGGTTCCATAAATTGCTGCGGCTTTGTGACAATGACTGTAACTTGTGTGAAAATCACCTAGAAATACACACACACAGACATCCACACGAAGCCGGGGAAAGGAAACCGGACGATATAACGGAACCACACACATTAACCACCATTCCGAAGAAGCGAGGCAGCTACAATTATTTAACCACAGACACACAGAGTAATTTAACCACAGTATACGATGCATAGGACCAGAAACACTAATTTCACGTTCATAGCCAGATGGTTCCTGTCATTAAAAGGTGGGATATGTCTTGCCTCCCAGCCCCGCCGACTGGAAGCTTGCCTCCTGCGTTGCCCGGACTTGATGGACAGCTTAACGGATGGTAGTGCCATTGTCTAGGGGCCTCCTCTGTTCCTCTGTGGGTCCTTTGGTGAGGTGACATTTTCCAATGTCCTTTAGGAACTTTGATACAGCCATGATTTTATGAAAATATGATCATTTAGTTAAGTGCAATAGTGAAACGAGATACGTTTGTTTTGCTACTTCACACCGTCTCTGAGTCACTGTTTTAGTGTTTCCAACACAACTGACTATAGCCTGAACTGGTTTTGCATAGTGGCTAGATCATTGGCCTGCAGACTGAAGGTTCCTAAGTTCTGTTCCTGGTCAGGGCACATGCCTGGGTTGTGGGCTTCATCCCCAGCAGGGGGGTGTGCAGGAGGCAGCTGATCAATGATTCTCAGTCATCATTGATATTTCTCTTTCTCTCTCTCTCTCCTGTGGATGGGGAGACTAGACACAGTTTTGCAGGGTCTTTTGCTACAGGGTCTCAGAGGCTGCCATGAAGGTGTTGGCTGGGGATGTGGTCTCATCAGAGGGTCAAGTGGGGAGGTCCCACTTCCAAGCTCATGCAGTTATTGGCAGAATTTAGCTCCTTGTGTTGGAGGACTGAGGGGTTCGTTTCATTGAGGTTGTCAACTGGAGGTCCTCACAGGCTGGAAATTCCCCTGGGCTCCTGGAGTTCACTGTTGTGTGTGGATCCCCAATATGGTTCTTTGTGTCAACAAAGGCCGCCAGGGAGAGAGTGACTCCAGCCACTTGGATGACACAGTTTTATGTAACATAATCACACACTCACATACTTGTAATTCCAAACCCAATATCCTGGCGTCTTGAACATTGGTTAGCAGTGAATCACAGGTCCTGCCCACACTCAGGAGGAGGGGGTGAGATCAAGATGTGAATGCCAAGGGGCAGGAATCCTGGGCCATCCTAAGAGTCTGTCCATTGCAAGTGACTATTCAGGTATGAAATGATGACTTTTAACATGAATGACTCCACCCCTTATCTAAAGGAAATTAGATTGCATGGACCTTTGGAATGATGCATCCTTGTTACTGCATGCAGTGCCTAGCAGTGTCATTGTGTTAAGGATTTTGTGTGTACCCGGGTTCAGCCCCACAAGGTCCCACCAGAGCTGAGCGGAGATTGGCCATGTGGCTGGGACCCTGGGCCACACTGGATTGGCTCAGGGTGGTCACAAACCCAGGGACAGTGTGCTGTGGCTGCTGACAACCCTTAGGGCTGACTGGGAAGCGTGGGCCATTGCTCAGGCTCTCTCTGTACTTCCTGGGACCACAAAGGGAACACGGCAGTGAACGTGAGCCGGTGCTTGAGAGACACCAAGGACAGGCATGGCAACAGCTGACAAGTAAAATGAGGAAAGAGAAACTGAAGAACAGACTCTTACACTTGTTAGCCCAACAACGATGAATGTTGCATGCTTCACAATGCACTCAGCTCATGGCCAGCTGTTGGGAGTTTAGAGGTAGACCAGATGGACAAGTCCCAGCCCTCGTCGAGCTTAATTCTGTCAGGGCAGACAAGAGTAAAAATAAAACTATCGATATCATCTGTGAGAGTAAAATGTGTGCCAAGCCTGTGACCAGCAATTCCACGTCTCGGTATCGACCCAACAACAGAGATGGGTCCTATGTCCTCCAAAAGATGTGTGTGGTTTTATTCATAACAGGGACCACCTGGAAACAGCCCCCAAAAGAAGGAACAGAGAAGCTATATGATAGCCCCGCGATGGACTATTAGCAGTCGTAAGAAAAAAGAACAGGTTATTTTACACGCTACATGCTGCGTCCTCAGAGTCCCGTGGAGTGAAGGAAGCCACAGGACAGAGCGCCGGCTATACGATTGCACCTCTGTGAGCTCATGGCAGGAGAAGCTAATCAGAGGGAAATCAGACTGGTGTCACCTTCGGACTTGGGGAGGCTGGCACGTGGGGGTGGACTGGGAGGGGCACAGGGCATGGGGATGCAGGAATTCGGGTGGTAGGGACGCAGGTGGAGGTGTGTAAAAAGCCAGCCCTCACGCTTCCTCTCAAGGTGCCTCCAGGAATAATTACCCCATCCTTCTGTCGGCCTCTTAAATTCCCGCGTTAGAGACTTTGAGGCTCTTTTGTTAAAAAAAATAAAAATTATTGATTTCAGAGAGGAAGGGAGAGGGAGAGAGAGAGAAAGAAACATCAATGATGAGAGAAAATCATGGGTCGGCTACCTCCAGTATGCCTCCCACTAGGGATCGAGCCCGCAACCTGTGTATGTGCGCTTGGCTGGAATTGAACAGGACCTTTCTGTCTGCAGGCTGACACACCAGCTAGGGCCGAGGCTCTTTTAGCAACCCCTTGTCAGGAGGGAGAGCCAGAGTGGACGTACAATTAATGAGAAATTACCTAAACCATGTTCTTTTGTAATGAGGCTCAAGCTGTCCAGTGCACAACATCATACACATGTGTGTACACACACACACGCACACACACGTGCATTGAGTGATATTCCCCTTAGACACTGTGATAAATGCTTGGCTCCATTTTGTAGATGACACCCTCTATCTCGGTCAAACGTACACGTCCGTGTAACAGAAGGGGCGGGTGGTTGTGACTGCGATGCACCATCCACGCAGACATGTTTCTGGGGATTCTGAATTCTAAGAAAATCGAAACGAGCGGAGGTGGCCAGACTTCCTCTTTCCCAGAACACGTCCATGTCCCTGCGGTCCCTTCCCCTTTCCCCGCACTGAGGGCCTTCCTCCCTCTGCACCTGCTTTCCTGCCAGTCCCGAGTCCCAGGATCCGGGGCTGCTGATCCCGCAAACTGGGGACTGGACACTCACACCCGTCTTGTCCTGCAGCGCTGGAGCCAGCGGCCCGGGACCAAAGTGCTGGCAGGGGCGCTGCCTCTGAGATTCTGGGGAACCCATGCCTCCTCTCCCAGCTTCTGGCGGGCTCATGGGTGCTCCTCGTCTAGGGGCTGCGTCCCTGTCATAGGGGGTCCTCCCGGGGCATCTATGCCATGCAGGGTCCTCCCTGTGTCTGTGCCACGTGGGGTCCTCCCTGCATCTGTGCCACACCGGGTCCTCCCGGGCATCTGTATTCAAATTGTCTTCTTCTGAGCACATGGTCACATCTGGGTTAGGGCCACCCTGATGACCTCATCTTTTGTGCACCTGGGCAGACCCTACTTCCAACTAAGGTCACGTTCACAAGAGCCAGGGGTGAGGACTTACACATATCTGGTGGGGGACACAATTCCACCCATGACGGCCTGTGTCACGTATGTGTAGCTGGTAGGAGTTCAAATCCCACGAGAAAGATGGCTTGACACTTCCTTGATGATCTACATACTGAGGACCATCTGCCTATCGGATGTCTAACTAAAATTCCCCAAAGACAATTCGTCACCAAAGCTGTCTTTCCAGAGTCACACGTCAGTGCTCTGAGGAACCTCAGAGCTCACACGCACTCCTGCATGGTTCCCTCTTTTGTGTTTACTTATGTGTAGGGATGTGATCATAGGTTAGCATGTATACCTTGAGTTAGCATGCGTGTGCATTCAAGGACACGTCTTATTCAGGTTTGATCTTCTCCATTTACGATAAAACGAAGAAGGAAGTGGAAATGTCTCACCCCAGGGAATCAGCCGCCGAGTGACCAGCCTTGTCTCCCGCTCGGCCCCGCGTCCCTGGCCGACAGAGCTTGATGGGAGTCACTGTTTCGTTGGCAGAATGGGGTGCCGGTGAAGAGGGGGGGCTCTGGAGGCCAGAAGAGATGACAGCTGGGCTGTCGCCGACTGCAGTGTGCGTGGGGACCCTACTCAGCACCCTCAGTGGTGGCTGTGAGTTGGAATGGGATGGTGCATGATGAGGGCTCAGAGGAGGGCCTGGCTAACAGCAGCTCAGGTAACGCCAGCTGGTTACTGTGGACCAGCGGTTCTCAACTTGTGGGTCGCGACCCCTTCGGGATTCCATCCACCCCACCACAGGGGTCGCCTAAGACCATCAGAAAACATAGATATTTACATCACGATTCACACCAGTAGCAAAATTGCTGTTAGGAAGTAGCAACAAAAATAATTTTATGGTTGGGGGTCACCACAACATGGGGAGCTGTATTAAAGGGTTGTGGCCTTAGGAAGGTTGAGAACCACTGCTGTGGACAGATGTGACTTCTGGCTGTAACGTGCACAATATCATCTCACGTGCCATAGAAGGGGCTCTGCACCTTCAGCTCAGACAGAGCGCGGAGTTTGGGGACCAGCAGACCGGAGTTTGCATGTGACGCCGGGCCATCGCTGAGCGTTCCGGAGCCCCCGTGTCTTCATCTTGAAACCGGGGCTCGTGCAGAGCTGCAAACACGGCCGCTTCGAGGCGGTGAGTCAGAGTTCCGGAAAGAGAGACGGTTCCTTCTTCCCCGGGTCTGACCTCACTCGGCTTCGAGCCTCCCCGTTCCCTGTGAAAGCGGAAGGAGGCAGCTCAGAGGCGCAGAATGAGTCTCGCAGTCGCTCCCGGCTCAGAGCTTGCTCTTTCGGGGTCACTCAGCCCCTCCTGCACCCATAGCTGGTCTCAGAGGATCCTAGCTGAGGTCGCTTACGCTGGGATCTCCCCAGCTCACCAAGCCCTCGGTGGGCTGCACGCTGCCCAGGTGTCGGCGAGAAGGTCTGGGGGTCTGGACCACCTCAGGTGCTGGCGCTGCCTCCTGGGTTCTTTCTGGCCCCAAAGGAAGCCGCACCCCAAAGCCACCTGTTGTTGGACTCCATTCTGCCCAATGCCCGGAATAGGTCAATCCGAGGGAGAAGCTGAAGTGGAGGTCTCAGGAGAAGGGGAACGAGGAGTGACCCTTAATGGACCTGGATTCCTTTCTGGGCAATGGACATGCTTAGGAGTTAGAGAGTGGTCAAAGCTGCATCATGGAGGGAAGATGCCAATGAAATGGTTTCACTGAGAGAGGTCATTGCTGCCAGTTAAGGCAAAGACAGGGCAGAGACGGAGATCCAGGCATAATGCTGTTTGGTTGAGGGAGAGAGTGCTATAGTATGTGGTCGGGGGTGGGGGAAATCAAGGAGCTGAGTGTGAGGCTGATGATTGGGGTTTAGATTATGGACACATAAAACACCCAGCCCATAGTGAGTGAGCCGTTGGCCTCTTCACAGAGATAATAGAGATTAGAGAAATATTAATGGCGATTGCAAGGTGATAATTAAGCGTATTAGGAGAGCAATAATAAAATCTTCCTTAAAACGGGTCAAGAATGTGGCTCTAATTTAATAACAACCTGGATGAATTGGCTGGTCCTTAGAAGAAGTTTCCGAGTGGCAGAGCCTTTGATCTGCCTGCAATTATTGTCAAGGAGGACGGAGATGCCTTTGAAATAACAAGACGTTCACAGAGGCGGAGGAGCAGCGTCAATGGAGGAGGAAGTCTGAGCAGGAGGGCGGGAGGTGTGGTCGCCGTGGAATCTGGAAAAGGGATTAGAAACGGAGGAGGGTCTTACTGCGAACACGACCCTGCCACTTGCCTGGGGTGCGACTGATTGTGGGCAACTTCCTAACCCCCCTTTTCCTTAATCCATGTTCCCCTGATTTCTACAACGTGACTGGTGTGTGTGTGTGTGTGTGTGTGTGTGTGTGTGTGTGTGTATGTGTTGCTTTTCACATTTTATTAGCATAGAAGCTTGCATGATCTTTAATGAAAGGAGCACGTTGCCTGGGTGGCGTGGCTCAGGGGTTGAGCTTCAACCTGTGGACCAAGGAGGTCAGGGTTCCATTCCCAGTCAGGGCACAGGCCCGGGTTGTGGGCTCCACCCCCAGTGTGGGGGTGCAGAAGGCAGCCAATCCATGATTCTCTCTGATCATGATACAGGGGTGATTTGTCGGGGTTTTGGTAGAAGACCATGCCATGGGTTGCTAAGAAACGAGGCTCGGTTGACCAGGATGTATGGATG
>JAAGEH010000555.1:0-10428 GCA_011751065.1 Lasiurus cinereus
ATTTTATGGAATTCAACCAAAAAGCACATTATTGGAAAAGGAGGAGACATTAGGTAGATGTGCCTCATTTTGTTTTGTTTGGTGATATTTCAACAGATCAGTGAGTAATAGAAATAATCAGGTTCCAGCATGAGCCTAAAAATGGTATCAGTCTTGGATTTGGGATAAGAAGCAAGCTGGAGTCCCTGCAAAGGTTCCTGTCCCTCCATCCCAAATTCCTAGATATGACAGATCATATGTTTTTTTCTTTTCTTTTCTTTTTTAATTAATAGCAGTATTTGAATAAAGAAATAGATACTGTGTGAGCCAGAAATTACTATAAGGAATCCTGAAATATCAAAGCAAATGGGATAATGTTAACAGAGATAAGCTACTACCTAAAAATGGGAACAACTTCCAATGTGCTACAGACTCAGAAAGGGCAGATTCAGGGAACAGAAGAGCCCTAGGTCACCAGGAAGTACTGAGATGAGACAAAATGTAGGCAGTAGAGCAAAAATGCTGAAGAACGTGTTATTACATCAGACTCGGTAATGTATTAACAGGATTATATGTCATAACCAAGCAAGATTTATGTCAGAGATGTTCAAAATTGGAAAAAAATATTAATGTCATTTGCTCTATTACTAGATTAAACATGAAAACTATGCAGTCATGCAAATAGATGTTTCAGAAATGCATTTGGTAAAATTCAAAATGTATATCTGACCTAAATTTTTTTTAGCATAATAGGAATAGAAAGAACCTACTTAACCCAAATGAAGGGTATTATTAATCTGAAGTCCTTATTCTCCAAAATCCTCAGGTACAAAGGTGAACTATTAGGAAGGTTTCCATTAAAGTCAGAAATAAGATAAGAATGACTCTCACGTCTGATATCCAACATTATACTAGATACTCTAACAAATAAATATAAGACAAGAACAAAATAATCTGTAAATATTACCAAAGTAGGGGAAATAACCTATATATTCAGATAATATATTTGTCCTTTTTAAAATCTCAGGAGCATCAGTTAACAAACTATTGCAAATAATAATAAAATCCAACAAGGCAACCAGAAACAAGGTCAACAGACAAAAACTATAGCATTCAAACTTACTAGCAATATACACACGAAGGATATTACTATAGACCGTGTGTCTCCTTAAAAACTCATATGTTTGTGAAGACATGACCCCTATGACATGTATTTTGAATCCTAACCACAGTGGCATCAGAAAGTGGGTGGGCCTTTGAGAGGTTATTAATTAGGTCATAACAGTGGAGCCCTCAAGAATGAGATTGATGCACCTATAAAGAGACCCTGGAGAGCTCTCTCACCTCTCATGCTGTGTGAGCAAACAGTGGGAAGATATGCCACTTGTTTGTGTCTAGGTGTGAACCTCTTTGTATTTAACTTTCTATGGGTTTATTGAGTTCTTGGGATCTGTAGATTAATGTTTTCCATCAAATTTGGGAAGCTTTAGCCATTATTTCTCCAAATATTTTCTGTGCCTTCCTCTGTTTCTCCTTTTTCTCAACACACACACACACACTCACATTTTGTATTCTTATGTGGAGTCCAAAATATGGATACAGCATAAACTATTCAAGCATTTCTTAATTAGTGGAAATTAAATTGCTTCCAATTTTTTACCATTATAAACAATATTACAATTCACATTATATATATTTCCTTGAAGGATGCTTCTTCAAACAGATACTGAAAAGTAAATTTGCTGAGTCATTTAACATTTTAGACACTGTTGCCAAATTGCCCTCTAGAATAGCTATATCAATACTCAAAGCCAAAAGTTCTTAAAGCTATACACATTTCCTTAAATTCTTAACAATTTATATTATCACCCCAGCCAGTTTGGCTCAGTAGATAGAGCATTGGTCTGCGGAAAGAAAAGTCCAGGGTTTGATTCTGGTCAAGGGTAGGTAACTGCTGAAACCGGTTTGGCTCAGTGGATAGAGCCTCTGCCTATGGACTGAAAGGTCCCACGTTCGATTCTGGTCAAGGTCATGTACCTTGGTTGTGTGTGCAAGAGGCAGTTGATCAATGTCTCTCTCTCATTGATGTTTTTTTTTTTCATAGTGAATTTTTTTTATTGTGTTACATGTATACATATCTCCCCATTGCCCCCCCTCCCTCCCAGGCATACCCCAACCCCCCAGTGTCTATGTTCATTGGTTATGCTTATATGCATAGATAGATACAAGTCCTTTGATTGATCTCTTATCTACCCCACCTCTCCTTAATCTTCCTGCTATAATTTGACAGTCTATTTGATGCTTTACTGCCTCTGTATCTATAACTCTCTATCCCTCTCCCTTCCTCTCTATAGAAAATCAATAAAATATATTTTTTTTAAAAAAGGGTAGATATCTCCTTTGCAGGCTAGGTCACGTGTGGGAGGCAACCAATCAACATTGATGTTTCTGTTTGTCCCCCTCCCTTCTACTCTCTCTAAAAATCAATGGAAAAAATATCATCGGGTGAGAATAACAAAATTTGTACTATCAATTTATTTTAATTACTGGTAACCTGATAAAAGAATGATGGGGTCTCATTGTTTTCATTTCTGTTTCCTTTGTTACTATTATGGTTGCACATCATTTCATGCTCATTGGTCATTTGTTTTCCATCATTTTCAAATATTTTGTTTTTATCCCTTATCCATTTTTCTATTAGGTTTTTTATTTTTTTCTTATTGATTTATAAAAGGTTCTTTATATATTCTTAAATGTATTCTTTATCTGTTGTATATATTGCAAATGCTTTTTTCTAGTCTCATTTCTTTTAACATTTCTATCTTTTGATGTATAGAAGTTTTCTCATCACCATTTGACCTATGCTGTTATCACTAATAGGAAATGTCACTGTTTTTATTTAGTAGGTGAATATAAATCATGTAAATTCTAATCATGAGTTTTTTCTAGATATTCTGGTTTAATAATTTATTTGTCCATTCTTATACCAATTTTTCTGAATATTATAGCTTCATTTTTCTATTTGCTGGAACATTGTTCTTTTATCAATTTCCTTGAGCATTTGTGTGCATTTCTCTTTTGAATTAATTTTATTTATTTATTTTTCATTGAATTTATTGGGGTGACATTGGTTCACAAAACTATATAGGTTTCAATTGTACAACTCAATAAAACATCATCTGCACACTGCATTGTGCATTCATCATCCCAAGCAAAGTCTCTTCCTTTCCCATGTCCCCATTTCCCTCCTTTGCCCACATCCACCTACCCCCTAACTCTCTTTCCCTCTGGCTATCACTCCACTGTTGGCTATGTCTGTGTGTTAAAAATATACTAGAGGCCCGGTGCATGGATTCATACACCAGTGGGGTCCCTCGGCCTGGCTTGTGGGTTTCAGGCCAAAACCGGCTCTCTGACATCCCCCAAGGGATCCCAGATTGTGAGAGGGCACAAGGGAGGGACCGCATGGCTGGGGAGGGACCACAGGAGGGCTCGGGGACATGCTTGGCATGTCTCACCCAGTCCCAATAGGCCGGATCCCAGCAGCAAGCTAACCTACCAATCGGAGCATCTGCCCCTGGTCTAACGATCGAACAGTCAGAAACTTAGCATATTAGGCTTTTATTATATAGGATATATGGTGTTTTATTTTTGCTTAATCCCTTCACTTGAGAGTTTTATTGCAATTGTTTTGGATTTACAGGTTAATTAAAAGATTGAAGAAATTCATTGTTAACAGATGGTCTTACAAGAGATACTAAAGGAAATCTTCAGAATGAAAGGAAATGACTACAGATAATAAGAGATGATGAGCACCAGAAATCATAAATTTATGAGTAAATAAATACTATACATACATTTTTCTCTTAATTTCTTTAAAGCGTGCATTCTTGTTTGATTGTGTAAAGCAATAATTATAACACTGTATTGTTGCATTTATAACATATGTAGAAGTAATATGCATGGCAATGAGGGAGGAGAACTGGAACTACTACATTTTGACAGAATTAAGTCAGTATAAATCTAAAGTAGATTGGGATCAGTTAAGAGATATATTTTAGTCTCTAGAGTAACTATTTAAAAATAATAATTTTGTTAAAAGTCAATAAAAGAATGAAATAGATATACTAATAAATATTTAAGACAATAAAGGAGGAACAGAAGAACAAAGACCTAAGACATGGAAAAGCAACTTTAGCTAATTGGTATTCATGGAACACTCCACCCAACAGCAGAATGCATATTCTTTTTAAACCCACTGGGAGTATTACCTCTAAACAGATGATATAATAGGCCAGGGTCAGCAAACTATAGCCCAAGGGCCAGCTACCAAATTTATTTTTAATACTCACCTGAGGATATATTGTTGTTGTTGTTGTTTTTAATATATTTGTATTGCTTTCCGAGAAGAAAGGAGAGGGAGGGAGAGAGAGAGAGAGAGAGAGAGAGAGAGAGAGAGAGAGAGATATCAATGATGAGAGAGAATCATTAATCAGCTGCCTCTTGCACATCCCACCCTGGGGATCAAAACCTACAATCCGGCATGGACCCTGACTGGGTATCAAACCGTGACCTCCTGGCTCATAGGTCAAAACTCAATCACTAAGCCATGCCAGCCTGGCTAAGAATATGTTTTTATTGACTCTAGAGCAGCGGTCTCAACCTGTGGGTTGCGACCCCTTTGGGGGTCAAACGACCCTTTCATAGGGGTCGCCTAACACCATCAGAAAACACATATTTCCCATGGTCTTAGGAACCAACAGACTGCTCCTCAGTGTAGCAAAGTGTAGCAATGTAGTTTACTGTTGCTATATGAAGACTGTTACCCATGCTACACCATGATTCAAGACAAAAAATTTCATTTATTTGTAATTAGAAATAAATATTTCACAATATATAATTACATATTGTTTTTGTGATTAATCACTATGCTTTAATTATGTTCAATTTGTAACAACGAAAATACATCCTGCATATTAGATATTTACATTACAGTTCATAACAGTAGCAAAATTACAGTTATGAAGTAGCAACGGAAATCATTTTATGGTTGAGGGTCACCACCACATGAGGAGCTGTCTTAAAGGGTCGCAGCATTAGGAAGGTTGAGAACCAATGCGCTAGAGAAAGAGGAAGGGAGGGAGAGAGAAACATCCATGGATTGCCTCCATATGCTCCAGGCCGGAGATTAAACCCAAAACCTCGGTATATGCCCTGACAGAGAATCAAACCCACAATCTTTTTGATGTATAGGACAACACTCCAACCAACTAAGACACCTAATTTTTTAAAAAACCTTTTAAACCAATTTTAAGTGTACAAAGCAGTGGCATTAATTACATAATATTGTGTAACCATTATCTATATCCAAAACTTTTTTCATCATCCCAAGCATAAAATCTGTACCTATTAAACAATAATTCTCTATTCCTTATTCCCTTCAATCCCTTAAATGTACTTTCTGACCCTATGAATTTACCTATTCTAGTATTTCATATAAGTAAAGATATATAATATTTGTTCTTGTGCGTCTGGCTTATTTAACTTAAAATAATGTTTTAAATTTCATCATATATCAGAAGTTCATTCTATTGTATAGCCTAGTAATATTCTATTATTTGTATATACCACATTTTTTTTTATCCATTCATTTATTGACCAACACTTGGATTGCTTATATCTTTTGGTTATCATGAAAAAACACAGCAGTGAACTTAGTGTACAAGTATCTATTTGAATCCCTGTTTTCAATTTTTTTAGGTATATACCTAGAAGTGAAATTGCTTTGTCATATAGAAATTTTATGTTTAGCTTTTGAAGGACCACTGAACTGTTTCCTACAATGGCTGCACCATTTTATATTCCCAACAGCCATGGGTTCTAATTTCTCTCTATTGTTACCAATACATTAATATTTTAAAAGTAGCCATTCTAATGGGTATATGAAATGATATCAATTGCGGTTTTGATTTGCATTTACCTAATGACTAATGATGTTGAGCATCTTTTCACATGCTTATGCAGCTGCCTATTTTTGTAAATAAATGCTTATTTATTTATCTATTGTTGATGATTGCCTTCATCCTATAACAGTAGTTGAGTAGTCAAAGATTATATGGCTGCAAGTGTAAAATGTTTACTAGCTCACTGAGTCAGAAAGAACTTGCTCACTCTCATGTTAGAGTATAAAAAAGTTTCAACATTATTTTTAAAACATTGAAATCATTCAAAGAATCATCTCTGTTCAAACCAGAATTCGATTAGAAATCAACAAAGAAATATATGGGTAATCTGGAAATACTTAGGAATCTGGGATAATTTTGAAATTACAAGGGGATTTTGAATATTTCTAACTGAATGAAAACAAAAAGACAGCATATCAAAATTTATAGAATGTAGTTAACCTAATACTTAATGGGTAAAGACTGAATACTCCCTATGACTGGGAATAAGGCAAAAATGTCTACTCCTGTCACTTTTATTCAGTATTGTACTGGAGGTATCTAACCAGAGCAATAGGTAAGACAAAGAAATTAAAAGCACACAGATTGGAAAGGAAAAAGTAAAACTTCCTTAGTTACAGATACAGATGGTACATGACATGATTTGAACTTCAAATTTTGAGTCTTGATATTTTCCTGCGATAGCAATGTTTGGTATGATACTCTCTCTTCCTGATGGGAAGTGGCAGCAAGCTCCCAGTCAGCCACCTGGTCATTACGATAAACAGCTCATACACTACAGGGTAGTATTAAATGCATTTTTTACTTAAGATATTTTCAACTTACAATGGGGTTATGAGGGCATAACCTCATTGTAAGTTGAGGTATATCTGCAATATGATAAGGAATATACAAATAAAATCTACTAGAATAAATGAATTTTGTAATATTGTAAGATACAGCTCATTATGCAATTCTTAGCAATATCCTATATAATAAAGAGGTAATATGTAAATTGACTATCATGCCCTTGCAAAAGACAGCCGCCCCCAAGTAGTTCAAAGATGCCCACCACAAGATGGCCAGCAGGGAAAGGCAGTTAGAGTTGACCAGGCCAGCAGGGGAGTGCAGTTGGGGGTGATCAGGCCAGCAGGGATACAGTGAGGCATCGATCAGGCTGGCAAGAGTTAGGGGGTGATCAGGCTGGCAGGCAGAAGTGGTTAGGGGCAATCAGGCAGATAGGCAAGGCGAACAGTTGGGA
This sequence comes from Lasiurus cinereus, assembly GCA_011751065.1. NCBI lineage: Eukaryota > Metazoa > Chordata > Mammalia > Chiroptera > Vespertilionidae > Lasiurus > Lasiurus cinereus. The sequence goes on from JAAGEH010000555.1 coordinate 7,183, forward strand.
CCCAGCAGACTCAGATTGTGAGAGGGATGTCTGACTGCCAGTTTAGGTCTGATTCCTGCGGGGTCCCAGATTGGAGAGGATGCAGGCTGGGCTGAAGGACACCCGGTCTACCCTTCTCCCCCTGTGCACGAATTTCGTGCACCTGGCCTCTAGTGTCTATATAAAAGCAATGAACAACCCAAAAGTGAAATTAAGAAATAAGTTTCATTCCCAATAATAAAATACCTAGCAACACACTTAACAAAACAAGTGTAATATATCTGATCACTAAAAGCTATAAAGCAGAGCTAACAAATTTTTTAAAAATCTGAACAAATGGAGAAATATTCTAATGTTTTAAAACTGGATTATAGGGAACGAACCAAAATGACGGCATAGGTAAACACCTACACTGCTGCCTCGCACAACAATTTCAAAACTACAACTAAAAGACAAAACGGACATCATCCAGAACCACAGGAAAGCTGGCTGAGTGGAAATTCTACAACTAGAAGGAAAGAGAGGGGCTCACAGAGACCCAGAGGAGCTGATAAAGCTTAGGTACAGAGACGCGTGTGTGGAAAGAACGGGTGCTGGAGTACCTGGCTGGCTTTCTCTGGCGGGAGACTCCCATCAGCATTGAACCCCTTATCCTACGACACTAAACCCCAGGTCCAGCCGAAACTCATATGGGGGAAGTTTGGACGGTGAAAAGGGAGAAGTATACAGAAATTTGGGGGAGTCACAGGAGGGCAGAAGTCGGGCAGCATGCACAGCACTGCGAGCAGAAGACCCACTGCTGATTGTGCCGCTGGCTTTTACAAGAGGGCAAAGCATCCCAACTGTGTCACTTCTAACTCCACTAAACCCCAGATTCAGGCTAAACCCTGGGGACCCAGATTCATATGGCCCTGGAGTGCAGGAGAGCCAGAAAGGCAGCAGTCTAGAGGCACTGTGAGAGAGCGCATGCGCGCACAGGGAACGCTCCAGTGATTACCCAGTCACGTGAGACTCGGGGGCCGTGGAGGATGGGGCCAACTGGAAGGCAAGGCAGTCCTGTAAGCCCTGAGACTCCACCCATCCTAAGCTCAACAGAGAGGCTTTTGCAGTTCTGCAAGTCTGGTATCTAAGGCTGAATCCAACACAGAAGTTCTCCCAGTATAGTGAAAATGCTGAGACAAGGGAAGAGATCACAAACAAAAGAAATGAAGAAAAACAAATGACTGGATATAGAGTTCAAAACCACGCTTATAAGGTTTTTCAAGAATATCTTAGAAAAGTTGGATAAAGTTAGCGAGACCCAAGAGGAGATGAAAAAGAACCAATTGGAGATGAAAAATAACCAAGTAGAGATGAAAAAGGACCAACTAGAGATGGAAAAGGACCAACTAGAAATTAAACATACACTGACTGAAATAAAAAATATTATACAGAGACCTAACAGCAGGCTAGAGGAAGGCAAGAATCAAGTAAAAAATTTGAAATATAAAGAATCAGAAAACACTCAACAAAAGCAAGAAGAAAAAAGAATCCAAAAATGTGAAGATAATGTAAGGAGCCTCTGGGACAGCTTCAAGCGTACCAACATCAGAATTGTGGGGGTGCCAGAAGAAGAGAGAGAGCAAGATACTAAAAACCTATTTAAAGAAATAATGACTGAAAACTTCCCACATCTGGTAAAAGAAATAGACTTGCAAGTCCAGGAAGCACACAGAACCCCATATAAAAGGAATCCAAAGATGACTACACCAACACACATCATCATTAAAATACCAAGAGCAAAAGACAAAAAGAGAATATTGAAAGCAGCAAGAGAAAAACAATTCATTACCTACAAGGGAGCACCCATACAACTGTCAGCTGATTTCTCAACAGAAACGATGCAGGCCAGACAGGAGTGGCAAGAAATATTCAACGTGATGAATAGCAAGAACCTTCAACCAAGAATAGTCTATCCAGCAAAGCTATCATTCAGAATTGAAGGGCAGATAAAGAGCTTCACAGATAAAAAAAAGCTAAAGAAGTTCATCAACTCCAAACCAGCATTATATGAAATGCTGAAAGGTACTCTTTTAGAAGAGGAAGAAGAAAAAGGTAAAAGATAAAAAATTATGAACAACAAATACATATCTATCAACAAGTGAATCTAAAATTAAGTGAATTAAAAATTTGATCAACAGAATAAACTGATGAATATAATAGAATGAGGAGCACAGAAAGGGAGTAGACTGATAATTCTCAGGAGGAAAGGGGTGAGGGGTGTACAGGGAGAGACTGGACAAAAATCATACACCTATGGATGAGGTTAACCAATGGGAGGGAGGTAATGGTAGAGGGAGGGTTGGGAGCTGGGTGGAGGGGATCTATTGAGGGGAAAAAGAGAAACAAATGTAATAATCTGAATAACAAAGATTTAATTTAAAAAAATGATTATGTGATGATTCCATAATTTAATTAAATCACTAAACTGTACACTCACATTTGGTGGATTTAATAGAATGTAAATCATACCTCAATGCAGCTGTTGAAAATATAGTATTTTAAATTACCATTCTGGGTTCAGGTGTTAGGATGCATTTGTGTCAGAAAGCTACATTTAATGTTGATACTTTTCAAATAAAAATTATTGAAGTAAATCTGAGGGTTTATTAAAACCAAGATCTTTTTAGATTATTCTAGTATCTAATTCTTACATTAAACTGCTAAACATTGATCATTATAGATTTCAATTGCTAAACCTTCACAAATGTAATTATTGTCTGTGTCCACAGTTTAAAAAAACTTAGAATGTGTACTTTATTAATGTTATTTGTTGAACCTATTATGTTAGGTTGATTACCATACATAAAGAAAACAGGGTGTTGTGAATGAAAATAAAGTCAAAAGCCATGGATCTGGTTACAATTACAGTATTTCTATAATTGGCATGGCAGTAGAGCAGTTATATTGGAAAGTTTTGTCCTTTATATAGAAGTTGGAAATTAGCAGATTTCCTATAGCATGTGATCCTTTAATATTGCTAGTCTTGTGTAGCCAGTGTGACTCAGTAGTTGAGCGTCAACCTATAAACCAGGAGGTAACAGTTTAATTCCCAATCAGGGCACATGCCTGGGTTGTGGGCTCAATCCCCAGTATGGGATATATAGGAGGCAGCCAATCAATGATTCTCTATCACTGATGTTTCTATCTTTCTCCTCCTCTATTTTCCTCTCTGAAATCAATTAAAATATTTTTAAATATATATATATATATTTAAAAATATTTTAA
>JAAGEH010000556.1:0-11993 GCA_011751065.1 Lasiurus cinereus
AGCGGGCGCGGGGCGTGCGGGGGGCGGCGGCGCCTCAGCCGGGGCGGCGGGAGGGGGTCCCGGCGGGCGGGGCGAGCCGCCCAGGTCGCGCGAGCCGGCCCGGGAGGGGCTGGAGGACCCCGGGAGCGGCCTCCGCAGCCCACGTGGGCCGGGCCGGGCCGGGCGTGTCCGCGGGCGGGCGGGCGGGCGGGGTGGTGATGCCGGTTGAATGAGTCCGCGCACGGGGTTGGCGGGGAGAACGGGCAGGGGCAGAACGGGGGGCCGGGCTGGGGGGCCTCCCCGACCTGAGGCCGGTTCCGGTTCCGAGTCCGCGCCGCCGCACCACGCTCCGCGCCCGGTTCCAAGCGAGCGGCGGGCGAGCCGCGGCGCCGGGACAGCCGGGCCGGCCGCTTCCGGCCCCGGTGGCCCCGCCTCCGGCCCCGCTGGCCCCGCCTCCGGCCCCGCTGGCCCCGCCTCCGGCCCCGCTGGCCCCGCCCCCTGGGGTTCATTGAGGAGCCTCCGCCTGGGAACCGCCGCCCGCACCCATTCCCCCCCGTTCCGGAAAGGCGGGAACCAGCACCCCGCGCCGCTGTGTCCTCCGCCCGTGGCGCCCGGGAAGCCGCGCCCCGGCCACATCCCTTAAACCTCCCCGCAGCCGAGCGGGAGGCCGGGGCCGCCGGGGCCCGCGCACCGGAACCTGGAAGCGGGTACGTCGCGAAGGAAATCCCGGAGGCGCAACCGGAACCCCGGCTGCGGGGGTCCCGTTTGCAGCCGGCGCGGCGGGGCGGGGCGCGCACTTCCTGCGAACTTGGCGGGACCGGCGTGCGCCCCGCGCGCGGACACGGTCAGACCCCGGTAGCCGCCCGGGACGCCGGCGGGGAGACGCCCTCCCCCGGCGCCACCCACCGTCCCCCGGCGCACCGGATGCCGTTAGGTGGAGAGTCCGGTCCGTGTTCACGAGAAAGAGAGGGAACCGCAAAGACACATCTTGACTCGTTGGGGACCTGAATCCACGTGGGACCCGCCTCGGGGAAGGTTTCCTTCCGGCCGGGCTGCTGGCTGTGGGTTTCCTTCCCATTTTATTTTATTTTATTTTATTTTTTTCCCAGTTCCCTCTAGGGCTATCTGACTACACACACACACACACACACACAATGTTATCCTTTGCTAGCTATTTTTTTAAAATTAATTTTTATTAATTTTTTATACCTATCTCCCCATTGCCCCCCCTCCCTCCCTCCCAGGCGTACCCCAACCCCCCAGTGTCTGTGATCATTGGTGATGCTTATAGGCATGCATACAAGTCCTTTGATTGATCGCTTATCTCCCTCACCCAACTTTAATCTTCCTGCTGTCATTTCACAGTCTGTTTGATGCTTTTATGATTTTTTTGTCCTCCTGAGAATTATCAGTCCACTCCCTTTCTGTGCTCCTGATTCTATTCTATTCACCAGTTTTATTCTGTTGATCAGATTTTTAATTCACTTAATTTTTAGATTCACTTGTTGATAGATATGTGTTTGTTGTTCATAATTTTTTGTCTTTTCCTTCCCATTTTATGGCCCGGAGCCCGGTCCCGTCCACAGGCCGGCCTGCTCCTTCTGGTCCCGGTCACTCTTTTTTTTTTAATAAATAATATTCCTTGCAGAACACTTTTGTTTTTAAATATATTTCTTTTTATTGCTTTCAGAGAGGAAGGGAGAAGGAGAGAGAGAAACATCAATGATGAGGGAGAATCATGGATCGGCTGCCTCCTGCACGCCCCCCACTGGGGATCAGGCCTGCAACCCTGGCCTGTGCCCTTGGCCGGAATCGAACCTGGCACCCTTCCGTCCGCAGGCTGACGCTCTATCCGCTGAGCCAAGCCGGCTAGGATCACGGTCCCTCCTGTCTGCGCGACTTCACAAAGGAAGACCAGGGTCTCCGGGCCCCAGGCCCAGCTCCATGCAGGCCCAGCAGCCGCTGGCGGATCTTCCCGGGCCGCTCAGGTGGAGGCTGGGGGGGAAGAGAGACCTCGCAGGCATGAGAGCCGGGTTCCTAGCCAGCAGCCCGGCACCCTTAGAGCTGCTTTGTGCTGAGCAAAGGCCTGGCCTGCCCGCTCGCTGCAGCTGCTGCTGCTGATCTGTTGAGATCTGGAGGTGGCTCCTATCAGTCACTCCCTTTGGTGACTCGAGGCCAAAACAGGAGTCAAACCTCTTTTCTAAGCGGGAAGAGAGTTCCCCAGGGGCCCAGGCAGAGAGGCCCCCAGCCCTGGCCAGCATGGCGCTCCCAGGATACTGGCCTCCCGGACTCACAGGCGGGAGTAGCTGCTGGCCGCCCAGCGGGCGAGCTGGGAGGTGGTCAGTGGCCGGGCTCCCTGCCCGCAGCCCTAACGGGTTCATTTAGAAACCAAAGCGCCGTTAAGCGGTGTGTGAAATAGATGTTCAGCAGGCGGCTGGGGGAGAAGCAGAAAGCCCGCCTCTCTCCCTCCTCAGCCGTAACCTGGGCCTCCGCTCTGTCTCTCTCTCCCAGCGTCGCTCACCTGTGACACGGCGTCACTCGCGCACCTTCAGCGACGGAGTCTGGCTTCTCTCTAGACAGAAGAGCAGGCCATCGCTTCCCTGGCCAACTGTCCCGGGGCCCGCCTGCTGCGGGCAGCCGCTCGGTGGTCTGCTCACGCCGAGGGGTAGCCGCTGCTGCGGGTCCTTCAGGCTCCGTCTATAGGTCGTTATGGCTCCGCGTGGAAGCGCGTTCTTTTCCACGAACATTTCATTGTTAACACGAAGGGGAAGGCTGGCTTGAGGCATCGCCATTGGAGAGCAGAGGGCCATCTGATTTTTTGCAGAGAGGAAGGGAGAGGGATAGAAACATCGATGAGAGAGAGACATCGATCAGCTGCCTCCTGCACGCCCCACAGTGGGGATGTGCCCGCAACCAAGGTCTATGCCCTTGACCGGAATCGAACCTGGGACCTTTCAGTCCGCAGGCCGACGCTCTACCCACTGAGCCACACCGGTTTCCAGACAGCCATCTGAAACCGGGGGGCGAGGGGGGAGACCTTGGCTTAAAGGGCCGGTGGATGCAGACCCAGCGATTCGTCCTGAAGGCATCGTCCTCGGCCCAGCTGGAGGGGAGGGGATGGGGGCGCGGGGAGAGACCTGTTTTCAAGTGTGGACCCCCTGCTGGTCTGGGGAGTCTGAGCCGGGGCACAGACCACAGGAGTGGGGGTGGCGGTAGCGTCCCCTCCGCGGTCAGCGCGGTGCTCCAGCCCCAGAGGCAGGCGCTTCTCACAGGGACACCCAGACTCGAGCTTCAGGGCCGGCCGGGGGCGTGGGGTGCGCGGGGCCGTTCGCCCTCAGGTTAACAGAACTAAGTGCCTGGACGTGGCCGGCCCCTCGCTGGTCAGGCAGCCTAGACGTCCTCCCCCGGCAGCGAGGAAGCTGGCGGCAGCGCCGGCCGTGTGAGCTGTGTTTATTAAGTAAAATGGCCTTCGTATGAGAGGGTTCTGATCCCGGCTGCTCTGCTTCCTGAGGCGCCATCGCCCGGGGAGGTAGCACCAGGGAACCGCCTGGCCCACCCACCGCTGTGCCGGTCGTCAGACAGCGGCGGCCGGTCCTGACCAGAAACGCCACCGAGAACCGCCCCGCTGTGCCATCCGCTTGACATTTTGCAGCACAAATCCGGGCGCAGGGTCCCCCACAAACAGAAACACCCCGTCTCTCCCCACCACTCTCCGCCTGCACGGACTTCCGTCTTCCCGGGATGCTGACCCCTGAGCCCCTTCAGGACGCAGCAGGCGGGCGCGGGGAGGGTGGGCTCCGGCACCGCACCCACCGCCGCCCCTGGAGCCCGTCTTGCCCGAGCAGCGGGCGCGGCGGTGCCGTGCGTGCCCTGGGCTCTCTGACGTGGGACACGCGTGTCCGGGAGGGGAGGCCGGGCCGGCGGAGCAGGGGGGAGGTGGTGTGGGATTAGGTTCTTGCACGTGTTCTCCCTGGTTCCCCACAGGGAGCGCGTGCTGCGTTTCCAGCCCAAAGTGTCGTTTCAGCATGAAGTTAACAGGAACTGGCACCGCGCTCTGCTGCTCTTTCTGCCATGATGCCGGTTTGGGGGGGATTTTGTCTAACCCCTGTCCGGTGAGGGGCGTGGGCAGGTGCCCACGGAGGCGGCCCTCGGAAGCCGGGCGGGGGCAGCACGCGGTGACAGCCGGGGACCTCGGGCGAGGCCGCCGGACGGCTGTGGTCAGGGGTTGAGTGTTGACTTATGAACCAAGATGTCACCTGTCTGATTCCCTGTCTAAGCACGGGCCTCAGTGGGAGGCGTGCAGGAGGCGTGGACCTTGGTGGTGGGCACATCCCCGATGGGAGGTGTGCAGGAGGTGGCTGGTCGATGTCTCTCTCTCATCAATGTTTCTTGCTCTGTCCCTCTCCCTTCCTCTCTGTAAAAATAAATATATTAAAAAAAAAAAAAAAGAAGAGATGCATGAAGCAAAAATGGTCGTGGGACCTGGTTCGTGAGCACACGGGCAGTGGGGGGAGGGCTACCCCGCAATCACAGGGTCGGTCCATCGAGGACAGGAAGCCAGGTGCCATGGAGTCCCGGCCGCCCCGCCCTTTCCTGTCGGCAAGGCGTGACCCTGTCGGAGCGGGAGCCACACGGCTTGGGTCTCCTGCCCTCTGCCAGCGAGGCTCGCGCTGAGCCGGCGCTGAATGGCGCGTCCTCCGAGTCACAAACTCCTGGGATGAAGAGCCTGAAGCGGCAGCCATCGCTCAGCCTGCGTCAGAGGCTCCTGGAGGCTGGGCCACCCCCAGGGTCTGAGTCAGGAGGCCTGGGTGGCCCCCCAAACCTGCCCTGCTAACAAACCCCCAGGTTGTGCTGATGGCCTGGGGCCACCGGGAGAGGGTGCTGCAGGAGGCCTGCACGGGGGTGTCTCAGAGTCCAGCAGCCTTGGGGGGAAGGCAGGGCGGCCTGCTCACCTCCAGCTCGCTCACGCTGTGAAGCATTGGGGGCGAGTGACCTGCCCCCATTGCAGACTCTGCAGGCAGCCCCCCAACACTCCGCAGAAAGCCGGACACGACAGGCCATATGCATGTCATCCCAACCACAGCGACTTGGAAAGCGGGTGAGATCACACCTTCTTACCCAGGGGTGTTGTGTGTGTGTGTGTGTGTGTGTGTGTGTGTGTGAAAGTGGGTAAGATCACACCTTATTTCCAGGGTTTGTGTGTGTGTGTGTGTGTGTGTGTGAGAGAGAGAGAGAGAGAGAGAGAGAGAACTCTAAGGAAAAGCAAGAAAACAGCACAAGCCCTGGCCAGTGTGGCTCAATGGATAGGGTGTCGGCCCTCGGAATGAAGGGTCCCAGGTTCAGTTCCCATTAAGGGCACGTACCTGGGTTGCAGGCTTGACCTGGCCCAGGGCGGTGGGGAGGTGTCCAATGGATGTGCCTCTCACACTGGTTTTTCTCTCTCTGTCTCCCCCCTCCCTTCGGCTCTCAGATCCAATGGAACGTGTCCTGGGGTGAGGATTAGCGAAACAAAAAAGGGAAAGGCACCAAAGTTGCCCGCAGGGAGGGGAGCGTGATGGGGCAGGGAAGGGTGGTCCCTAAGGGGTGAGGGCCTCAGGCTCCAAACCCACCCTCCAAACCGGCTCACGGTGTCGCTCCGGGCGTAGGAGGGGCCAGGAGGTGGCGCTAGGCCCAGCCTGCGAGGCGGGAGGGGACGAGGGTCCCCGGCTTCTTCCCGGGGCCCACTTGCTCCAGTCCCCGTGAGCTCCCCCAGCCCAGCGCCGCCTGCGTCCACAGCCACTTTCCTGTTCACAGACCCTCCGCCCCGGCCGGCCAGCCCGGTCCTGTCCACAGCCCACCCGACCCAGGGTCCGCACCCGCTTCCTTTAGCTGCCGCCCCGACAGTTCCAGCTCGCTCCCCGTCCTTCCTGGTAAAACCCGCTGGCGGGCCGGCAGCGGGCACGGTGGCTGAGCGCCGGCTAGGGCTCCAGCGTGTTTTTATTTTTATTTTTTTAAAAATATATTTTATTGATTTTTACAGAGAGGAAGAGAGAGCTAGAAACATCGATGAGAGAGAAACATCCATCAGCCGCCTCCTGCATGCCCCCCACTCGAGATGTGCCCGCAACCAAGGTCCATGCCCCCAACCGGAATCGAACCTGGGACCTTTCAGTCTGCAGGCCGACGCTCTATCCACTGAGCTACACCGGTTATGGCTCCAGCGTGTATTTTTTTTTTAAATTTTTTTTCAATTGATTTCAGAGAGGAAGGGAGGGGGAGAGAGAGAGAGACATCAACAACGAGGGAGAACCCTGGATCGGCTGCCTCTGCACGCCCCCCACTGGGGATTGAGCCCACAACCCGGGCCTGGGCCGCCACATGGGAATCCAATTGTGACCCCCTGGGTCCTAGGTCCCGCTCAGCCCCGGAGCCACAAGGTCAGGCTGGAGGTACTTCCCTAACTCAGGTGTTGGTTATAAGTTTCGGTTGAACCTCCGACCTCCGTGACCTTTGTCCCCGTTTGACCACCGGTGAGTGGCAGGGGGCGGAGCCAACGCAGCACCCAGGGTCGGAGGCGAGGCCTGGCTCACGCCGGGCCCTTCAGGCACGCAGACCGGGGAGGGCGGTAAACTCACCGGGAGGAGGATGACACAGCAAACAGCCTGGAGGGGATCTGCCCCCGGGCGGGTCTGGCTAATGTGTCACCAGCCGCTTCCGGGAGGGAGCGCAGACCAGGCACCGAGCAGCTGCGGCCATCGCCACCGCCGCCGGACCAGGAGAGCGAGTCTGTAACCGCCCTCTAAACTCTGAGAGTCACTCAGGCCAGGCCTCCGGAGGGGGAGCCACCAGACATGCTGCTGGACCGACGGCCGCAGGATGCTTCCTGCAAGTGGCCGGGCCAGTGTGGCTCAGTGATTGAGCGTCCACCTATGAACCAGGAGGCCAGGGTTCGATTCCCCATCAGGACCCATCCCCCGTAGGGAGCGTGCAGGAGGCAGCCAATCTGTGATTCTCTCTCATGGCTGTTTCTATCTCTCCTCTCCCTCTTTGAAATCAATAAAAATATGTTTAAACAAAATAAAATGTATATATTAAAAAAGAGAGCTTGACCGTAACTCGGCTTTTTTTTTTTTAAATATATTTTATTGATTTTTTACAGAGAGGAAGGGAGAGGGACAGAAAGTCAGAAACATCGATGAGAGAGAGACATCGATCAGCCGCCTCCTGCACGCCCCCACTGGGGATGTGCCTGAAACCAAGTACATGCCCTTGACCGGAATTGAATCTGGGACTTTTCAGTCCGCAGGCCAACGCTCTATCTACTGAGCCACACCGGTTTCGGCCGTAACTCGGCTTTTTAAAGTCACGAACTGACTTACGAATGAGTCTGCTGTCAACACACACGGACGTGTCCTGGACGTGTTTTCAGTCTCGGGTAGGTTCCCGGGAGTGCGACTGTTGGACCACACGCCCTGGAAGTCTAACTGTAAGACATTCCTATACGGGTTTCCCCCGTGAGGGAACTCGGGGCGATGGGCATTCTGGATTATTCTACGTCAGTCACTATCCCGAAGCTGGGCGTGGCGGTGGCTGAGCAGCGGTATGAACCGCTAGCTGTGCCCAGCGTCGGGTGATGTGAGTGTAAGTCCCTCGGTAACGCCGTTAGAAGAAACATCTAACTCCGGCGGAAGCTGATGCTCTGGGCCTGTCAGGGTCGCTCACAGGGGTGGCACCTCAGCTGTGTTCTGGTCAAAAGGGCTTTCTCCTCCCTCAGATGCACGCGGAGTGGAAGGAGATGAGGGGGGCCCGAGATGAGCTTCATGGGGGGACCTGGGCGGCTTCAGGACGCCGTGACCTCGGCCACACCGGCGCCGCTTCAGCGGGCTGATGGGGACACGGAGGCCGCCTTCTGTGTGCTTCCTCGCTCTCTGCGAGGGGAAAGGCTGAACTTGGAGTCTTTCTGGAAAAGCGGAGGCAGGGGTCCCCGAGGCAGCGGCCTCTGCTGTCTGTCTGCCCCGCTCCCCCCAACCTGCCACGGCCGCCGCCACGGCCAGGCCCCTGCAGTGGCTTCCTGGCTGCAGACCCCGGGCCGGGGCCTGGGCAGAACCCCGCTAAGCCCATCGCTGCTCTCTCCAGGGGACCCCAGCCTCGTGGAGAGCAGTGCAGGAGGGGAAAGCTGGAACTGATTATTCTGGGGGCAGGGGGCACCCCGAGCCCCCACCCCGGGGTTTCTGGCTGGTTCCGGGGGCAGCTCTCTGAAGCCTGAGCCTCGTGCCCGCGCACCCCCGCCTGAGGGGCCAGGGGGTGTCCTGGCGGAGACGGCGCAGTGCGGGAGGGTGGGCCCTCTCCTCGGGCTGGCGCAGCTCTGCGACCCGGCGCCGGGGCCATGACTCCTACCGAGGCCAGTGCGGCTGGAAGGGGAGGGTGCCCGGTGGCCGAGGCTGCGCCCCCAACACGCAGAGCCGCCCGAGACGGGCAAGCGGGGGGCCAGGGCAGCATCCGCTCAGACATCGGGGGGTGGGGCTGGAGGCCGCAGGACCAGACTGGGGGTGAGGGTCCGACACGTCTGTGTTTCACCCCAGAAGCCCCCCAGGCACTCAGGGTCAAGACCAGAGAAACCGGCCCCCGGCCTCCGCCAGGAGGGAGCAGCTTCCTGTACATGGAGCCCCGGCTGAGCAGACTGGGGGTGGGAGCCTCTGTGAGGGGCCAATGGAGGGGGGGTCTCCTGTGGAGAGGCCCTCGGGCTAAGTCCTGCGTCCCCCATCCCCCGGCTGTCCTTACAAAACTGCCTCTGGGGGATGTGAGCGAGCTTCCCCGTGTCCTCGGCCACCGGCGTCTCTGCTAAGCCCTCGGTCCTGGCGGCTCTGCAGCCCTGGAAACGCCCCGCGAGGCCCCACCCCCGCCAGGGTCACCCCCGGGCCCCGTGGAGCTTTGGGCCCCTTCCACTGCCCCTCATGCTGTTCTGACGGACCCTCGGGCTCAGAGAACCTTCCAGAAGACACAGCCCCGCCAACACCTCGACGTGACCTCACGAGACAGGAGCCAGAAGCACCAGCTGCCACCCTGAGGAGCCGCTCCGTTTAAGCCATTTGTCCCCAGCCACGGAGGGGTAACATGCGGCCGTGTGTGTGTGTTTAATTTTTAAATAGTTTTTAAATGTTTTTATTGATTTCAAAGAGGAAGGGAGGGGGAGAGAAACGTCAGTGATGAGAGAGAACCATGGACTGGCTGCCTCCTGCACACCCCACACCGGGGATGGAGCCCGCAACCCGGGCCTGTGCGCTGACTGGGAGCCAAACCCTGACCTCCTGGGTCACAGCTCCCCGCTCCACCACTGAGCCCGAGGCCGGGGAGCCTGTCTTGTTGGGGTATCACTGCCGGTGCCGGGGGCAGCCTCCCCTCCCCCCCTCCTCCCCGCTCAGTGGCCACAGGTGTCGGTGGCAACGTGGCCGAGCAGCACGTGCGGCTCCGATGGGAGAGCCGGAGGCCGGGGGCGAAGGACAGGCCGCCGGTGCGGGGCCGGGCCCGTCCGCCCTCCCAGGTGCCAGGCCTCCCAGGGCCGGCGGTGCTTCCGCAGGACCATCCTGCCGCCTGTCCGTCCGTCTGTCTGTGCAGCGGCGACAGGCAGGCCTCTCGGGAACGTCCCAGTCGCGTCCCTGTGCCGTGGGGACCCTGGGGACCCAGCAGGAAGGAGACACAGGAAGGACCCGAGGAGGCAGCAGCAGCAGCAGCAGCAGGAAGTGACACTGCGACAGGAAAAGGAAGCTCTAGGTCAAACACAGGGTCCCCAGACTGTGCGCACCCTGACAGCGGGCGGCTCAGGTCTGAAGCCGAGGGCGATGGTAACAGACCTGGCCAGTGCGGTTACTCAGAGTGTGAGCACGCATTTTGGGGGTCACCCTGAATGTTTGAGCCCTAGGCCTTCGAGGTGCTCTGTGCATGGACGCCTGTGTGTGTGAGGCCACAGGCTCTCAGAGATGGGGCTCCCCTCCTGGCCCCCACACTCAGCCAGGACCACAGCTCTCCCTGCCGCCTTGCACGTCCCCACGCCCCCGGGAATGCAAGTCCCCGCGAGGCCCTCCTTCCGGCTCACGGCAGGGGCGACCCGGGCAGCGCTTCCTGGTGGCCCTGGCTGCCCGGCCTGAGTCCCTGACGCGGGCAGAGGAGGGAGGAGGGGCAGAGTGGCCGCCAGGATGGGGTGTCCCCCTTGTGCCCCGGCCAGTGTGGGGGCTGCAGACCCCCCACCAACAGGTGACTCACGCCCTGGGGACAGGTGTCTAACTTGGCTCCCCTTTAACTCTCAGACATGGGGCTCCCCTCACGGCCCCCACCCTCAGAGTATAAATGGAGCTGGTGGCTTCCGAGGCGTGCCGCACGCTTCTTAGTCCTTGTTGGGGTCTCTAAGCACAAGCTAGAGGATTTAAAAAAAAAAAACTTTCAAATTGCCAAAACCGGTTTGGCTCGGTGGATAGAGCATCGGCCTGCGGACTGAAGAGTCCCGGGTTCGATTCCGATCAAGGGCATGGACCTTGGTGGTGGGCACATCCCCAGTGGGGGGCGTGCAGGAGGCGGCTGATGGATGTCTCTCTTTCATGGAAGGGAGAGGTCCCTTCCTCTCTGTAAAAAAATCAATAAAATGTATTTTAAAAAAATAAATGGCTCGAGTCTTTCCCAGATGGGGGGACCCGGTGCCTTCCAGCCCCAAGGGGGGGGCACTCGGAGCTTCCAATGGGCCCCCGAAAACCACCACTGACAACACGGAGATGCTTTCCGGGCACTTGCCTCTCGCCGCGTGTCTTGGTGAAGGAGCCGCTCGCACGGATGGGCTCACATGGTTTGGCTGTTTGAATGGACGGCGACCCTTTCCCAGGGGTCGCCTAAGACCATCGGAAAATGCAGATATTGACATCACGATGCATCACAGGAGCAACATTTCATGGCTGGGGGTCACCACCCCATGAGGAACTGTATGCAAGGGTCGTGGCTTTAGGAAGGTTGAGAACCACTGCTCCAGAGGCTCCAGAGGCTCCAGAGGCTCCAGAGGCTCTGGCTGGGGAGGGCCCGGGAGGCGGGATGGAGGGGGCTCCCCTGGCCGGCTGTTCCTTCTCCAGCTCAGCGCCCCGAAAGGCAGCGAGCACGCCCCTTCAGCCCGCAGAGGAGGAGAGCTGGGTTTCTCGGTCTCCGTTCCCCCCTGGCCTGTCACTGCCCCGGCCCCCTCTGTCCGAGCCGTCACGGTCGCCCCCGATGGCTGCTCAGGAGAAGGAACTTGCAAACGGCCTGCGAGTGTCCACGGTGGCCAGGCCCCGGGCCGCCTGTGAGCACCCGTGCGCTGGGCGGGAAAGGACCACTGAGGCCTGCCATGTGGGGCGGACTCTTCCCATTGCTGCTTAAGGTTAGGCCTGGGGCCTGGAGGCCCAGGTACCCAAGCGATACCCGCACTGGCCAGTTCCCACCTGTCGCATCTGCCTCCCGGGTGTCACTGAGGGGTTGGAGGGCAGGGCCTCTGCCTCGCCCACCCCGGGGTCCGCACTGCACCCCCTGGGAGACAGATGGGGCTGGGGCTGGAGGGACGGGCTGGCTCCCAGAGGCACCCAGGCCACCGAGGATCCCAGGCACCGCCAGGCCAGCCTCATTCTGCAGCCTGGACACCCTCAGGCAGGTGCTTCTGTGCGTCCCTCCTGGAGGGTGCAACCCAGGGAGCTGCTGGGGCCATCCGTCCCAGGACCTTTGCAAACTTTCCAGCTGCACATGTGGGTGCGGCGGCGGGTTCCCCATCCCCTAAAACGGAGGAAAGAGGCGGCCTAGAGCCGGGGGGCAGCGGGCGAGGGGGGAGCCCCCAGGGTGCAGACAGCGCCCCTCCCCGCGAGCCCACGCGAGCCCACGCGAGCCCCGCGAGCCCACGCGAGCCCCCGCGAGCCCAGGCGGACGGACGGGCAGGGCGCGAGGCGCGCGCGCGCGCGCACGGCCCGTGGCTCCGCTCCGCTCCGCTCCGCGGCGGCGCGATCCAGGCCGGGATGCCGCGCCCGCCGCCGCCC
>JAAGEH010000557.1:0-19422 GCA_011751065.1 Lasiurus cinereus
AACTGACTCCTAGCTTGCCAACAAACACTCCCAATGCAACTCTCAGCCGCTCTCTCTCCCTCTGCCCAGCGACAAAGCTCCAGACGTGTCCGTCTACTCCGCCGCCATTTTCTCCTCTCCCTATATCTTCGGCAGAAGGATTTTTAAAGTAGAGTCCATAAGGCAGAAAGAGCAATGAATGAAAACATGAATTAGCATCTGTTAAATTAAAAATAAAAGTTTATTTCTCTGGGCAGCTCATTTACCTCTCCTTTCCCTTCTAGAAAATTCTCTTTGGTAGGGAGAAATAAGATTTTTTTGTTTTTGTTTTATTAATTCCCACCCAGCGATATATTCCAAATTGTTGTTTTTTTTTAGAGAGTAGAAGGGAGGGAGAGAGGGGGAGAGAGAGAAACATCAATGTGAGACATATTGATTGGTTGCCTCCTGCATGAGCTCTGACTGGGGCTAGGGCCCAGGATGAAACCTGCAACCCAGGTATGTGCCATTGACTGGAAATTGAACTGGTAACCCTTCTGTGTGTGGGTGGATACCCTATCCACTGAGCCACCTAGCTAGGGCAAAGTAAGGCTTTTTTTTTTACTTTAAATTATTTTATTAATTTTCAATTACAGTTAACATATAACATATATTAGTTTTAGGAGTAAAACCCAGTGATTAGACATTATATAATTTACCAAGTGGTACCCAATAAATTTAGTACCCATCTGATATCATCATACATTGTTACTACAATATTATTGACTATATTCCTTATGTGTACTTTACATCCCTGTGACTATTCTGTAGCTTCCAGTTTGTACTTCTTGATCCCTTCACATTTTTTACTCATTCCCCTAACCCCTCTCATCTGGCAGTTGTCAAAATGTTCTCTGTATTTATGAGTCAGTTTCTGTTTCACTTTTTAATCAGCTAGTTATCTACAAGGGAGCTCCCATAAAACCGTCAGCTAATTTCCCAATAGAAACTATGCAGGCCAGAAACAATTGGCAAGAAATATTCTAGAGGGTAGATGAGGGCTAGAATGGATAAATAGGCATAAATAGACATATGCAATACTCTCAACAATAAAGGTTTAAAAAAATATTCTAAGTGATAAAAAGCAAGGATCTACAACCAAGATTACCCAGCAAAGCTATCATTTAGAATTTAGGAACATATAAAGTGATTCCCAGACAATAAAAAGCTAAAGAGTTTATTACCACTAAAACAGAATTACATGAAATGTTAAAGGTTATCTTTAAGAAGAAGATAAAAATATGAATAATAAAATGACAATAAATACATATCTATCAACAAATGAATTGAAGTAAGACTTCTTTTTTTTTTTAAATATATTTTATGGTTTTTTACAGAGAGGAAGGGAGAGGGATAGAGAGTTAGAAAAATCGATGAGAGAGAGACATCGATCAGCCGTCTCCTGCACACCCCCCATTGGGGATGTACCCACAACCAGGATACATGCCCTTGACTGGAATCGAATCCGGGACCCTTCGGTCCGCAGGCCGACTCTCTATCCATTGAGCCAAACTGGTTTGGGCTGAAGTAAGACTTCTTTAGAATCCTCCTCTGTGGGAGGATACTTTAGAATTCACACTAAAGAAATCACATGTCTGGAAAGTGAAACACAATACATGGTAAGAGGGAAAGGCCATGGCATGTTTGCGCCTTTTCTTAATTAAGCACAGTGAGTTGAGAATAGACAATAATTACTGTCTATGTTTGCTTATTGCAAGCTCCTAACACTTACTCATGTCAAATTTATGTGTGTAACTTAATTTTTGTGTTACTATACTTTCAAAAAATAGAGCTCACATGTTCTCCCTTTAGAATAACATGGGTACTTTATCCATTTTCCACTCACCAATACTCCCACCTACACAACATGCAAATTTTTGCAAACAAAGGAATTAAGTGACATCATTCAGAGAAAGTTAGAGCTTATGAAGTATGCCATTCAATCTCTGGAAAACCAAATGTGTCCTTAGCAGATCAAAACAGATTCAGAGAAAACACATTATGATTGAGAGGAAACTCTATGCTGGGACAGGGATTGGACTTTGACAAGTTTCTAATTTTGGCTAGGTCATTTTCTAGCTGGGTAACTCAGGGCCAGTCACTTAACCTCTATGAGATTTCTGAATACTCACTTGTAAAACTGGACTAATTTAGCTACCTCATAGAGTTGTGAGTATTCAATAAAATGACAACTATGTAAATATACCAGAAAAGAACTTTTCATAATACTACATGTTATAGATGACCCATAAATTACACTGATCAAACATATCTCTCTACACACATTATACTGATATGATGATTAATAGAGGAATAAACTTCTGAGAAAAGGTCAAGCTCAGACAAATTAGTCCATGACTACTGATCTTGGTTTCTTTATTTATAAAATAGAGCAGGACTAGATGATTGTTAACCTTTCAGAGGTGCTAAAATCCTAAAATCTTATGATTCTGTTAAATATGCAGTTAAATAATGAGTGATATACACACATACATATATGCTATTACTATATAAGGATGGTCATAAAGCTTATCTATTCTCATAGCTCTAAAAGAGAATGCCGCTCTTTGCTTTGCCCCACTCCAGCCTGGAGACCTGGGGATATAGATCTGGTAAAGGACAGAGCAGAGCAGACCCAGATGAGTCCCAGTGGAGGAGTAGGACTTTGTGAGAGGCTCAATGAACCTCCACAATGAAGCCATGTGGGAAGATGTAAGGCTGGGTGTGCATAAGGTAGAAAGAAGGTGGATAGTAGGCAAATGAGAGATCCAAGGAATTTCAAGCTTATGGAGAGAAGAGGAAAGGAAATACAGTAAATGTTGAAAGTTTTGAATTAGATTGCTTGAATTACATTATGAATTTAGGTAAAGGGTGAACCTTTAGTTTGAACTTCCAAGAAAATGCAACTGCTTGCTTTACTATCTTAGTCCATTCATGCTGCTATTCCAATATATCACAGATTGGAGTGAGTTATTTTTGCTTTTGTATAATTTCAATTTTCATAGTTTTCTGCTTAAAAAATTCAAACAGATTAGAAAATGAATTTTTTCATAATATAATCATAGTTATAACTTGGTGTGGATTTTCCAATGAAATATCTCTGTCTCAATCTCTATATTTATATCTATATCTATCTATATCTATTTATCTACACACACACACACATAATAGTATTACACTACACAAAGGTTCATCAAGTTACTATTTTCATTTAACAATAAATCTCTCCTGGCCATCTGATTTTTTTCTTATTTATTTTTTTATCGATTTTTTATAAATATCTTCCCATTGCCCCCCCTCCCTCCCAGGCATACCCCAACCCCCCAGTGTCTGTGTTCACTGCTTATGCTTATATGCATGCATACAAGTTCTTTGATTGATCTCTCATCTACCTCACCTAACTTTAATCTTCCTGCTGTAGTTTCACAGTCTGTTTGAAGCTTTACTGCCATTGTATCTATTCTTTTGTTCATCGGTTTATAATGTTCTTTATTATCCACAAATGAGTGAGATCATGTGATGCTTCTCCTTCATTGACTGGCTTATTTCACTAAGCATAAGGCTCTCCAGTTCCAACCAGGTTGCTGCAAATGGTAAGAATTCCTTCTTTTTAATGGCAGCATAGAATTCCATTGTGTAGATGTACCACAGTTTTCTGATCCACTCATCTGCTGACAGGCACCTAGGCTGTTTCCAAATTGTAGCTATTGTAAATTATGCTGCTATGAACATAGGGGTGCATAAATCCTTTCTGATTGGTGTTTGTGATTTCTTAGGATAAATTCCTAAGAGTGGTATTACAGGGTCAAATGAGAAATCCATTTTTAGTTTTTTGAGGAAACTCCATACTGTTCTCCACAGTGGCTGCTCCAGTCTGCATTCCCACCAACAGTGCACAAGGGTTCCTTTTTCTCCACATCCTTGCCAACACTTGTCATTTGTTGATCTGTTGATGATTGCCATTCTGACCGGTGTAAGACGGTATAGCATTGTCATTTTGATTAGCATCTCTCGGATGATTAGCGAATTTGAACATGTTTTCATGTGTCGCTTGGGCTTCCTTCTCTCGTCTTTCAAAAAGGTTCTATTTAGATCCGTTGCCCATTTTTTATCAGATCGTTTATCTTCCTTTTATTAAGTTGTATAAGTTGGCTGTAGATTTTGGAGATTAAACCTTTACCAGTGATAACATTTGCAAATATGTTCTCCCATACACTGGTCTTTCTTGTTGTTTTGTTGATGGTTTCTTTTGCTGTGTCAAAGCTTTTTATTTTGATGTAGTCCCATTTGTTTATTTTCTCTTTAGCTTCCATTGCCTTTGGAGCAGTATCAGTGAAGAAGTCCTTTCGGCATATGGCTGAGATTGTGCTGCCTGTGGATTCCTCTAGTATTTTTATGGTTTCCCTATTATGTTTAAGTCCTGTATCCATTTTGAGTTTATTTTTGTATTTGGTGTAAGTTGGTGGTCCAGTTTCATTGTTTTTTTGCATGTATCGGTCCAATTTTCCCAGCACCATTTATTTAAGAGACTCCATTGAATGTTCATGCCTCCTTTGTCAGATATTAATTGAGCATAGAGGTTTGGGTGGATATCTGGGTTCTCTATTTTATTCAATTGGTATATATGTCTGTTCTTGTGCCAGTACCAGGCTGTTTTGAGAACAGTTGCTTTGTAGTATAGTTTGAAATCTGGTATTGAGATCCCACCTACTTTATTCTTCTTTCTCAGAATTGCTGAAGATATTCGTGGTCTTTTTTTTTTTTTTTTTTGTTCCAGATGAATCTATGAAGAATTCTTTCTAGGTCTGTGAAGTATGTCGTTGGTATTTTAATGGGTAGTGCATTGAATCTGTAGATTGCTTTGGGTAGTATGGACATTTTAATTATGTTGATTCTCCCAATCCATGAGCATGGTATGCATTTCCATCTGTTAACATTTTCCTCTATCTCTTTTTTCAGTGTCCTATAGCTTTCTATATATAGGTCTTTTACCTCTTTAGTTAGGTTTATTCCTAGGTATCTTAATTTTTTTGGTGCGATGGTAAATGGGATTGCTTCTTTAGTTTCTCTCTCTGTAATTTTATTATTAGTGTATAGAAATGCCACAGACTTCTTAGCATTAATTTTGTATTCTGCTACATTGCCGAATTCATTAATTAAGTCAATTAGTTTTGGAAAGGAGTCCTTTGGGTGTTCGTTTGTTTTTTTGTACAATATCATGTCATCTTCAAATATGGACAGCTTTACTTCTTCTTTTCCAATTTGGATGCCTTTTATTTCTTCTTCTTGTCTCATTGCAATGGCTAATACTTCCAGTACTATGTCGAACAGGAGAGGTGAGAGTGGGCATCCCTGTCTTCTTCCTGTTCTTAGGGGAAATGGTTTTAGTTTTTGCCCATTGAGTATGATGTCAGCTGTGGGTTTATCATATATGGCTTTTATGATGTTGAGGTATGCTCCTTCTATTCCCACTTCGCTGAGAGTTTTTATCAAGAAAGAGTGTTGGATTTTGTCAAATGCTTTTTCTGCATCAATTGATATGACTGTGTGATTTTTATCTCTCAATTAGTTTATGTGATGTAACACATTTATTGATTTGCAGATATTTTACCATCCCTGCATTCCTGGGATGAATCCTGCTTGGTCATGGTGTATCATTCTGATGTACTGCTGTGTCCGATTTGCTAGAAATTTGTTGAGAATTTTGGCATCTATGTTCATGAGAAACATTTGTCTATAATTCTCTTTCATTGCGTTGCCTTTATCTGGTTTTGGTATTAGGGTGATGCTGGCTTCATAGAAAGTGTTTGGAAGTGTTCCTTCTACTTGTATGTTTTTGAATAGTGTGAGGAGGATAGCTTTTAATTCTTCCTTGAATGTTTGGTAAAACTCTCCTGTGTAGCCATCTGGTCCCAGGCTTTTATTTGTTGGAAGCTGTTTGATGACTGCTTCCATTTCTTTCATAGTTATTGGACTAGGGAGGTGTTTGGCTTCCTCCTCATTGAGTTTTGGAAGGTTATATTTTTCTAGGAAAATGTCCATTTCTTGCAGGTTGTCCAATATGTTGGAATAGAGTTGTTCATAGTATTTTTTAACAATCCTTTGTATTTCCACAGGGTCTGTTGTTCTTCCTCCTCTTTCATTTCTGATTTAGTTTATTTCAGTCTTCTCTCTTTGCTCTTGGTGAGCCTGGCTAGAGGACCATCAATCTTCTTTATCCTTTAAAGAACCAGCTCTTTGTTTAGTTGATCTTTTGAATTGTTTCTTTGGTCTCCAAGTTATTTATCTCTGCTCTGATTTTCACTATTTCCTTTCTTCTGTGTACATTGGGCTTATCTTGTTGCTCTAGTTCTAGCTCTTTGAGTTGTAGGGTTAGGAAATTTATTACCATTGTTTCCTGTTTTTTGCAGTAGGCTTGTAGGGCTATGAATTTCCCTCTCAAGAATTCTTTCACTGTCTCCTATAAAATTTGTATTGTTGTGTTGTCATTGTCATTTGTTGCCATGATGTTTTTTATTTCTACCCAGTCGTTGTTTAATAGCATGCTGTTTAGTTTCCATATGTTTGATTTCATTCTATTGTTTTTATTGTAATTGATTTCCAGTTTTATGCCACTGTGGTCTGAGAAAATGCTTGCTATGATTTCTATCTTCTTGAATTTGAAGAGAGTCTGCCTATGACCCAACATATGGTCTATCTTTGAAAATGACCCATGTGCACTGGAGAAGAATGTATATTCTATGGCTTTGGGGTGAAATGTTCTGAAGATGTCAATTAATTCCATCTGGTCTAGTGAGTCATTTAGGATTTATGTTTCTTTGCTGATTTTTTTAGAGGATTCGTCCAGTGGTGACAGTGGGATATTAAAGTCTCCTACTATGATTCTATTGCTGTCAATCTCTCCCTTAATATCCTCCAAGAGTTTTTTTATGTATTTAGGTGCTCCTATATTGGGTGCATATATGTTTACCAGAATTATTTCTTCTTGTTGGATTGTTCCCTTTAGTATTATGAAGTGGCCTTCTTTATCTCTTGTTATGTCCTTCACTTTGACATCTAATTTGTCAGATATAAGTATTGCAACTCCAGCTTTTTTTTCATTTCCATTTGCCTGAAATAGCATCTTCCATCCCTTCACCATCAATCTGTGTGCATCTCTTTTCCTGAGGTGGGTTTCTTGCAGACAGCAGATATATGGATCATGTTTTCTTATCCAATCGGTTACCCTATGTCTTTTGATTGGAGCATTTAATCCATTTACATTTAAAGTTATTATTGATAAGTACTTATCTGTTGCCATTTTTATTCCTTACCCCCGAGTTCCTTCTTCGCTTCCTCTTTCTTTTCATTACAGCAGACCTTTTAACATTTCTTGCATTGCTGGTTTGGTGGTAATATATTTTCTTAGTCCTTTATTGTCTGTGAAGCTTCTGATTTCACCTTCAATTTTGATTGAAAGTCTTGCAGGGTACAGTATTCTTGGATTCAGACCCTTCTTTTGCATGACTGTATATTTTATTCTATTCCCTTCTGGCCTGATGAGTTTCTGTTGAGAAATCAGTAGCTAATCTAATGTGGGTTCCTTTGTAGGTAACTTTCTGTTTCTCCCTGGCTGCTTTTAAGATTCTTACTTTGTTGTTGGTGTTTGCCAATTTAATTATAATGTGCCTGGGCGTCGGTTTGTTGGTGTTCATTTTGCTTGGGACTCTGTGAGCTTCTTGGATTTGTGTGGGTTTTTTCTTTCCTATATTGGGGAAATTTTCTGTCATTATTTCTTCAAACAGGTTCTCTAATCCTTGTTCAGTTTCCACTCTTTCTAGAACCCCAATTATGCGGATGTTGTTTTGTTTCATATTATCCCAAAGTTCTCTTAAGCTCTCCTCTTGCTTTTTAACATTTTTTTCTAAAAGCTGCTGTACTTGAGTTTTTTTTCCTACCATGTCTTCTAGCTCACTGATGCGGTCCTCTGCTTCTTCTAGTCTACTTTTGATGCTTTCTATTGAGTTCTGTATAGCAGTGATGTCATTTTTCATTTCTTTTTGATCATTCTGCACCTCCTCTAGGTTCTTCTGCATTTCTTCTTGCTGCTTCTTCATCTCCTCTTGGGTCTTCTTCCTTTCCTCTTGGCTCTTACTCACATTGTCGATTTTGTCTTCCATTCTTTTCATGCACCTTATAATCATTTCTCTGAACTCTTTCTCTGGCAGACTTATTTCTGCTTCCATTTTGTTTACTTCCTTTTCTGGTGAAACCTGCCTTTCTGTGTTATGTGGGCTGTTTCTTTTTCTGCCCATGGTCTTTCTTCTCCAGGTGTCTGGTTATGTAGTTCTCTCTCCTACGTTGATTGAAAGGCACAAACTATAACACGACCAGGTACAGCACAAAAGGCACTTTCCGTGTGCTGTGTGGTTCTCTGAATCTGCTGCCCGCGTGTCTGCACCAATTGGAGAGCGGAGTTCTGGTTCCCACTTCCCCAGCTGCTCAATGGGTGCCCCAGCCACAGGCTTCAGACCACCGCAGACATCCTCCTCCCTCTGCAAGATGGCATGGTCCCCACGTTCGCCCAGGTGGCTCCGGCAGACAAAATCTCCATGGCAGTGGGGCTGCCTGGCCAGGAGAGCCCAGTCCAGCAGTCCCCCACCTTCTCCTGGAGGATAACTGACTCTTAACTTGCCAACAAACACACCCCGTTCAACTCTCAGCCGCTCTCTCTCCTTCTGCCCAGCGACAAAGCTCCAGAGACATCTGTCTACTCTGACGCCATTTTTTCCTCTTTTTTTTTTATCTTTTAAAATTGAATTTATTGGAGTGATGTTAGTTCACAAAACCATCAGGCTTCAAGTATACAACTCAACAAAACATCTGCACACTGCATTGTGCATCCATTGCCCCAAGCAAAGTCTCTCTCTGTCCCCCTTTTTCCATAGCCTCCATCCCATTCCCTTCTGGCCATCACCACATTGTTGTCTGTGTCTATGTGTTATGCTAGAGACCCCATGCACGAATTCATGCTTGGGTGGGGTCCAGCCCACCCACCCTGATTGGGGTGTGGGGGTCTGACTAGGGTTGAGGTTAGCCAGGGGGAGTGGTGGCAAGCAGTTAGCCGGCTGGCCCCACCTCCTGGTCGAACTCTCAGTAGAGGGGAAAATTTGTATATTAGCCTTTAATTATATAGGATACTTTTTTGTCTACTCCTTTCACCTTCTTTGATCCAGTCCTCCACCCTCTCCCCTATGACAGCTGTCAATCTGTTCCATGTACCCATGAGTCTGTTTCTATTTTATTTGTAAGTTTACTTTGTTCATTAGATTCCACACAGATGGAGTTTCTTATAAACAGCAACAGTTCTTACAGTTCTGGAGGTTGGAAGATCAAGGTGCCAGTATTGACTACTTTTTGGTGAAAGCATTCTTCCTGGTTCATAGCTGGTGCCTCGCCATGGTGGAAGAGGTGAGGGAACTCTGTGTAGTTTCCTTCCAAGGGCTCTAATTCTGGATCCTGTCCAGGAAGCACAGCTAGTTAGAGCATCAATTCAATATGCCAAGATTTTGGGTTCCATATTCTCTCAGGGCATATGTAGGAAACAATCAATGAATGCACACGTAAGTGGAATGATCTCCCTTCTTCCTTTTTTCTCTTTCAAATCAATAAATAAAAATTACAAAAAAAATATTTTAAAGGGCCTTAATCCCATTCAAGAGGGCTCCAACCTCATGACCTAAGCACCACCCAGAGGCCCTGCCTCCTAACACCATCACATTGGGGGTTCAGATCTCAACATAGAAATATGGAGGGGAACACAAATATTCAGGCCACAGCATCTACTTTGCCACTCAGATATCTAATAAGCATTTTAACATCACCTATCTATAGCTGAATTCAGAATCTTCCCCAAGACCAGCTTTCCTCACTACTGAAAGATTTCCTATATCAGTAGTGGGCAACTTGATCCTCTGAACTGCTCAGGACAAAGTCTTAGAGTTCATGTTACTGTAACCTTTCTCCCATACTAACATCACATAATCTAGACATATTTTGAAAGTTCATTCCACTGTCAGAAGCCAATCAGATAACTTCTCAGAATAATTAGAATCTGATTATTTCACACCACCTCCACCGAGACTACCTTTGTCTGAACCATCGTTGCCTGGAATAAAAAAAATAGCCTCAGAGCAGCATGTTTCCTTGTGGCTGCCTCAACACACTAGAGTGAGATGGCCAGCACGTAAATTAGGTTATGTCATTTCACAACTAGAAGTATTCAGTAGTCCTCCACCATGCAAAGTGTTGTTACAGAAGACCAGAAGATATCAAGCCATGCTTAGAGAAAGGGAGTTACATTTTATTAAGGGCAAAGCCAGAGAAAAATGTGTCTTTCAAATTCTGGGGCCCCCTTCCCCACATGGAGGAAACCATTTCTATTTATACTTTTCCTAGCTCTTTTGTCTCCCAAATTTGGAATGAGACTTTCAGGCCTTTTGGGAAAGAAGGCCCATGTGCTGGAAAGGGGCCATAAGACCATATCTCAAGGCCTGGCCTGGTGTCAGCACTGACAACTCTGTCTGGGACATAATCCACAGCCTCTCTGGAATGGAAGTAGTCTTATTTTCCTTATTATTTAAGCAAGCAAGCGTTTACAGAAGCCAAAATAGCAGGGTTAAAATTTCAAACTGCAGTTTTTATATAAGATAGATGCTTCATTATGATGGCTAATATTATGTGTCAACTGGGCCACAGGGTACCCAGGTATTTAGTCAGACATAATTAGGTATGCTTTTGTGGATATTTTTGAGAAGGGTTAACATTAGTATTGGTGGACTGAGTAAAGTGGGTTTTCATCACTCATGGAGTGGTCCTCATCCAATCCATTGGAGATCTCAATAGAACAAAAGAACTGACATTCCCTGAATCACAGAGATGTCCCTCTGCGGACTGCCTTCGGACTGAGTGAGATCTCAGGCTCCTCCCTGCCTTCACATTCAGACTGAAATGTTGGCTCTTCCTGGCTCTCCAGCCTGCTGGGTTTGAGACTGGAACTGCATCACTGGTCTCCTGGGTATCCAGCTTGCCAACTGCAGGTCTGGGCACTTATTCTGTATAATCACATGTGCCAATTCCTTATCACGTCTCCCTCTATACACACACACACACACACACACACACACACACACGTGCGCGCACACACCGCTAGTTCGGTCATTTCTATTTTTCTCTAGAATGCTGAATAATGCACAGAGTAAAAGCCCTCAGTAGGGCTTCACATGATGGATAAGGCCCAGCTGCTGCTCAGCCTTTTAGAGCAGGTTCAGCTGCTTTCACACCACAGTGGCTGGTGGCAGAGCTGAGCAGTTGACAAGAAGACTATATAGCTTTCAAAGCTGAAAATCTTTTTTAAAACTATATTTTATTGATTTTTTACAAAGAAGAAGGGAGAGGGATAGAAAGTTAGAAACATCGATGAGAGAGAGACATCGATCAGCTGCCTCCTGCACTTCCCCATTGGGGATGTGCCCGCAACCAAGATACACGCCCTTGACCGGAATCAAACTTGGGACCCCTCAGTCCGCAGGCCAACACTCTATCCCTGAACCAAACCGGTTTCACTCAAAGCTGAAAATCTTACTACCTGGTCCTTTACAGAAAATGTGTGCTGACCCTGCTCTATTCTCATACTGGCCCCTTGTCATTTTAAGAAAGGCGCAGCAATCTCCCACCTCAGGGCCTTGGCACTTGCTTTTCTCTCTACCTGGAAGACTCTTTCCACAGATATCTGCATAATGCCCGTCAACGTCCTTCCCATCCCTCCACCCCTGCCTTCCTCAGGATTTTGGCCAAAAGTCATCATCTCAGAGATGCCTTCCCTTCCCAATGCTCCAAAGTCTCTTTCCCAATATCAATTTCCCCCATCTCAATTATCATTACAGTATTTAAGTTAGCAAGCATTTTATTTATTTGATGCTCAAATGCTTTTCTCCACTCAATGTAAACTCCATGTGAACGTCCTTTTGTTTTTCACTGTTGAATCACTAGTGCAGTGGTCGGCAAACTCATTAGTTAACAGAGCTGAAGTTTGCCGACCACTGCACTAGTGCCATGAGCAGGGGCTGGCAGAGATGTGCAATAGAAATGCTGAATAAGTGAAGGAACCCTTCTTTATCTCTTCATAGGCTGCTGAACTTTGTCCTCTGAATAAGATACCACAGCTTAAACACATGGTCACAGACTCAGTAGGGCTTCATATTTTAATTAGCCCATGTAAGTGTGGATCAGCACCGAATCACATGGAATGAAGTAGCAGTCTGAACAAATAGATATGGAGACGTATTTTATTTCCTCAGAGAACACAAAAAGGGCAAATGTATGCTTTGGGCATTTCAAAAACTTTTAACTTTTTTCTTTTATCCTTCTCCCGCTCTCATAGCATGTGAGTCATTCCTTGCTTTCTCCCCGAACTTGCCCTGAAATGACTATATCGGCTTTTCCTGGTCTATTATATTCAGATCCTCTTCCATTTGCCCAGACCATCTCAGCTCTAATCCTTTAATTCCATTTAGCAAGCAGGAGTGGCAAGAAGCAAAACAGAGATAAACCTCAAGCACAGAGATTGTGGACAAAAACAAGTCTCATGAGAAAGAGACATTTGTCTCTTTTGTTAAACAGCCACTCTTAGTCTTCCGGGCACCTTTGCATGGTTGCTATGCTTCCTGGGAGCAGATATTCATGAGCTTGCATAGAGTGATTGAAGGAGGGATTGCCAGGATGTGGTGACTTTTCTCTGAGAACTTTCATTATATTCTTATTTAACTCTTTGCTTATTGTTAACAGCTAACATATTTATGTATTTCTTTCCTGAATGCAGTGCCACACCCTTCTCTATAAATATGGACATGGCCATAAATGATATATATGAGATATCTATAATATACATAATATATATGAATCAAAATCTGCTTGATACCTGTAATTTTAGGACTTCTACATACTCCCAAGTCAGAGATAGAGATGTTAACTGTAGAAATAGAGTCAGAGAAAGAAACAGATAGTGAGAGTTAGAGAGGCAGACCAAGACTCAGAGATGCAGTGCTGCTGGCTTTGAAGGTGGGGAAGGAGCCATGAGTCAAGGATTACAGGCAGTCTCCAGGGGCTGAAAAAATCAGGGGAGCAGTTTTCCTAGAGCTTCCAGAATGAATGCAGCCACTGACACCTGGATTTTATCCTAGTAAAGTGTATTTTGGACTCCTAACCTCCAGAATTGTTAGATAAGTTCCCATTGTTTTAAGCTGCTAAATTTGGTTGTAACATGTCATAGCAGCAGCAGTAAACCGATCCGGCTTCTTTGGAGTCAGAATGGCCTGGTTTGAATTCCCACTGCCACTTCCTGATCATATATCACTTGACTGACCTCTTTTTTGCCAAGCCTCAGATTCCTTCCCATGCCTAATAATAGCACGTCATAGGCTGCTGATCAGTACAGTGCTGGACTTGCAACATACACGTAACAAAGATGAGCTAATAAGCCAATCCTTGACTAACACCTTGATGCCTCCATAGGAACATTCTAGGGAAGGGGAATCACATCACAGCAGGTAGACTGCAGTGAAGACTTCGCTGTAGCTGTGGTCAAACACGCAGGATGGAGGAAGTCAAAGTGTGAGGCTGAAGGGGTGGGAGAGGAGCAGACTGTGAATGAAGTGTCCACTTCACCTGCTTCATTAGAAAGTCAAGAGTGATTTTAAGAGAGTGAGAGCTGTGGTGAGTTTGAGTATTTACAGAGATGGTTCTTTTGTGGGCACAGAGTATAGGAATGGAAATTTGTTTGAGGGAAATAAGAATGCAAAATGCCCTGAGTCTTACAAGTGATGCTGATATGAGTGCTTACATTGTTCTAGGTACTCTGCTAATTGTTTTCTGAAGGTTATCTAATTTAATGATCCCAACAACCGTATAGCATATTACTTCGATGTACAGAAGGAAAGATGCATACTTAGAAAGGTTAAGTGACTTGTCCAAGGAATAGAGAGAGAATTCAAGTTCAAGTCTTCTGATGCCAAGGATTATTGTTTTATCTACTGTGCAATTTTTCACTTCTGTCTGTGTAGTGAAGCTATCTTTTGATGAAGTCCTTAAAAAAAATTAGGGCTCCATGAAGAACTCTCATTCTACCCATTCAATTCCTTTCTTTCTAGATCCGTACAAGAGCCAATATCCAGTGTAACTATATTTCTCTGAGCTCATTATTGAGACTAGGAGACATATATGCTAGAAACTACTTAACAGTGAACATCTTTATTGCTGCAAATTTTTGCCTTTCTATGAATCTGGTAGATAAATTAAAATAATAACCACTTTATTAAAGTGCATCAGAGGGAGTATCTGCCTTGCTTGGTGCGTAAGGTATTGTATAGTGACTTGGGATCTTTCCCAATGTGGAAAGACTCTTGAGTTATGGGAATTGTATGAGGTATACTTTATTAGGAATTGTTAAGAACTTGCCCATCTTCAGTAATATTCCTTAAACAGCAAATGTGCCAAACCCCAGATAATCAGAACAAGAAAGGAAAATTTGAAATCTGATTTTGTACCATTTATGGTCAAAAGAAGTTGAAGAGTGACATTAAAGACAAGGGATAATACTTCTGGTTCCTAATACCAAAACAGGAAGGGTAAGTTGAAGAAAGAGATAGGGTGGAGAGTAAACAAGAGGCAGAGTGATATGGACAACATTGTAATGGGAATTTAATGTCCAGTCTAAAGATTAGAAAGAGTTCCTGAGTCCCTTGGGGCAGTAAAAGGGCTGGGTGTACCCCATATAGATAAATTGGTAACACCAAGACAGAGATTTAGCTACTTGGTAGCTAAGTATCTCACTTGTGAAAATCATTTAGCCATCTGAAGCTTCTCTCTTATTAAACTAATGACTCATCGTAATAAATATTTGGTGATCAAGATTTTACTGTTATGTATAAGCTAAATACAAAGTCAGACCCAGCTGGTGGAAAACCAAGTGAATGAGTTGCAGGGCCTGCCTGCCTTCAAGAGCTGACAGTTCATGAGTTGCAGACATTTAGTCCCCACTTCCATCTTGCCTTGGCCCTAACCATTTGGAGATTTGCTCAACACATTTCTAAAACTATTGTTTCATTTGGGCTAACCTATATAGCTGTTTTTTACAGAGAAAACACTTCTCGATCTTAAGAGAGGAAATGAAATGCTAGGACATAATTTATTATGATGTACTCTTATGAAAGACACATTTCAATAAAAGGTAAGAATGTCATCTAGAAAAAGCAATGTTTCCACATGAAATATATACATACAAAATATTAAAACATTAAAATGTGGGCATTTTAACATGGGAAATCTAAGGAGATATCTTTCTAATAAAATCAAGAAATATGGTTATGAAGGACACATAAGCTTTTGTCATCTCAATTCCATACTCTATGGGGGACCAGTCCTTCCATTTTCTACATGATTTGTGCATGGCTATCTCTGCTCTCTGAGAAAAAGAAAATCATATAATCAGTTCCAGCCAATGTACCCCTCTCTCTCTGACTACACTGACTGGGGTTAGATACTCAACTCAAATAGACCATTCATAGTTCTCCTTGGACATTTCTGCTGGAACTTTGGAGAATATGCATCCTCTTATATTTTAAATCAAGAAAGACTGATATACACCTGGGAGTGTTGACTATCATCTATCCAATGATATGGCAGGAAAAAAATGAAAATAAGGCCAACACATATTGGAAGTAGAACTAGAGATAGAGAAATAAAGACAACTGACTGTCATCTGAGCCCCCAAATCTACAATTCCCAACATTTAAATATCTTCTATGACTGTGTCCACTCGTGGACTTCCAGCTACAGGAAAAAAATTCAAAGACAAAAATCATATGGTCATATCAATAGACACCCCCCCCCAAAAAAAAGCATTTGACAAAATCCAACACCCATTTTTTATAAAAACTCTCAGCAAAGCGGGAATAGAGGGAACATACCTCAACATGATAAAGGTCATATATGACAAATCTACAGCAAACATCAAACTAAATGGGTAAAAACTAAAACCATTTTGCCCAAGAACAGGAACAAGACAGGGATATCCCCTTTCACCACTCTTATTCAACATAGTACTGGAAGTCCTAGCCAATGGGATAAGATAACAAGAAGAAATAAAAGGTATCCAAATTGAAAAGGAGGAAGTAAAACTCTCATTATTTGCAGATGACATGATATTATTCATAGAAAACCCTAAAGACTCCTCCAAGATTTAGTAAGTAAATTTGACAATGTATCAGGATACAAAATCAACACCCAAATATCAATGGCTTTTTTATACACCAATACTGAATACTCAGAAAGAGAAACTAAACAAGTAATCCCACTTACCACTGCAACAAAAAAATTAAAAATGCTAAGGAACAAACTTAAACAAGGAGATAAAAGGCCTGTATTCAGAAAACTACGGGATATTGAAAAAAAAGAAGGAGATATAAACAAATGGAAGAATATACCCTATTCGTGGATTAGTAGAATCAACATCATTAAAATGTCCATACTACCCAAGGAAATCTACAGATTCAATTCAATCTCTATTAAAACATCAATGGCATATTTCAAAGATCTAGAGAAAATGTAAGCCATGAAACCATAAAAATCTTAGAAGAAATCATAGGTAGCACAATCTCAGACATTTTTTATAGCAATATGTTTATGGATACATCTCCTAGGGCAAAAGAAACTAAAGAGAAAATAAACAAATGGGACTACATCAGAATAAAAAGCTTCTGTGCAGCAAAAGAAACCATCAATGAAAAAAATGTGAGCCCACTGTATGATATAACATATTTGGCAATGATACATCTGATGAAGGGTTAATATCCAAAATATATAAGGAACTCAGAAAACTTAACAAAAGGAAGATAAACAATCCAATTGAAAAATGGGCAAAGGACCTATTTAGACATTTCTTCTAAGTGACATACAGATGGTCAACACACATATGCTCAAAGTCACTAATCATCAGATAGATGCAAATTAAAATGAAAATGAGTTATCACCTGAAACCTGTCAGAATGGTACCATCCATAAATCAACATATATAAGTACTGGCAAGGATATGGAGAAAAGGGAATCCTAGTACACTGCTGGTAGAAATGCAGACTGGTGCAGCCATTCTGGAAAACAGTATGGAGTTATCTTTCATTTTTTTTAATATATTTTATTTATTTTTTACAGAGAGGAAGGGAGAGGGATAGAAAGTCAGAAACATCGATGAGAGAGAAACATCGATCAGCCATCTCCTGCACGCCCCCTACTGGGGATGAGCCTGCAACCAAGGTACATGCCCCTGACTGGAATCGAACCTGGGACCTTTCAGCCCACAGGCCGACGCTCTATCCACTAAGCCAAACCAGTCTCAGCAAGTATGGAGTTTTCAATGTTACAGTACCTATCAGTACTTATCATACCAAAAAGAGTGAGTTAAATTATAATGAGAAACTAGCAATTTGTAGTAATTCCAAATGTGGCAAATCTTCAGTGCACAAAAATTTTCAGTGATTGGGAAAAGCAAAAGAATGGTTTGAACCTTAAAGCTTTCTTCCAAAAACCAGATCAGACCCAAAACAAGCTGAGCATTTCATCTTAGAAGGAGCTTATTGAATTAATAGGACAAGTCAATTAATACAATGCTCTGTTGCTTCAGGATAAAACACAAAATGGAAAAATGTGAAGCGCTTACAGAATTGGGATCAAGCAGCCAAGAAGACTGAACAAAATATCTTTCTTTGTCTTAGTTTTAAAGAAGAACTCAGCATGGCTTCTGCTGTGGAATAAAGTATTCTTGTGAAAGAACTTCATTTGGAGATAGGGACTATAATGGGTGAT
This sequence comes from Lasiurus cinereus, assembly GCA_011751065.1. Taxonomy (NCBI): domain Eukaryota; kingdom Metazoa; phylum Chordata; class Mammalia; order Chiroptera; family Vespertilionidae; genus Lasiurus; species Lasiurus cinereus. The sequence continues at coordinate 17,914 of JAAGEH010000557.1, forward strand.
TATGTTTATATTTATCTATATCCAGCTATATCTATATCTATCTGTCTATCTATCTATCTATCTATCTATCTATCTATCTATCTATGAGCCTAAGTGACCATTAGGACTGAACAACTGGAATGACTGGGACTACTGGTCAACTAGTCACTCTACATGTGCACTGATCACCAGGGGGCAGACGCTCAATGCAAGAACTGACCCCTGGTGGTCAGTGCACTCCCACAGCCATCCTCCTGCAGCAGGCCAACCTCCCCCCCCCCAGCTGGCCATGGTCCCTTCCTGCTGGCCAGCCCCGAACACTAGCCAGACTAGGGACCCCATCTGTGCACATATTCATGCATGGGCCTCTAGTAAAGTCATAAGAGTGGATTCCTGATCCAAAAGAATTTGCATCATGAGAAATGACATGAGAGTGCTCACTCTCCCTCTTTGCCATGTAAAGACACAATGAGAAGATGACTGTCTACAAGCTAGGAGGTGTGTTCTCACCAGGAACTGCTGCGGGATAACCTTGATCTTGGACTTCCAGCCTCCAGAATTGTGAGAAATAAAGTTCTCATTGAAGCTTCTCAACCTGTGATATTTGGTTATGGCCATGGTTGGCTCATGAGCCACATGCAGCTCTTTGGCCCCTTGAGTGTGGCTTTTCCACAAAATACCACACTCATGAGTGGTGAGTATATTTTGAAGAAGTGGCATTAGAAGAAGTTTAAGTTTAAAAAATTTGGCTCTCAAAAGAAATTTCAATTGATGTACTGTTGATATTTGGTTCTGTTGATGAATGAGTTTGTTGACCACTGGTATGGCAGCCCATGCTGACAAATACCAAGATATTCTCTGTAAAGCTCTAGAGAGGAGGCTGTGGTGGAGGCTGTGGTGGAGACCAGCTGGGGCTCACCGAGTGAGTCTTTTCTCCTTCCTTGACACCCAGCTGGACTGCATTTCCCAACCTCCCTTGCAATTTGGTGTGTACATTAACAGAACTTTGCTACATGGAATATGGGCTGTTGTATTTTCTGTCACACCTGCAGACCAGACTTCTGTGTTTCCTCTCTCATTCCTGCCTGCTGATGAGAGTAGAGGCTCAAATGGAAGGTTTCATTAGCCAGACACGGCAGGACCTCCCAAGTCCCCAAACCCTTGGTCTATGGATAAAATTCAAAGAATCCATGAGTCTGGTTAGAAAAATCTTATCTCTACATTTTTATGAAACTCAAACTTTAATTTAGCATTGCCTTGTATTATGAATGTAGTCAAATAACCACAATAATTTAAGCACTACCCATGACTTTGTATCCTAGAAAATTTACAGGTATTTCAAATCACATTATAGTTGTTGCACATATTTAAAATATTTTTACACCTAACATTACTTTAAAATTACTATAGTTGGAGGAGAAAATGGCGGCGGAGTAGACGGACGCGTCTGGAGCTTTGTCGCTGGGCAGAGGGAGAGAGAGCAGCTGAGAGTTGCATTGGGAGTGTTTGTTGGCAAGCTAGGAGTCAGTT
>JAAGEH010000558.1:0-14711 GCA_011751065.1 Lasiurus cinereus
GCTTTCTAGTCTCTCATTTCGTTTGCGTGCGGCCTCCTTCAGAACCCAAACCCTGACCCGGGAACCCTGAACCACGCGGGACGTGGAAAGAGGTTCCCACACAAGATCAGCATCTACTTATCAGGACGGCCTTCAATCAGTAGGGAGGTTGGGGAAGGCTTCCTAACTATTCAAGAACTTCTCTAGCACCAGTCTCCTCTCAACATTGAGGAGCCACAGAGTGGCAGTGAGATTTCAGAGGAATTTCTCAATAGAAAAAGGCATCACCAATGGAATGATTGTGAAAAAGCTGACAGCCACACTCAGAACTTTGTTCAAAATCATGGCATCTCTTCTGGAGAAGGGAAATATGAGTGTAATCTATGTGGGAAAGATTTTAGATGTACATTTAACCTCAATAGACATAATAGAGTTCACAGTGGAGAAAAACCTTACAAATCTAGTGAATGTGGAAAATCATTTAGGCACAATTATAAGCTCTTTACCCACAAGAGATTTCACACTGGAGAAAAGCCTTACAAATGTAGGGAATGTGGAAAATCATTTAGGCGCAATTCTAACTGCTTTGTTCACCAGAGAGTTCACACTGGAGAAAAACCATATCAATGTAGTGAGTGTGGAAAGTGCTTCAGTCAAAAATCTAGCCTCATTAATCACTACAGAATTTACACTGGAGAAAAGCTTATGATTGTAGGAAATGTGGGAAGTCATTTCATGAAAAATCTCACCTCACTAATCACACCAGAGTTCACAGTGGAGAAAAACTGTATGAGTGTAGTGACTGTGGGAAGTTGTTTAGCAGAAGGTCTACTCTGATTCAATACCACAGAGTTCTCACAGGAGAAAAACCTTACAAATGTAGTGAATGTGGAAAATCTTTTTGCTACAAATCTTTCCTTGTTCAACATCTGAGAGTACATACACACTGGAGGAAAGCTTTAAATGTGCAGGGACTGTTTTACTTTTCAACATGAAGAACAACACCGGAGGAGAAGCTTTTATCCCCATTTACCTAAATGCAAACCTTTTTATCAGAACATACACTGGTAGATTACTTCACAATTTAAGGTTTAAATGACACTTTCCGAAACTGGATCCCACTTGCTAATCTACTCAGGACTACAAACGGATTTATGTCACTGGAAGAATTTGTCTGGAAGATATTTCACCCCTACCACCTGTCTCACCTTAAGTGTGCATCCATCACAACCCCTGCATACTCTGGGTTATGTGTGAGAAAATTATGAATACTCTGAGCTCCTGGATGAATGGTCATTCCTTTATTTCTGACCAGAGAATTGACCTGGTCCAAGTTTTGCCCAGAGCCCACATCCTCCATCAAGTAGTGCTAACTCTTTCAGGGACATTGTGAGTCTCACATTATGCTGTGGTGAAGTGTATCAGATTTCAATTCATCAAACTTCCAACCTCTTGCTGTCCTCTGCTTTGGTTTATGATCTTTATGTAAAGGAGTTTTTTCTTTTGTACCTTTCATTTTGTTAAATCTATTCTCTCCCTGGAATGATTGAAAGAAAAATGTGTTCTGTCAGCATGGAGAGGTGAACAATATGGTGTGATCTCAAACTTTCTGTGCCTTGGAAGGCGCATCTTGGTTGCAGGAAATCACACTTTGTTCAACAGACTGTTCATAATTTTATAGGAACTATTTGATGTGTACCTTTTAACAAATCCTGGTTTCCCCCATGCCACACAGTCATTTTGAGATTCAATACAAATGCTTGTGTGAAAAGCTAATTTTTTTTGTTTGTTTGTTTCTGAGTATTACTGGGTTCTGTGACTAACTATTTTATTAATTAATCTATGTTTTTGTTATTTCCAGATTTGTGGTATTATACATAACTCTGCTGGGAATATTTGTATTCAGCTATTTATATAAACGTATGTTTTAATGATCACATTGTTGTGTAGGTGAATGTTTTACATTTAAGATATGCAGAACTGTGACCCAAAATGGTCATTCCATTCGGCTTACCACTAACCCACAGCATATAAAAATTCCAAATTTTTTGCTATCCTGCAAGGGTATACAATGATTAACCTTTTTAAGTAGTAACCCTGAAATGCATATAATGTAAAATTGCTCTGTTTTAATTTCATCTACCAAGGAATATTTTATGCTGAGCATTTTTTATATATTCTTTGCATTGTTTTTATCTTCTTTGTTAACATATTTGCTGAGAATCTCTTTCAAATTGTTTAAATAAATTTATCATTATAACTGAAGGACAACTGTTGTGCATTTAAGACATCTGCTTAGAGAGAGGCTGGAGATGATGGCGGCTGGCAGGACAGAGGTGAGGGAGAGGAAGTGAGTGAGGGGACAAAAGGAGAGTGTATGGGTGTGTGTGGTGGGTGTGTGATTGAGTGAGGCACAGTTGAATCTCACGGGAGCAGTGGGGGCTGGCAGTCCAGGCTCTCTTGGACCAGGAGAGACAGCCATCGTGGTTTTCACTCCCCAGACTGGGGGACTCAGGTGTGGAGCCCACTCCATCTTGAAGGGAAAAACGGCCTTTCTTTGGAAACTCACCAACACTGCCACCCAGACAGGCATTGGAGCTGCCCTGCCACCCATCAGCCCCTCCAGCCAGAGTCCCACAGACCCGCGGACCCTGCAGACCCATGGACTCAGAGTCCTCTGCCTCCAAAGCAGTGAGTGCAACCTCCCCCAACCCAGTGACATCGGCGCGGCTGTGGCTATAGCACACACTGGTCCAGACTTGCAAACTCCCCGGTCACCGAGTGTGCGCGGGTCACTGAGTGTGCGCAGGTTACCGAGTGTTCGAGCACCATGTGCTTGCACCATGGTTTCTCTGAGCCATGCTTTCAGCTGTGGCTACACACTAGTCCCCGCCTGCAGAACTCCTGGGTCAACGCATTTCTGCACAGCACGGTTCCCCAGTCTGCAGCGTGCCTTTGTGCCCATTTGCGAAGCACCCTAGTCCCTGTGTTTGCGTGTCAGTGTTGCCCCATCTGTGGTGCCCCAGTCCCTGTGTTTGCATGTTCTGGTCACCCTATCTGTGACATGCCCTCCTATCTGGTTTGTGGAGCTCCCTGGTCACTGGCATTTGCGGTGCACCCTAGAGGCTGCCACCCAAGGTGGGTTTTCAGCAGCACATTTCTGGGGATCCACCCCCTGAACAGTGCCTGGAAGCTACTTGGAGCCACCGCAGGTTTGATTTTTTAATTCTGGACACCACAGCCATGCCACTCCAGGATGTAGGCCTCTGAAACACATCACCCTAATAGACGGGTCATTGTGCCACTCTGTATCCGGGCTGGGCATGCATGATCTCAATTAAAGGTGCAAACATCAAAAATAGTGACACTACTCTCCATGGCTGCCAACTTCTAGACACCACAGTTCTGCTACTCAAGCTCACAGAGCTACATCAAGAGAACCCAAATAGCTCAAGTAGGAAACTACAATAAATTAACAAACACAGGAGAACTGAGAGAATACACCAGTAGCACCACCCCTCCCCGAAAAAAAAATAAAATAAAATAACTTGGGTAGTAAAGCAATTGGATCTACAATTAAAACATTACAGAAAACCATGAGAAGACATAAAAGCAATCCCCAAAGGAAATAAAAAGAGGAATCACCAGAAAGGGAGTAAGATGAAATTGAAGTGAACAGCCCTTCAGAGAAAGTATTCAGAATAATGGTTTTAAGGATGTTTAAACAGATGGAAGACAAATACACACAACTCAACGACATATCACACAACTCAATGAGAACTATAAGGAGCTGAATGAGAATGTCACCAACATGAAACAAAACCAAGTGGAGATGAAGAATGACATAGCTGCAATAAGGAACGCATTGGAAGGCCTAAACAGTAGACTAGAAGAGGCTGAGAACCACATCAGCAAATTAGAACACAAGGTAGGAAAAAACACAAACACAGCAACAACTGAAAAAAATAATTAAAAAACAAGAGAGCCTAAGGGAGCTTTGAAATAACACAAAACAAAACAACATACACTTAATTGTTATATCAGAAGGACTGGAAGAAAAACAAGGAATAGAAAACCTATTTGAAGAAATAATGACAGAAAATTTCCCTGATATTGGCAAGGAAAAAAAATATGAAAGTCCAAGAAGTACACAGAGTCCCAAACAAGCTGAACCCCAAAAAAACTGACACCAAGACACATCATAATTAAATTGGCGAACACTAATGACAAAGTAAGAATGACAGAAAGTTACCTACAAAGGATCTCCTATTAGAATAGCAACTGATTTCTCAACAGAAACACACCAGGTCAGAAGGGAATGGAATGAAATATATAAAGTGATGCAAAACAAGGGTCTGAACCCAAGAATACTATACCCAGCAAGGCTATCATTCAGAATTGAAGGTGAAATCAAGAGACTTACAGACAAGAAAGGGCTAAGAGAGTTTATCACTACCAAGACAATATTGCAAGAAATGCTAAGGGGACTGCTGTAAAAAGAAGAAAGACAAAGACAAAACAAAAACAAAACAAAAAAACACAAACACTAAGGAAAAATATGACAACAAACATGAACTTGTCAATAATATCATTAAACGTAAATGGGTTAAATGCACCAATCAAAACTCATAGGGTAGCTGAATGGTTAAGAAAACAGGACCCATACATTTGCTTTCTACAACAGACCTACCTCAGAGAAAAGATTTCACACAGACTGAGAGTGAAGAGATGGAAAAAAATTTTAAGGCAAATAGAAATGAGAATAAAAGCTTTGGGAGCGATACATATATCTGATAAAATAAACCTCAAAGTAAAGGCTATAACAGGAGATAAGGAAGGCCACTACATAATAGTAAAAGGAGTAATTCATCAAGAAGATATAACTATGGTAAACATAAACGCACCTAATACAGGAGCCCCTAAGTACATAAACTCCTGAAGGATATCAAAGGAAAGGTCGACACCCTTTCTTAATAAAAACTCTCAGTAAGGTGGGAATAGAAGGATCATACCTCAACATAATAAAAATCCATATATGACAAACCCACAGCTAACATCATACTCAATGGACAAAACCTAAAGCCATTTCCCCTAAAAACAGGAATAAGACAGGGATGCCCACTCTCACCACTATTTAACATAGTGCTGGAAGTATTAGCCATTGCTATCAGACAAGGAAAAGAGATAAAAGGCATCCAAATAGGAAAAGAAGAAGTAAAACTATCATTATTTTCAGATGACATGATACTGTACATAGAAAACCCTAAAGACTCCATCAAAAAATTATTAAGACGTGATAAATGAATTCAGCAATGTAGCAGGAACAAAATTAACACCATGAAATCTATGGCATTTCTATTACAAATAATGAACTTACAGAAAGAGAGACTAAAACAGCAATTCCATTTACCATCGCACCAAAAAAATTAAGATACCTAGGAATAAACTTAACTAAGGAGGTAAAAGAACTATACGCAGAAAACTACACAACACTAAAAGAAGAGATAGAGGAAAACATAAACAGATGGAAGAATATACCATGTTCATGGATGGGGAGAACCAATGTCATCAAAATGTCCATTCTACCCAAAGCAATTTATAAATTCAACCCAATCCCCATGAAAATACCAAAGGCATACTTCACAGACCTAGAACAAACTTTCCAAAAATTCTTCTGGAATAAAAAAGACCCTGAATAGCTGCAGCAATCCTTAGAAGAACAAAGTAGGTGGGTTCTCAATGCCAGATTTCAAGCTGTATTACAAAGCCACTGTTCTCAAAACTGCCTGGTACTGGCGCAAGAACAGACACATAGATCAATGGAATAGAAAAGAGAACCCAGAAATTGACCCAATCATTATGCTCAATTAATATTTGACAAAGGAAGAACGAAAATACAATGGAGTCAAGACAGTCTCTTCAACAAATGGTATTGGGAAAATTGGACAGAAACATGCAAAAAATGAAACTAGACCACCAACTTACACCAACACAAAAATAAACTCAAAATGGATAAAGGACTTAAACATAAGATGGAAAACCATAAAAATACTAGAGGAATCCACAGGCAGCAAAATCTCTGACATATACAGAAGGAAGTTCACCAACACAGCACCTCAGGCAATGGAAGCTAAAGAAAAAATAAACAAATGGGACTATTTCAAAATAAAAAACTTTTGCACAGCAAAGGAAACCATCAACAAAACAACAAGAAAGCCCACTGTATGGGAGAACATATTTGCCAATGATATCACTGATAAGGGTTTAATCTTCAACATTTATAGAGAACTTATACAATTTCACAAAAAGAAGATAAACAACCCAATCAAAAAATGGGCAACTGATCTAAATAGGCACTTCTCAAAAGTAGACAGAATGAAGGCCAAGAGATATATGAAAACCTGCTCAAAGTCACTAATCATCAGAGAGATGCAAATCAAAACAACAATGTGGTACCTTCACACACCTGTCAGAATGGCAATCATCAACAAATCAACAAACTACAAGTGTTGGTGAGAATGCAGAGAAAAAGGAACTCTCGTGCACTGCTGGTGGGAATGCAGACTGCTGTAGTCACTGTGGGGAACAGTATGGAGTTTCCTCAAAAAACTAAAAATGGAACTCCCATTTGACCCAGCTAACCCACTTCTAGGAATATACCCCAAGAAACTGGAAACTCCAATCAGAAAGGATATATGCACCCCTATGTTCATAGCAGCACAATTCACCACAGCTAAGATTTGGAAACAGCCTAAGTGCCCATCAGCAGATGACTGGATTAAAAAACAGTGGTACATCTACACAATGGAATACTACACTGTGGTAAAAAAAAATGAGCTCCTACCATTTGCAACAATATGGATGGAGATGGAAAGCATTATGCTTAGTGAAATAAGCCAGGCAGAGAAAGACAAATATCACATGATCTCACTCATCTGTGGAATATAATGAATGACATAGACTGATAATCAAGATCATATCCAGAGAATGAAAAATGTCGATCAAAACATCAAACCTCAGGGAAGATGGGGGTTGGTGGGGATAAGGGGGACAGATCAACAGAGGGACCTTCATATATCTGTATGAGCATAATCATTGGGCACAGACAATGGGGAAGGGAGGGCAGGAGAGGGAATCCATACAGTGGTTACCATAACCTTAAGAGAAATTGCTGCATGATACAAAGATTTTTAAATGAAACTCTGGAACATGAAAATTATTTTGGAAGGAAATAAAGAGAAGTTTCCTTTAAATGTCGTAAGGATTGTAATTGAAAGTCAATATATTTGGCCTCTTGAGCTAAGGAAAGTAATCTGTGTTTTTGCCTCCCTGAAAAAGTTTATATAAAGTTACAAAAAGAAATTGTCAGCCCGTTTGAAATTGAATTGCCATGGCCTAGAGCAAAGAATATTCTTACATGATTTTATCCTACAATATCATTTAATTTTGATATTTCACAATAGCATATTTTACAACTCTCCCAAACAAACATACAAACTAATTCTTTGAATCTTTAGCAGCAATTTAAAAAGAAGACATGAAAAGATTTAATTCCTTTCAGAAGGAATTGAGGCGCTGGGAAGGCCCCTCTTTCCTCCTTTGCCAAGAGGGACCCTCTTATCACAACCCAATGGCCCTCAGCTGTAGCCTGAGCGCTCTATTCACGCTGAGGTTGAAATCTCCAGGTGGCTGGTATAATGGATCTATCTGTTGCCAAATGGTGTGAGCTGGGCCCTCTTTGGAGAAGGAACCTGAATTCCCCGAGATAAATGATCAGTGCCAGGGTCCCTGCCAGCAGGCGAGGGGATCCCCAACGCAGGTGCTAGGTGTGGAGGCCAGGGCAGCATAGACTACCATGGAGACAGAACTGAACCTCACAACACCCTGCTTGGCCCCAGACGAAGACTGGTTAGCCAGAGAAGGGTAAGATTCCTCAGGGAAGGAACAACCTAAAACAGGCACAGTCGCAGAGGGGCCCTCAGGAGAGAACTTGGGGGCCAATAGAGGTAGGGCACAGACCCTCACCTCCCCCTCCAACCTTGAAGGCGTCTGAACCTTCACCCCTTCTGAGGGAGGTCTCCTGCCCCCATGGATACCTCACTTCCCACTCTCAGCACAGATCAGGACCCAGGTAACAGACAGAGATGTGTCCCAGCTCAGATCAGGACCCAGGTAACAGACAGAAACAGGCTGACAGCAGCTGTCCTATTTCTAAATTCAGCCTAACACTAGGAATGCTCAGTGCCTACTCAATGCAAATAAACCTTTCCACGAATATATACTGGGCAATCTAAGATTGTTGGTAGAGTATTAAATTTGACTTAAAAGGGTTAACAAGCTTTCAGATTAATTTAAATTGGCGAAATGAAATAAATGAACACCCAAGAAAATCTAAGTGTATTTGACAAAAAGCTGTTTCTAAAGTATTAATTAAAATTTCTATTAATAGCTTATTTCTATCCTATAGGGGAAAGATGTTTTTAAAGACAAGAATCAGGGGGTGGGTGAGGGGAAGCAGACGCAGAGGCAAAGAAGCAATGAACAGACTGTCGTGCTACAGTGGGAAGGCAGGGGAAGTTGGGGAGGAGGGGCCTGTAGGAGATCAATCGAAGGACTTGTATGCATGTGTGTGTGGGGGGATAGCCAATGGATACAGGGCAATGGAGGAAGGTGGGGTTGGGGGGAGGAGAGGGAGTTGGATGAGGGCATGTATGGGGTGGGGTGGGGAGGGCAATAGGGGGGAAAACAATAAATTAATTAAAATTTTAAATTTCTATTGATAGCTCATCTCATGGTAAAATTGCTTAATATGTAATGAACATAAAACAGGCATATTTGTGTGCAAAAAATTAAAATTTAAAGTTATCAAGAGTGCATTAAAAATGTTACCAAATTCTCCATTAATCAAAAAGTGGTGGTGGGGGGGTAGAATAATACCATGTAAGGAAAAATATCTGGTAAGTAAATTACATCTAGAAAATTTTCACTTTAGAAAATTAATTTCCATTTGTAATGCTAACAGCAAGACACCCATGAAAAACACACATGGTGTCAAAATAAGCCAAAGGAAAAGCGGGGAGGCAAAAATAAAAAGGACCCCAAGTCAATTTTATAGAAAAGACTCCTTTATTAACTCTTGGTCGAGAATATGTTTTTGTTTTTTGTTTTTTTTTAAATATATTTTATTGATTTTTTGCAGAGAGGAAGGGAGAGAGAAAGTCAGAAACACTGATGAGGGAGAGACATCGATCAGCCGCCTCCTGCACACCCCACAGTGAGACGTGCCCACCAGTAAGGTACATGCCCTTGACCGGAATCGAACCTGGGACCCTTCAGTCCGCAGGCCGACGCTCTATCCACTGAGCCAAACCGGTCTCGGCGAGAATATGTTTATATACTTTCAGAAAGCAACTCCAAGACCAAGTGGACTCCTGCAACAGAGAGGAACTGACAGGTCTGCGCCAACCACAAAAACAAGAGGAGAAACAGTTCAGAGATGGAAGACATGGACGATGCCTTGCCATGTGAGCAGTTAGCAGCTGAGCATTGCTACAGAATGCCTAGGACCAAACCAGAGAGAGTCAGACCAGCACTGCCACCATTTGTCCACCATCCAGATACCATTGATGACATGTAAACATAAGGAACTGTTTGACATTGAAACTGGGACTCAAACATTTTTCTTTTGCTCTTCTCGGTTTATTTCTAGCCTACAGGGGCAAGATGTTTTTAAAGACAAGAATCAGGGTTAGTGGGGGAAGCAGATGCAGAGGCAAAGAAGAAATGCACAGACTGTCGTGCTACAGTGGGAAGGCAGGGGAGGTTGGGGGGGAGGGGCCTGTAGGAGATCTACCAAAGGACTTGTATGCATGTGTGTGTAGGCATAGCCAATGGATACAGGGCAATGGGGGGGGGGAGAGACAGATGAGAGCATGTCCTGGGGGATGGGAGGTGGGAACCTCTTTCCACGTCCTGCGTGGTTCAGGGTTCCCGGTTCAGGGTTCAGGTTCTGGAGGAGGCCACACGCAAACGAAAAGAGAGAGTAGAAAAGCATTAATTTGGCAATACTGGAGGGCCAGGCGGGAGCCTTCCTCTAGTGCAGTGGTTCTCAACCTGTGGGTCACGATCCCTTTGGGGGTCGAACGACCCTTTCACAGGGGTCGCCTAAGACCATCAGAAAACACCTATTTCCCAAGGTCTTAGGAACCAACAGACCGCTCTCAGTGTAGCAAAGTGTAGAAATGTAGTTTACTGTTGTCATATGAAGACTGTTACCCATGCTACACCATGATTCAAGACAAAAATTTCATTTATTTATAATTAGAAATAAATATTTCACAATATATAATTACATATTGTTTTTGTGATTAATCACTATGCTTTAATTATGTTCAATTTGTAACAACGAAAATACATTACAGTTCATAACAGTAGCAAGATTACATTTATGAAGTAACAATGAAAATAATTTTATGGTTGGGGGTCACCACAACGTGAGCAATTGTATTAAAGGGTTGTGGCATTAGAAAGGTTGAGAACCACTACTCTAGTGGAAAGACTACTACCTTCCTTTGGCCTTGCCATCCCTTTTATTCAGGTTTTTGCGATACATCCTTTGCCCTGAAGCAGGCAATTCCAATAACAAGTAGATTATCTTTACCAGTAAGGTTTTACATAATTATCTCATGAGGAAGTTCATTGTCTCAATTAGATAGGGAGTGGCTGGCTTTGACCTTTCAGAGCTTCAAGGTTTGATCAGCCTTCCAGGTTCTTCCTCCACTTTCTGTTAATGAGATAATTATTGGTTTCCGGAATCAGGGAGGGCAATAGGGGAAAAAAGACATCTGCTTAAATTTCCCTCATTCTTCAGTGACTCAAGTGACTCTTTTGCCATATGGAACCATAGGTTTTAAATGCTGAAGGAAAATTGATTTAATCATTATTATTGCTATATACAATTGAGGCAAAATTATACCATAGACTTATAAATTTAATCTGCATTGTTAAGGTTCAGAGCCACTCATATTTAAGTCTAAGCATTTATTAGTACATTAAGTGAAGTGTAAGGTTGTAGTATTTGTCAATTCCCCTGGCATAAATACTCTCATCATGGTCAGTTTTAATCTGCCAAAGAGATAACAGTGAGTGTGCACATGATAAGATATTTCACTAGCACATCATTATATTTTATTTCCAAGATACTGATACAGTTACAACTAGTATGCTCCAGAACTTCATAATAACAAGTAAAACCTTTGTGAACCCTCAAGTTTTAAACCTTTTTGAAAGTTTAAGTACAATTCATTTAAATCATACTATGGAATTCTGGGGAAGGGTGACAGACTCCAGATGGTAGCCTGTGGGGAGCATCCCTGCTCATTTGGGAGGTCACGTTGGCTCATTTGGACAACTAGGCTCAGAAAGGGGAGTCATGACTGGGCGGTGGGCTCTGTGGGAGGACTTGACCTTCCTCTCAGGAGGCCTCACAGTTTGCCTTGATCTCCAGGCTGCCTTTGCAAGAGCAGATGTGGGGAACTTTCAGCAAAATCACTGCCCAGAAAGAAAGTGACAGTACTGAATGCAAACAGAGCCCAGTGGTTTAAATATGTTGCCTCCTTTATGATCAAAGTGTTTCTGTAATGTACTTTAGTGTGCTCACCACAAGGAAAATGGCAAATACAACAATTTACATGGAAACAGTAATGATGGTGACCTTCCACAGAACTTCAAAAATCTTGGCAGCACTATATGGTTTGGCTCAGTGGATAGAGCGTCAGCCTACAGAGTACTGCAGGGTCCCGGGTTTGATTCTAGTCAAGGGCAAATGGGGGTTTGCAGGAGGTAGTCAATCAGTGATTCTCATCATTGATATTTCTATCTCTCCCTCTCCCTTCCTGTCTGGAGTCAATAAAAATATAGTTTAAAAAATTCTTGTCAAAGGTGACAATAACGGATAGAACATGCAATAGATGAAATAGTTGAGATAATGAGGAGCCTTTGACGTTTGCAATACATTAGTCTCCACGTGGGCTCGAAGGGAGTCTCTGCTTTAGGAAGGGCTTCAAGGTGACTGGCACATGGTTTCTGCTTTCCTGGCAGACATTAGAAATGTGGTTTCTCTAGGGAGAGCACAGGTCCTCGTTCACCATGAGCTGTGCCCACTCCAGTGTCCCAAGGTATGATGGTAGCCCTCATAAACAGCTGCTTCCATGGGAAAGGTATGTTTATCACTCAAAGACGAACCAACGTGCAAAAAAAAAAAACAACAGATAAATTTATTCAGAAATCATCGGATTTTAGTGCTTAAATAAATGCAAGGTGGGGACTCTTACTCTGACACTAAGAATGTGGGTTTTTCTGAGATCTGTGCTATTTATTAGTCTCTTATGGGAAAGAAGAAAGAGTTCAGCATATTCTGATAACCGTTCCACAGAGATGGCTCTAGAGTTAACACAATATTCTTGAAAACTCAAAACCTTAAATCTTTTTTACCCCTTTTTAAATTCTCACCAGATGATAGTTTTATTGATTTGAGAGAGAAAAGAAGGGAGCAAGAGAGAGAAGAAAAGGAACATTGATGTGAGAGGAAATATTGATTGGTTGCTTCCTATAAATGACCCAAACAGGGATGGTATTTGCAACTTAGGACAGTACCCTTACCAGGACACAAACCTGTACTTCTATTTCAAAAGACTTATGAAATGAAGCTCTGAGTACCCGGGAGGAGGGCACAAAAAATGAAGCTCTGAGCACTTGAGCCACAGGGCCAGCACAGCACCTCAATTCTTACTAATTCCATCAAGTCAGTGAATTAGTATGACTCAGCCTTTGAGGGAGTGTTTGTTTTGCATGTTGATTGTTGGTTGTGTGTGTGGATTTGCTTCTCCTTTGAGTTTTCCTAATTGTATCTGTGTTTGTGTCCTCTTTTTGTCTGTGTTCTATGTCCATATAGTTCTCCCCAGGTGTGTCCATGTGTGTAGATATGCCCTGTGGTACATGCTGGTTGATCCTGTGTTTTCTCATCTGTGTGTAGCTGTCTGTATGTTCCCATCAAGGTGTTACTGGTGTCTACAGTGTGGGTCCCTGTGAGCTTGGCCATAGCCTCTGCACCTGAGTGCCCACCATAAGCTGTGAGTGCTCTGTACCTGAGTGTATGACTGCTTCAGTGTCTGTATGTTTTCCCGTGAGTCTGTGTGGCTGTGCACCAAAGAAAAGGCAGCTACATAGGCAATCTCTCAAAGGGGTGATGGGAAGGTTACCCCTGGAGAGGGCTGGGGCTCCTTTGGGATCCTAATCCCTGGAGAGCAGGTCACACCCTCGGCTGACACCTCATAGAGGAAGGTGCCTGGGCTGCTCGGAGCATCACTCCAGAACCTCCAATCTCTTGTCATCTACCGAATGTTCATGACCACCTGGTAATACTGGGGCCAGGAGGCAGAATAGGCTCAGTGCTCTCTGCAGAGGGGATGGGGAAAACATGCAGGGACCACATTTAGCACAGACTCCTTCACAGGATGTATGGAAACCACGGGATCACCATGGATGTTAATGTCAGCGTTTCTCCAATCATTCCCCCCTGATGGAGCACTCACCTGGGCAATGCAAATGACAAAGAAGCTGGGAGGCAGGGTAGTTACTGCTGTGAATATAAGAGAACATGGACGCTGGAATGCTTGTGGTCCAGTAACTCTCCCATTGAACTCTCTTAACATGTGCTCCTTCACACCCACCACAGTTACCTAGGGTCACACTCAGAAGTGGGCTCTGAGTTTTCTGCCAATGAAATCTTACCAAAGTTCTTTCTCTGAAGTTCATTCTGATGAATCCTGGGTTTGAGGCAACTCTGGGACAACGTCTCGGTGAAGGAGGAAGAAATAAATCTTCCTAACTTCCACTGTCATTTGCTACCAATCCCCACTCCTCTCCTTTGTCCCTGAGCAGCCTCAAAGGAGGCTGGCACCATGGGGTTACCTTACTGGGGCCAATCAAGTAGGTTAGCGTCTGCTACTGACACCCTGATGTTGGCTGCAGCGAGTGATATTCTTTGACCAATGAAATGAGGTGGGAGTCAAGCCTGTCACCTCTAACAGAAGAGTCTGGGACCAGTGAGATGTTCGGCACTCTCTTTCCATCTCTGATAACACCCAGAAGGAACCTACATCTTAGCTACGATTTTATCTTGATTCCAGGAGAACCAGGGTGTTCATGAGGTATAAAAAAGAAAGATACCTTCTTTACTCTGAGCCACTAAAGCTTTGGTGCTGCTTGTAACCCACAATAACATCTAGTCTGTCCTAATGGGAATGCATACCCTATTCTACCCACCAGGAGGCAGCAGAGACTGGCATTAGAAGAAAGCGCTCTGTTAGAGACACCTGGGTTTGACTTGCAGCCCTGCCTTTATTTATTTATTTATTTTTTATTGCTTTTAACTTTAACTTTATATATCTTTAAAAAAAATACACCTCATTTTCCTTTCAGGCAATATGGAAGACCAGAATACCCAAAAAGCCTTCCTGCTCCACAAAACATTTCGAATTCTGCCCAAGATACCATCAGTTCTCTTTTATTTATTTATTTATTTATTTTTATTAATTTTTAATACATATCTCCCCATTGCCCCCCCCTCCCTCCCAGGCGTACTCCGACCCCCCAGTGTCTGTGATCATTGGTTATGTTTATAAACATGCATACAAGTCCTTTGATTGATCACTTATTTACCTCACCTAACT